>JAPKLY010000169.1:207347-227561 GCA_026898435.1 Prunella vulgaris | reverse complement strand
AAATGGAAAAATTTCATATAGATATATTTTTAAAGCACTATTTTCAAATTGGTATAATATTTTTTGCAAAATAGAGTAAATATGAGTTGAATAATAGATTTTTTTTTTTTGCATATTGTATCAGTTTAAAAAAATCTTAGTCTTGTATCCACCAGGTGTACCGTGCAACTAAAACTCATTTTTTAAAAGTTACACAAAATACTACTAAAAAGTCACACATATTATTATTGAAAAGTGCATCTTTAATTGTGTAACTTTTCAGTAATAATTTATGTAACTTTTTAGTAATAAATGGTGTAACTTTCTAAAAATACACTTGAGTTGCACGGTGTACCTGATGCACAAAAGATTTTTTAAGTAGAAATTTTTTAATTTATTTTTTAATCAATTCCACCTTCACTCGTCCACCCATCCCGGCCATTCCATCCCTCGTGGCACTCATTCTCTCTTTTTTTCTTTAAATATTAAAAATAAAATTTAAATTTAATATATATTTATTATAAATAGTCAGTAATTTTATAAATTTTATTAGTGGAATACTTTAACAGGATATAAACTATTTAAATTTAAATTTTTTTTAAAAATGTATAATGTGATAGATTTCTCACCAAGGTTAGCAGCACTAAGGTTACCACTGAATTGAAAATCAATCAAATAGCAGTGCAAATTAGCAGCACCAAGGTTCATCATCTAATTTCTCTCTTTGAACTCATAATTTTCAAAAACTTATAAATGAATATTAGATTTTCAAAGAAAGTAGAAACTTATTTTTAATTCTCAAATCCTTTCATTGCTTCATAATCTGGAAAGAATGGTGTACCTGAAAATTTTTAGTACACTTGTTTGCCCACTAGATATTTGTAGAAAGTTCTAAAATACTCCATCTGTTCCACTATAAGTTGCTCATTTTACCATTTTCGTCCATCTCACTATATGTTGTTCATTTACTTTTTTAGGAAACTTCTATTCACTTCTTTATTATTATTTTCAACATTTTTTTACATCATTTCCATTACTATTCACCTCTTAATACTCGTGACCAAAAAGTATGGACGACTTATAAAGGAACGGAGGGAGTATTAAGTTATAAAGTAAAAATATTGCTTCTGATAACTTTGTCATTACACTAAAAATACTTCAATATCGATGAGGAAATGCAATTATTTCACTAATACTCGAAAAATAATTTATAATATTAAAAAATAATTCATAAATGAATAATGCCCAAAAAATAATTTATAATAATCAAATAATTGAGTAATACACGAATAACAATTGAGTAATACTTCATATTACATTCAACAGTACTCTTGAAGAGCAACTCACTAATACTCTTAGAATAAGTTAGCAATACCCCAAGAACAAGTCTAAGTAATACCTTAAGAACAAACTAATACCCAAAAAATAAGTCAGTAATACCCGAAAAATAAGATAACAATACACCAGGAATAACTCACTATTAACCCCAGGAACAAGTTTTAATTAATACCCCAAGAAAAAGTTTGTACCCAAAGAATAACTCACTAATATCCTAAGAATAAGTTTAATTAATATTCGAAGAACAAGTCTGAGTAATACTCCAAAAACAACTCACTATTACTCCAATTACTAATATATGAAGATTAATTTACTAATACATGAAGAATAACCTAATAATATCTTAAGAACAATTTAGTAGTATTTGAAGAACAAATCACTAATTTCACCAACTGCAAAAAAAAAAAAAAATTAGTGTGAGGTATATTGTGCTTTCGAAAATTCAAATTAAAGTCAAAACTAAACTTAAAATCCAGGTGCATGGTATGTACCATATGCACAAGCTTTTGTAATTTTTTTATTAGTCAAAAATAATTGTATTAATAAAAATTATTACTCCCTCCGTCCATATAATTGGACTACCTTGGTTGTGCACGGTTATTAAGCAAAGTAAAAGTAGATGTGATGTGTTAAAGTGAGTGAAAATAGTATAAAAAAGCACTTGATTATTATAACAAATATTTGATGTGATGTGTAAAAGTGAGTGTATGTGTATAAAAAATGAAATAATATTTGTAATTTTTTTATTTTAGGTAAGTGAAATATTTATTATGGACGACCGTTTAAGACAACGTTGACCATTTATTGTGGATGAAAAGAATATGACAAATAGATAATTTTGAAATAATTACAGGATTAAGAAAAAATCAGAGATAAAAAATCACTCAATCAAGAACTAAGTGCAACTTTACAAAAAAAAATGAAAATTTTCATTAGACATTAACTCCAAATTCTTTCTTTACTTTCCATCATAATATGAGATGGAATGAAATAATGTTTGAATACTAAATATATCAATGATAAAATAATCAATTATATCCATTGGATATGGGACAGTTCAGATAGAGCAGGCCTACCGTTTTTGGACAATTATGGTTAAATGAAAAAAGAAACAGAAATGCGAAAAAGAATGGACAATTATAGTTAGATGAAAAAAGAAACAGAAATGCGAAAAAGGAAAAATTAAACATAAATATCAGGGGGAAAATGGAATATGGCGCACACTCCCCAATAACATACTAATATATGTGGAAGACAAATTAAATGCATTTTTATTTCATTATCCATTTATTTATAATTATTTTAACTCTTTTCATTAATTAATAGAATATTGATCGTCCCAAAACAGTGTGTGTGGAATAATTTGTAAAAGTGTTAAATGAGGATAAGGAGTAGTAACTTGTTGGAAAATTTGTGTAAATTCAATTAGTGAATTATTTGAATTAAATAGAATTTGATTGGACATTTGGATATGTGAGTCATATATTTTTTTGACTAATTCAATGTAAAATTTGAATTTGACTGTCCGTTTGGTCAGGATAATGGTGTGACAACAAAAATAAATGAGGATCGATGAGAATTCACTTTCATTAATAGTGTTTGTTACTGTTTATTATATAATAATGAGATCATAAAAATAGACCCATTAACAATATTTATTATCATTCTCATCTTAAATTCATATCAAACGTCTCTTTAGTTTTTTTAAAAATTAATAATTTTAAATGTTTTTTTACTCGTGGAATAGATGAAGTTAGTGTATTTATATTCTCAAAATTGATTTTTATTTATTACAATTTTATTAATGGAGAATACAATTTTAATTATTACAATTTTAAAGAATGACTTTATTTATTAATGGAATATACAATTATTTTATAATATCTTTACTTCATTTATTTTATCTTATATTTTTTTAGAACTCGTATTCACACGGACAAGGATAAGTTGGGGGAGGGTAAGTTGGGAATACTACACACTATATATGTGATTACAATTTAGAAGAAAGACTGTCATTATTTTGAAAACAAAAATGAAGTTGGGGAATAGGAGCAATTGATTGGTTAATGGTGTAATTTTGATATGCTTTTCCAGTTTGACCGCAGCAAACACTCCAATCCATGTTATGATTCTCCTAATAAAATGTGAGAGATGTGGCAGTAGCCTTTTATTACATCGAAGCATCAAGCATCTAAATTCATAATCTCTCTCTCTCTCTCTCTCTCTCTCCTCCACTTGTTAATTGTTGCCAAAACTCACAAGCACAAAGCAGCACACCAAGGAATAACAAGCCCATGTAAATTGCCAAACCTGGAAGAGCTTCTGATCGTTGCAAATTAAGGTGATCTTCACTATTCTTTTGGGCGTTTTTCCGTTTTGGATCTGTGGTGTGTTCTTTGTTTTGACGGTGAATTTGTGATCGAGATCTGATTTTTGAGCGAATTTCTCTTCGCATGAATTGTGTGTGAGCTGTTTTGTATTTTTTGAATTTAGAATAACGCATGCTAACGAAAATAAAATAAAAAAACTGCTGCATTTGTCAGGAGCTGACTTGATTCAGTGCCTCTTGAGCTTTTTTTTTTTTTTTGGGTGGTCCTTGATTCCCTATATGAATATTATTTTCTAGGTTCCTCTTTTCAGGTTTGCTGGGAGTAGTTTTGGATTTTTTAATTTTGTTTTAAGTTTTGTTAAAGCTTCTTTTTCTGGGGAGAAAAGTGTCTGCGCAGAGTTGTGCGATTGACTAGCATTCTCTAATTGAGCCATCATTCTCATCTCTTTCCTAGCATCCTTTTGGTAATTTTCTTTTCATTTGCTTTCCATTTAATGTTTGATAAAGCTCTGTGCAGATTCTTTGTGGAGCTTTTGAGTATATGGAAATGTGGTTTGGTACTTCTGATTTAGATTCAAGCTCTGGATTGGTTGTTTATTTGTAAATTGGGATTATGGAGGTATTTGGTTACCTGAATTTGTTCATTGCTACTTTATACATTGATTTTCTGTGTTTCATAGGGATCTTGCTCTTTAGTATGACGCAATCGCACTTCATTTGGATATTTCAACTTAATTTATCAACTTATTTTGCTTTTCTGCTTTCTTTCTGCTTTAGTTATTGTAAGAGCTTACTTATTGTTGATTTCAGTCGACAGGGTTCTGATTTTGCGGAGTGATTATCATGGGCATTGTTAGTTGGATCTAAGCATCGGGTATTGTTTCAGTAATGGCCTCAAAGACTGAATCTAGGGCTCCCTTGGGACTGCAACATGGTTCTCATCATGCAATCAACGCACATGATCTCAAATCTTTACCTTCTCAGGTCTTAAAGTCCAACAAGCCCAAGCTCATTAAACCAGAACAATCAGAGAAACCTGTTGGAGTACCTATAGAAGATGTTGAGCCCAAAATATCTTCAACTAATCCAAGTGATTCAAATTCCAAAATTGGTTCCACCAGATCTGAGAAAGTGTCCACAACTTTAGATGATGCACATGAGGTTAGGAGCTCCCCAGAAACTTCAGTTAATCAAGAAAAGAAAACATCTGAACCGAGCAGTGTCAAGAACAGCTCAGTTTCAGCAAATGTTAGTGACGTGGCCAATAGTCATGCAAAAACAAGTGGGAGTGCTAAAATAAGTGATCGAGCTGATGTTGAGAGTGGAAAGAGCAGTGTATGCCGGGAGAGCACTGCCAGTGATGTGAGTGATGAGAGCAGTTGTAGCAGCTTTAGCAGCAGTATCAACAAGCCCCATAAAGCAAATGATGTGCGATGGGAAGCCATCCAAGCTGTACGATCCAGAGATGGGGCCTTGGGATTGAGCCATTTCAGGTTGCTGAAAAGACTAGGTTGTGGAGACATTGGTAGTGTTTATCTTGCTGAGTTGAGTGGAACAAAGTGTTATTTTGCAATGAAAGTTATGGACAAGGGATCTTTAGCAAGTCGTAAGAAGCTTCTTCGTGCTCAAACAGAACGGGAGATACTGCAGTCCTTGGACCATCCTTTCCTTCCTACACTCTACAACCATTTTGAGACTGATAAGTTTTCATGTTTGGTTATGGAATTCTGCCCTGGAGGAGACCTGCACACTCTTAGACAGAAGCAGGCAGGAAAATATTTCTCAGAACAAGCAGTCAAGTAAGATATATTCTAACCATATGTGAACTTGAATTAAAATTTAAATGGAACTTGCTTGTATTCCTTTTTGCATTATACGTCCTGCTCTAAAAGATTTACTTGCGGGTCTATTGCATCATAAGACAGTTTCCAGCCATTAAAAAAACATGTATGAGTCTCTGAAGTATCAGAGTTTTGTTGTCATCAGCGAATCTTAGATTAGTACATGTGTAGGTCTGTTCTGTATTAACTGCATTTAACGTGTGACAATAAACTTTTGAGACTTTCATATTGCTTGTCGCTTATATAATGTCGTTAAAAAGTGTTGCCTTTTATACATCACATCCAAATTAGCTGCTATTTGCGTTTGAGGTTATGATTATTGAAGTTTGTTTTACATTTATTTTTCCCTTTTTCCTCGTGGCAGATTTTATGTTGCAGAGGTGCTGCTTTCCCTGGAGTACCTGCACATGCTTGGGATTGTTTATCGTGATCTTAAGCCAGAGAATGTCTTAGTTAGAGAAGATGGGCACATAATGCTTTCCGACTTCGATCTTTCACTACGTTGTGCTGTTAGTCCTACTCTGGTTAAGACCTCATCTTTCAATTCAGATCCCCAGCAAAAGAATAATCCCGTATACTGTGCCCAGCCTGCATGCATTGCACAACCTGCCTGCATTCAGCCATCATGTGTTGTTCCAACATCATGCTTTACTCCTCGCTTCTTTTCAAGCAAATCCAAGAAAGATAGAAAACCCAAAAATGAAATAGGAAACCAGGTCAGGCCATTGCCCGAGCTGATGGCTGAGCCAAGCAATGCTCGATCAATGTCATTCGTTGGAACACATGAATATCTGGCTCCTGAAATCATCAAAGGTGAAGGGCATGGAAGTGCAGTCGATTGGTGGACGTTTGGGATCTTTCTGTACGAGCTTTTATTTGGTAAAACTCCATTTAAAGGGTCCGGTAACAGGGCCACATTATTCAACGTGGTTGGACAGCCTCTTCGGTTTCCAGAATCGCCCGTTGTCAGCTTTGCTGCTAGGGATTTAATCAGGGGCTTACTCGTAAAAGAGCCTCAACATAGGCTGGCCTATAAAAGAGGTGCAACTGAGGTTAAGCAACACCCTTTCTTCGAAGGAGTGAACTGGGCACTGATTCGCTGTGCCACCCCTCCGGATATCCCAAAACCAGTTGACTACGAGCGGATACCTGTCCCAGCACCACCGGCAGCAGCACCAGCTAACGAAAAGACTGCTGCTGCTGATGTGGCTGATCAGAAAAGTGACAAATATCTAGAGTTTGATTTCTTTTAGTTAATAGTGGTATAATTTAAGATTGTTCTTCAGTTATGTTAATGGGAAGCATGAAGAAGAGGGTGATGGCCCGGGCGAACCAATAATTCAGGGAGGGGAGCATGTCGATTGATTGAAACGATCTTGTGGTGCAGAATGGTTTAGATGCATGGGATCATGTGGATAAAATGTGGGGCACTTTGTGGAGCTGATGAATGGGAAGATAATGAGGTATGTTATGTAGTGTTTTGCTAGAAACAAGGTTTGTTGAATTTAAGGCATATTGTAGGACCAAATTCTATCACACAAATTTGTTTTGTCATTTGTAAAGCTTTGTCACCTCTTTCCTGCCTTGAGAAATCACAAGCTTATGGATTCTTTACTTCTAATCTATCAACAAGAAGTAACTGTTTATATCTCTGTTCATGTGTTTGTGATTTGCTTCACAAAAATTTATTTTACAAAAGCAAAAGAGGCATCTTGTATACCTCTTAATAAATTCCTTGGGATATTGAAATGAATGTAGTAGCTGAAATTATTGGGGAAATGGTGGTGGTGGTGTCCACTTTAACAGCTCGTTTTCTAGATCAGTCGCCACTCAACAGCTAGGGCTAGCACATGCTTCAGCTTGGATGTATTAATAATGATAATTAATATTTTGGGGTAATTCTCTTGTCTTGTCTCTATTTTGGGTGACATTTTTAGATGACTTGATTCGGTTCATGTAATCTGGTGAATTTGAGTTTATGCAAACTCTTTTTTCGAATATTATTATGTATATAAAGAAATTATTGTTGTACATATTCATTCTTAAAAAGTATTTGCTTTTTTAAACAATTATAGTAGTATGTATATATAGCAAAAGTAGTGTATGTATAACAATGACATTTTGTCACCATAAGTACACATAGGTTTTGTTTTTATTAGGACTAGAAAATGCAATTGTTTATACCTAGGTAATGTAGTACATGAATGTATTATTCCATTTTTACATTTTACTTAGTGAAGGTAGAGTGAATATTTTATATATGAATTATATATGAGTTGTTTCATTAACTGTTAGTTTTTATATTACTTATTTATGTTTGATTCATATGATACTGATCTGTGACAAGAAAATATTATGTAAAATAGGTTGGACCAGTTATTCTATAAAGAAGTAAAAATTATTTATCAATTCTATCTAATAAAGCAAACAAACTCAAAGGGTGTTAGTTTTATAAGGTACATATTTTTATTTAAGAGTATGAGTTGAAATATGTAAATGGAAATTGTAAATACTAAAGAGTATGTATTTTCTATTAAAAAAATAGAGTTAGTCTGGTGTGAAACCGTCTCATGAACAACTAAATGAGATATGAATTAGTTATAATTCATTATCACATTGGTAGGAGATATGTATTAATTTATGTCAAAAAAAAATAAAAAATTTACAAAGGACTTCTTCATGTATGAAATTTTTTCATTCTGTACTTATATTGTAAAAGGAATACTTTTAAGTTAGCTTGAGGCTGGTGGGCCGTATAAGAACCTATATCTAATCCAAACATTGTTGGGCTGCTTTAAGGTTAGCCTGCAAGAAAGTAAAGGCCCAATAATTTCTCGCGCCATCGTATTTCTAATCTTGAAATGAAAATGATAATAAAAGTTTTAATTTTTTTGCCTTTAATATGTCGAACAAATAACTATTTTTATGGTACTATTATTGATAGTTTTTTTAAAACTTTTGAGTTATGTGGCTAATTAAATAAGATTATCAAATAATGAATAAGTCTCTTGTACATTAGGTGCACCGTGCAACTCAAGTATATTTTTAAATATAAATTTTTCAATAATAACATGTGTAACTTTTCAATAGCATTTTGTATAATTTTTTAAAAATGCACTTGAGTTACACCATGCACCTGATGCATATAAGACTAAGGCTTAAACAAAACGTGTTCTTCCTCCGTTCACGAATTATTTCATTTTTTCTTTTTTGTTTGTCCATAAAAAAATTTTCCTTCCTTATTTGGAAACAATCTTTACAAACAAAGTTTGGATCCGCAATATCTTCATTTTTTTCTTACTTTATCTATCATTTATATATAATACTAATTTTTATTAAATATCGTATCACTTCTATGAGGAGAATTAATTTCATGGGTGGAGGGAGTTTATGATTGTGGCTTGAATGTTGAAGATTTGAAGATGTGTTGAGAGTCAGGCCCGTTCTTTAGCAAGTGTACCTAGTGACATGTCACAGGGCCCAAAAAATTCAGGGGCCCAATTTTAAAAATTTTGTTAATATAAATAAATCTTATTATAATTATAAAATTATAAAGAAAACGCAAATAAAAATTCGAAAAGAAAATAAAGCAAAGATATTTTTTTTTTGGAAAAATATTGGGAAGAAGGCAACTCTTAAATTTTAAAAATTCAAATTTCAAAATGGACTAAAATTTTTAAATGGACTAAAATTGGGCCCCTGAGTTTAAACAAATCTAAAAAATATCGGAAATATATTATGAAAATAGACTAAAATTTCGACCAAAAATTCAAAAATCGTAAAATTTTCACCTAGATCAGAATAAAAAATGCTTAAAATTTGAAAAAAGATAAGAATATAAGGAATGAGATTGAAGGATGAGAAAAAATAAATTTAATCTTTTACCTATTACATTCTTATTTTTCCAGATTTATAGTATCAAATTAAATCAATTGATCGGCGTGTACCGAGAAAATAAAGGAAGAGAAGAAGTGAGGAGATAAGTGGAAAGGAGGAGAAGAAAAAGATTTGATTAAATTCATTATGTGAGAGGTGCAGACGTGGGGAGATAGAGGGATGAGGGGGTTGGATGTGGGGTGGGAGTGGGGGTGGGGGGCGGGGTGAAGAAAGAAAGAGGAGAGAAAATGTGGGTGTGTGCTAAAAAAAAAAAAAGTAGAGAAAATTAAAAAATTTAAATATGGGTAAAAACGATATTTAGTTGAAAGTGAATATGGATGCATATAACCTGAGTCAAGATTTGAGGTCTCATTTTAAAAAGCACGGTTCTAAAAGTCGGCCGACTTGGCCGATTATTCGGCAACTAGTCGCTAGTCGGTTCTTGGCCGACCCGATTTACACCTAGTCGCTAAAGAAAATGTTTAGGGATAGTAGTTGGCGCCTAGAGCCCATTAGACAGCGACTAGGTCGACTAGATAACGATTAGATTGATTAAATATTGACTAAGTCGTTCCAATTAGACATGTTTCTCCCTTTTTTTTTAGCAAACCCTAAGTAATTATGATAAAATAAAATTAAATCAACTAAAACATTAATTTTCTTTTGATTTTTAAATTATCAGTTTATTAAATTTTGAGTTTTATGGTTATTATCACTTATATATTAATATTGAAATGTAGTAATATTGATTTTTTATTATTTTATCTACAATATTGTATTAATTTATTAGGTAATTAATTATATTTACAGTTTAAGTGCTTCCGATTAGTCCCCGACTAGTCGCTCAAGTCGCTAGGCCCTAGTGATCCGACCGACTAGCGACTAACGACTTTTAGAACATTGTTAAAAAGTATCACATGCCTTTATATTCTTTGGGACAGGCCTGTTGAGAGAGATAACATGTGGTTTTGTGGTGATGAGTGTATCAGTTTATTTATAACAAAGATATTATATATTTATAGTGGACTTCTAAGCATGAGGTGTTATGTTGCACGGGTGCGAACATGCGAGTGTGTGGGTGATACGATACGGATTCAGAGATACGAGTTTTTAAAAAAATTAGGTTGTGATTCGTTAAGGATACATCTATTTATTTATATCTTAAAATATATAATACCTAATTTTTTTTTAAAAATAGAAATCAAATGTATGTAATTTAAAATTTTTATCATGTAAAACTTGAATATATTCAATAATATAAGAACATATCAATTCAAGTTACATTAGTTTAATACACAAGTCGTAATAGTAAATTCAATCTAAAACGAGTGTCACATTATCAATTTAGACTATATAACATAATAAATACTAATTGAAATAATATATTTAATGCTTAATAAATAAGATTCATGCAGTGAATTCAAGTGGTAGATGGATTGGTCACGATAAGAATTCGATACGCGAATTCAAGAATTCTATACCTTTAGGGGGCGGACGCGAATTTGATACTGTATTATAATATTTTTAGAAGAATCTCTGTATCATAGATGAGGTGACACTTGATTATTTCACTTTGAAAATGCTTAAGACATATGTCCTTAATGAATAACCACACTTGAATGACTTAATCCTTAAGCAACTCTAATCTAATAGTTGATCGTCTGGGCTCCTCGGGTGACCTGTAATCAACTCAATCTTGGATCATTATTAATGCATCGTCTGTATATTAAGAGGCGAGCAACTCTTTATCTTGAGTAAGTGGCGAACAACTGAAATAATTAGTTGTTCGACACTTTTACCTATTGGTCTTCCAAAGTGTGTTTAGTCTTCTAAATCTCTGGAATTTGAGCTAGCTGGTCGCCGCCTTTTGCTTTTGTACTAGTTGGTCGCCACCTTAAGTTTGTTAGTTGCTCGTCTATCAACAATTTCCCCTAACCTGATGCTTATTTAAGCCAATTAACGAATAATTAATATTAGGCTAATTGTATTTCCACTTGTTTTATCATGCTTAGGCAAGCAGCCTGAGATAGAGGTGAGTGAATAAATGAGCCTAAACTATGTGGCGAGCAACTTTGAGCAAGCGTGTAGCATGGTAAATGAATCATCTCAGCGTGAAAAGGTGTGCCAATAATTCAAATTTGAATTTTTTGTAACTAGACCCCTCAAACTTTTGATTTTATTAGGCTCTCGCCTCTTCTATAAATAGGGCAAAGCGGATTTATTTCCCATTTTCTTTCTTCACTCTTCACGTGAATTCTTTTTCTGGCCTTGTAACTTATGACAATCTATTCCCTAGTTTTCGATGACCATTTTCGACGTCTAAGTAACATTATTAATAAAATAATAATAAATTAAAAATATTTTTATGTATATGAACATTAATGAAAAAGTAAAAACTCATTGAGTCATTCTGGAAAATATAATAATAAAAATAAATAAATTAAATTGTGAGAAAAATAATAATAAATAAATATAATTTAATGTTAAATGTGTAATGAAATGTAAAAAGTCAGCACAAGCTGACAACATCATGCAGAAATCAGTGGGGGTGGGACCCCCTTTTGATCCTTGTAACATGAGTTTTTTGTGTTTCTTTTGAAATAGTTATTAAAAGTGATTATGTTTTGTAATTATTCCAATATAAAACATTTGGTAATTTATATCCTCTCCTTCCAAATATAACTTTCTCTTTTTTTCTTTAAAGAAAGTGCATTTGTTTATTATTATAAGGTGGATCATATCTTGACTTTTATATAATTATTTAAAAGAGTATTTATTTATTAATATATGAAATATTACTTTTACTTTTTATGAAATGAAAAATTTATTGTGGGATGTCCAAGAATCAATAGTGAAAAATATATATTCCCTCTATCATGTAGGAATTTGCACCGTAAAAGATAAAAATATGTTTTATATATAAAATAGTGACATATGAGTAAATATACGTATATGTTCGTGAGTGTGCATGTAAATTAATATTATTTTTTTAATAGTGTGTAAATTTATTTGGGACGTCCAAATAAAAAAAGGGGCAAATTCATGTGGGGACAGAGAGTAGTAAAATGGAAAGAGTAATAAATATTTAAAAAAAATTATTTTAATTTAAAATAATTACTTCTTTAATTTTCATTTTGAAAAAAATGTGAGTGGGGTTGCGGTAGTCTACGGTAGCAACTAGCAAGTGGCTGAGGGTATGTTTGTTTTGGGATTAGCACGGATAGACGTAGGACTTTGCGATCACGTCTCTACACGAGTTTGAGATGTAACATCCGGATTTCACATCTCAAACTCAATCCACACCTAAAAATACCTATTAAACCTATTATTACTCTTTCCAACACAACACTCATAAAATACCTATTATACCTATTATTATACCTATAAAATCAATCATTATCACACTTCGATTTGACATAAAGTAACATCCTACTCTACTAAAATCCCAAAACAAACACACATTTTTACTATTCATCAAGGTTTTCACATCTCAGGATTTCAAAGTCATGACTTCCCACGACCCCCTTAATCCCAAAATAAACGTACCCTGAGTGATTGAGACGGGGATGAAAATAAATGGAAAAAAACTTTATATTTTCATAAATTTTGATCTTATTTTATTAAATATTTTGAGACTGAAATTTCAAAATAGTTCATAAAAACTCATAAATGTGTCCATCAAAATAGTTAATGAATGTCCATTTATTTCCTCATGAATAGGCATTAGGCATAGGCTGGTCATCCTATATACGTACTCCCTCCATCCCAAAACTACTTTCACACTTTTTTTATTTGGACGTTTCAATTTTTTTTTCACACAATAAAAAATGAAACTTTTTTCTCTCACAAAAGTCAACAAAATATATTTTTTCTTATTTTATTATTTAACTTTACACTCACATATTTACTTTTCCTTGGTTCGCGTGCCCGAAACTATGAAAATAGTTCCGGGACGGAGGTAGTATTTTTCTGTCTCCTCTGTCCCTCTCTCTTGGAAATATGATATCATTACACTGAATCTGGCGATTCTCTCTCTAAATATTTCTACCTTGACTTCAAGGGTCAAGTTTGGTGGGTGGGGTGTAGTTTTCTTTCTTTCCTTCCTCACCCTTTTTAATAGCTAGGGGTAACTAGGTGGGGGACATGATTTCTTATTACAGCATCTTCGTCTAATTTAACAGTGAGTGAGTGGCCATAACTCACATGTCACAACATTATCTCTTCTGCATTTGCACAAGGCTCTGCGCCGCTGTTGCTGACACGTGAGCACTCCATTGCCATTTCTTTCATTGAACAAACATCAGCCTATGTTTTGTCGGCACACCACTAATCAATTATGTTAACAAGAGTCTAATAAGTTGTGGGCAAATGTGAAGGGGCTGGCTTCCTTTTCTTGAATCTTGATCCCTAATAGCTTTCACTTTTCTTGATGTGATAAAAGTGGAATCTTTACTTGTTTTCTCTCTCTTGCTCTTTCTCTCTCCCCCCTTCAGCAATTTTACTGGAACATGCGAGTCAAAGTTGATTAATTTGTCGCAGTGATACCCTCGAAAGTTTGAATTGTGTTGTAATCTGTGAAGACAAGAAATGGCTGTGGTTCCAAGAGAAGCCATCGATCAATTTGGAGCGTTGATGGAGGAAGGTCAGCTGATCTTGCTCTCTCATTTATGGCCCCCCCATTACTTATTTTTGTGGTCTCTTTTCCTTATTTTTTTTACATTTTCTTGCTTAATCTTTGCAGTTGATGAACCGTTTAAGAGAACATTCAAGGTTAGTACTACACACAATTCTCTTCTTGATCTCTGCTCTTCAACTCTTGATGCAACACTTTGATGCTGTGACATCATTACTTGTCTGTCTCTGAACCTAGGAAGAGCATAATTTGTAATGAAATCGAAATTGACAGGACTTCAATTAGCCAGATCTGTGGAAAAGTCAATGGGTGGATGTCTCCACACCTTCATTACCCCGAGCTTCCGATGTCATAAATCTGTTAAAACTATATCTTAAGGATTAGGTGGTTGTAGTTGACTTTTAGGAAAGATGCTGGTTTCTCCTGTAGGAAATTTTTATACTCATCTTCACTTAATCTTGCATTTTAAAGTCACTTTCTTGGTATCTTTTGGGCAAAAGAAATGTGGGGTGTTAATGAATTCAACACATATATAATGTTACACATTCACACATGCATCTTACTGAATAACATCATGTATTACCAATTCCATCAATTGTGCAGAAAATACATCAAGGACATCCTCATGAAACTTTGATACGCTTTCTGAAGGCGAGAGAAGGAAATGTCGCCAAGGCCCACAAGATGGTCAGTCAATAAACAAGTTATCTTCTTCTTTTTTTGTTCTAAATCCCGAGTTACTCACTTGTCGATTGTGTGATGATATTGCAGTTGTTCGATTGTTTGAAGTGGAGAGTGGATAACGACATTGATGGTATGCTGGCGGTAAGTATTGCAATTTGCGTGTTGGTAATACAATTGTCATATTTATGACAAAATATCAGAGATCTATATATGAGATTGAAGCCACTTTTGTATATTATTCTGATTATACACTCTGAATCTACTACTTTTCTTTACAGAAACCCATTGTTCCAGAGGAGCTATACAGAGCTATACGTGATTCACAGCTTATAGGATTATCGGGTTTCACAAATGAGGTTTAGTTTCTAGTTGAGCAGGGATCAAATTCATTTACATGTTGAGAATTTATTGATTCCCTTGGATATAAAAATCGGTTTTTGATAGGGCCATCCTGTCTTTGCTGTTGGAGTAGGCCTAAGCACATTGGATCGGGCATCTGTAAGTTTCAAACTCCTGATTGCGATTACATCCAAAATTTTAAAATATATGCTACATTTCTCTAGTTTATGGCATAAAATGAAGGCGACGAAAATTGTTATTTTACACGTTTCATAAATATTTTATGTTCTATTAGCCATAGCCATATTTAAATATACAGACTCTATAGTTTCTTTGCCAAATGTATATCATATGGTCTATTTTTTTTCTTTCTATACTGAACATTGTTCCACAGTAAAACACTGTTATTAAGTCTTTTGACCATATTATTTTCACTTTTAGGTTCATTATTATGTACAGTCCCACATTCAGGTTAATGAATACCGGGATCGTGTGGTTTTGGTGAGCATCCTCTTACTTATTTTCATCCTACATTTTTTCCATATCTGGTTATCTAGTCATGTGTATATTTATATCTTAAAAGAGTAGAATTATCTTATCATGGAATTTTTATAGCCAGCTGCAACGAAAAAGTATGGAAGGCATGTCAGCAAATGTGTAAAGGTTCTAGATATGACTGGGTTGAAGCTCTCAGCATTAAACAATATAAAGGTGCACGAAGAGATTCATATCTAGTTCATTTGCTTGAAACTCTCCTTTCTTAGGCGTGTTCATAAGTTTTTTGCAAGAATTTTTTGTTTAATCATCACTAAATATCACACTTCATTTTTCATCCTTTATGTTGCAGCTAATGACAATCATTTCATCTATTGATGATCTGAACTATCCCGAGAAAACACTAACTTATTACATTGTGAACGCCCCTTACATTTTCTCTGCTTGTTGGAAGGTTCGTCCCTCGGTCTTAATTATGATATCTGAAATTTCTGCTCTAGTAAACTGCTGAACCTCATTGCTTGTAGTAATCTTTAGATTCCCAGAAACATAATCTATTAGTTATCTTTATCAAAACCATATTCATAACTGATCAACAATTATCAGGTCGTTAAGCCACTCCTACAGGAGAGGACAAGAAAGAAAATAAATGTGTTGTCTGGTTGTGGACAGGATGATCTATTGAAGGTATACTATTTCTCCTTTCTTTTCAACTTATTTGGGTCTCAGATTTTAGGAAATAACTTCGATAGGTTTTCTTGATTTTTTTTCAATACAGATAATGGATTACTCCTCCCTCCCCCATTTCTGTCGTAAGAGATCTTCTGGGTCGTCTAAACATTTAGAGAAGTACACTGAGAGTTGCTTTTCCTTGGACCATCCTTTCCACCAACAAATGTACGATTATATTAAGAAGCAATTCTTGGCCCATAGACCAGTTGAGCCACTGAAACAGGGGTCTATTCACGTGACTTTACCAGAAGATGCTAATGACGAAGATATTGCCAAGATTCTGGAATCTGAGCTAGAGAAATACGAGGGTCTAGAGAGAAGTCCAGAATCACTCAAGAACCTGAAAATTAGTGACGATAAGTGCTAAACAACTCTTTATCTCTACTTTGAGGTGCTTAATTACTGCGTAATTCTTGTACTTAGTACTCTAATTATGCTAGTTATTCTATATTAACAGTTCTAAAAATTAGTACATATTATGCTGCATGGGAATGTAAGAAGCGGGTTATAATTGTTCTAGCGTTTCGATCCCATCGGATATGTATACATTTTGTGCAGTAAATATATCGACTTGGTTTAATCTTCTGCTCTTAAGGTAATTCAGTTAGGAAGTAAGCTAGAATGTTGATCCATGTGCTTCACATAGTGTTGTTGCATATAAATTAGACTACATAATCTTTATTTGTTTTAGCCAATTCTATCAACCTAACATGGAAAAGCAGCATGGAAACATGACTTTCGGACTCATTTTCTCCGGTTTTGAGTCAGGTAAGTAATATAATCTATTCCAAACTTACAAAAGGTGTGTGGAGTTTGTAATTGCTTTCCTGAATACCTCTCATAAAACATCGATCTTTGCTAAACTCTAATAACTGATGAGTATCTTTCTCTTGGAAAGTTTTCCAACTTGATATCGTTCCTTTTGGCGCCATTTTTGGAGCTCGTTCTCCACCATCGTCTTAGCAGCCTCTGCATTTTTGGCCCTCTTTAGAGCTTCCTCAGTTTCTGATTGTATAGCCTCGTTCTCCTTCAACATCTCCGCCAACTGCTTTGAAATTTCTTTTTCCCGTGCATTTATTTCCTCTGCCTGAGCAGTAGCAGTGGCCACTTTCAGATCAGCTTCGTTTTTGGCTTGTTCGATCTTCTTGTTCAATGATTCGTACTCCTCAACCGATAATCTGATCATACGGAAGGATCCAGAACCTTCCGTCTCAGCAGATTCAGTTATGGAGTAGTTGTGGACTTGTTCTTCTGTCAGCTTCTCAGCAGTTTTTGCTGCTTCAGCTTCTTTTAGGGCAGTTTTCAGCTTTTCTTCAGTTTCTTTGGTTGCAATTCGTGCTGCTTCAGCTTCTTGCTTTAATAACTTGGCATTCTTCTTACTATCCTCTGCGTCTTGTTTGGCTTTTTCAGCTTCTGCTAAGTGCTTTTCTATAGATGATTTGATATCAATAGAACTCCCAGACATGGCTTTCTCAAGTTCAGCTTCCTTCTTCTGGAGTTCAGCTTCCTTCTTCTTGAGCTCAGCCTCCTTTTTATGAACAATAGCTTCTGCTTTCAATGCTTTCTTCTCCGAATGGGGAAGCTTCTTCTTCACTTCCTCGATTTCATGTTTATACGAATCAACAGCAGTTTTGAGTGAATTCTCTTCTGCAATAGCCTCTGCCAACGCCTTCTTAGCTGCGTTTAGCTCAGAAGCCATTTTGCGTATAATGTACAAATCGGAAGACTGAACCTCATGCAGTTTATCTTGCAGAACTTTAATCGCCTCCAGTGTTTCTTCGAGCTTCTCCTGGAGAGTCTCAGCAGGGACGTACTCATCTTTTAGACGCATGATTTCATTATCTGTATCTTCCTTACCTAATTTGAGTTTCATCAATGCATTCTCCTTCTCTTCCATCACCTTCGAGTACTCTTCTTGAGCCTGAGACGAGACAAGCTTTGCCTGCTCGAGCGCTTTATGTACTTGGTCTACTTCTTTTGACAGCTGGCTCTCCCTCTCCTGAATGATCTGTGCCTTGTGCTCTTCTTCCTCCGCTTTCTGGAAAACTGCTGATTTCGTTGCAGAAGCTGCACCAAAGTCCTCCCTCAGTTTCGAGATCTCTCGTTTGCAAGAAACGAGCTCTGCTGTTGTCACCTTGTACCGCTCTCTCTCCTCATTGAGATCGACTTTCCATGCATCATCGCCAAGTTTAGCTCGCCTGGCGCGCTGCTCTTCCAGTTCTTTGGCGGTGATTTTCGCGTCCTGTGTAGCTTTGATCGATGCTTGTTTTGATTCGGTGAGAGCTTCGAGCTTGTTCGTCAGAAGTTTGAGGGTCGTGTTCGCCCTCTGAAGCTCGCGTAAAGCTTCGGCTTTTGCAGCTTCTGCACTTCTCAACTGGTTGGTGTAATATCCTCGTTCTCTCATCATAATCTGATGTTGTGTCTCCTTCTCTAGCACTCTCTGCACCACAAAATTAAATCATTTCGGCAATAGAAAAACAATCAAGTGAATTTTGAAAAACCATTAACTATAGTTGTTTTCACGAACAATATTAATTGTCAAGTTTTTGATCCCATATTTGCATTTAAATCGCGTCAAATGTGAGTACCTCTTCAGCATTCGACTTCTTTACGACGGGTGATGCTGCAGATTTGGGCGAGACGTCGCCGAATAAAGTTACGGCAGCCTTGACCGATTGAAACGGCGCTCGGGTGTCAATTTCTCCGACGTCTGATCTTGGAGAAATTGATGCCCGGGGAGATCCCGGAGCATTCTCCCGTGCTGCTTTTGCTTTTATAGTTACATTTTTCATCTTGTCACAAGCTGCAGGCCCAAAATATATGTATATAAGCTTTCTGTCATAACTCATTCATGAACGAAAAACGCAATGTACCTCAGATGTCGAGACAGAGAGAATGGAAGGAAGGAGAATGTGGAAAATGAATGACAAACTGCCTTTTTATTCCGATGTGATCCTTCCAACAATAAGCAAACACAAAATGATAATGGCTTAGTTAAGGAATTATTTAGAATAAATTCCTTCCTTTTTCCCTCTGCGCTTGTGCTTGCAGAGGAAATAAAGGAAGAAAAATGGGCGTAGAGTTTTGATGATATGCTGGAAAAATAAGCATGTAAAATATGTTTGTCTTAGGACATTAATTAATTAAAACCAAAAGAAAACCTCCGACTTTTCGCTCCATTGGTTTCTTTCTCTTATTATTCCATTTCTCTTGTGTGGAAATCCGATTCAACCTCCCCTTTTTCCTCCTTTTTATCCTCCTATTATATTATATATCCACCCATAATTAATATTTATTTATTATACTTTAAAAATATAGGTTAAAATTGCTCGAAATAGTTTATTTGGCACAGTATAAATATTTAATAAAATTGTAACTAGAAATTCGATTTGAAATTATTAAATGAACAAAATTGGACTGAGAAGGAGAAGTGAAGAATATGGACATGCAGTGGTAATGAGGGTAGAGATGGTATAAGGATCAAAGAATGTGGCCAACAATTTCACTGTCCATACTAACTTACTTTCAATTTTGGATTCCCAGAAACATAATAATCAATATATCATTTGGGTTCCATAGAAAACATCATCATCATCATCAATACAGTATTAGCAATGTCAAAGTTGAATTATCGATCTTATTCAGCATCTGGATTCAAATTGTATACACATGACAGGAGAGGTGTTTCAACAGAGGAAGATATAAAAGGATGAGTAGAATGTAAATGGTGTTATTCCTCGGAAGCGGTTGATTTCATAGCGCCGAGCGTGCTACCCTTGCCACACCCCTGCAATATACAAAAAACATGAAATACTGATGCCACTCTCAAAACCTTTTATTTTTACAACAGAAAGATTATATTTTTATTAATAAGAAAGATGTGGTACAATGGGCTAGTAATCCCTTTTACAAAAATACATCGTTTCCAATTGATATTTTCTGTCATTATTCACAATCAATAAAATCTA
>JAPKLY010000169.1:158639-207337 GCA_026898435.1 Prunella vulgaris | reverse complement strand
GTTTCCAATTGATATTTTCTGTCATTATTCACAATCAATAAAATCTAGTGGACTCGAGAAGATATTAAACTAAGATATAGAAATGTGGGTGAGAACATAATTCCACCTAGTAAGAGCTATTGATGCTTTGTTAGTAATCAATGGTGATGGTGAATGCAATATTTGAATTAGTCATAAAGGAAACAATAGACAGCAATCATTCGTTAGGAACTGGTAAACTGAACAGTGTTACTCATGAAACTTACCGATCATCAACGAGCTCTAAAACAACAGCAGAGGCACCTCCTCCACCATTGCAGATTCCAGCAACCCCAAACTTCCCATTCCTCTGCCTCAGCACCTTAAGAGTTGGACAGTAAAAAATACTTCAATTGATCAATCATAGCCTAGACTTGATGAAATCAAAACAACCACATCAAAGGGGAGCGGACAATGGCATACCCCTAAAAGTGTGACCAGGATTCGTGCCCCACTACAACCTAATGGATGCCCCAACGAAACAGCACCACCATGTACATTTAACCTTTCCTATAATAACAACATATTATGTGACCAAAACAAGGAAATATAGTGTTATATACAACCTGAAAGTAGAAAAACTCGAGTTTATCATACATGCACCATAGATCTGGCAAAACATAATTGGTCAAATTGTCCATATCAGACGTGAATAGGAAATAATGGAAGACTCACAGGGTTGATGTTGAGCAGTCTCTGGTTTGCAAGAGCTACAACCTGCAACCAAACAATGCTAAGAAGCTTTCTGGATAAGCAACTGATTAACTAGATAGTGAGATATATTCTTACAGAGAATGCTTCATTTATCTCATAGAAATCTATATTAGATGCTTTCAAGCCAGAATGCGAAATTGCTTTAGGTATGGCAATGGCTGGAGCAGTTGTAAATAACTCAGGTGCCTGCCCAACCAGACAACATCGTTGGCTGTAATAGCTGTAATCTGACAAAATCGTAGGCATAAAAAGTTTCCAATTACCTGTGCTGCATCAGCATAACCTCTGATTTTTGCAATAACCTTCAGTCCATGTTTAACTGCAAATGTTCCACTCACCAAGACTAAAGCAGCAGCCCCATCACTACACAAAAAAAAAAGAGGCCACAGCTTGCTTAAATTTCCTAGAATGTGCTTCCAAATGCAATGCCCAACCATTTTCAAGCCCTTTTCTGGTGCCTAATCAATGGATGAAAATAATGTGCATATATGCGTATATATAAGTAACACAAGAAGGAACTCATAGTCCTTTGGATGCACCAATATGAGGTTTGAAAGAATATCTTCATTTTTCTATAGCCAGGGTCAGAAGGTCAGAGGATATGAGAGAGGAAGAGGCATGAGCAAAGGAGGATGGGGTAACATACCTTATAATAGAAGCATTGCCAGCAGTTACAGAACCTCCCTTCTCTTTGAAACTTGGTCTGAGCTTTCTTAACCTGGATGCATCAAACTAGCAACTTGCAAGTAAGGGGCAAGCTTCTATAAGATAACAAAGAATTAATTATAAATTAGAATAGCAAATGGCACTTAATATTAATTTTTCTTTAGGAAACTAAAAAGGTACAAGCTACACCAAATAATAAAGTAAATCTCCTTGATAAATTGCCTAATAAACTATAATGCATCGCCTAAAAAAAATTTGATTTTCTACTGAGAAGATGAACATGTTCATGTAAGAAATATCAGGTTGAAAATAGAAGAACTGAGAGAACATTAAAAAAGACCCAAAATGTTGCCCCCAAAGAAGCCAAATTGTCATTTACCAGAAAACCTATATGCAAATTTAAGATTATGAAATTGAGTAACAAATTATGGCATTTCAATTTAAACATTGCATTTTCACGAGGTCTTCATATTTTCGTCATTTATTTATTCACCTGTTCTAAACCACCATCCTTGTCAATGATTTTTGACGATTTCCCCCTGCCAGCAGGAATTTCAACCTGCATTCACAATTAGATCCATCATCTTCAAAAAGCATAAGCCAGAAAAGAAAAAATAAAAAATTCACAAGCATATTTGAACACTCACTGGAACAATCTCCCATGAAAATGCACCAGACGATTGTGCAGCACGGCCTCGTTCAAAACTTTGAATAGCATAAGAGTCCTAGAAAAAAAGATACGTATGATCATAAGTCAATTTCTCATGCTCACACAAATATGACCAACACTCAAATATGACTAATATGATCATAAGAGTTTTTATATATACATAGTAGATAGAGGCAGACAAAAACAAAAGGAAACGGAGGTTGAAAGACACCATTAAAAGAAACTTAAAATTGCTAATTGCAGGGAACTTCAAGAAACAGCCTTTGTATGTAAGGATCAAGATACAACAAATTAAACAAAGAATGTAAGAATGACAGAAAGTTCCACAGATGGAGTGGTGTGTATGCTGCCAATGACAAGTGAGTTTGCTAATATTAGCACCTATAAAAAGTGGAATGTGATGATCATTAACAAATGTCATTGAAGAAACTAAATAATTAATACACATGTAAATATTCCAGCCTTTTCACCATAGATCGTGTGGCACGTACTTTGTTCGGAATAGATAATATTCAAGGAATATACATAACTGTACCTAAACAAAACAACACATGTATATATATGTGTGCGCGTGTAATTAATAAAAATCAAACAGTTCTCAAATTCGACCAGAAATCCAGAGTTATCCACAAACAAGATAAGAAAGGAAAGTGAAAGATCAGGTTTAGACAAAGGCATAATGGGGATACTACTATAAGACCAATTATAGGTATGAAGACTGGTGTAATCTGTTAAAATTGCACTGCAGTTCCAGTAGCAAATAATCCCCCCTTAAAATAAGTTCCTAGCACTAGACATATTTTTAAAAAAAAAAAAACATCTAAAAAATATTACCTGTTCTTCTCTAGTTATATTATGTTGATCAGCACATAACTCTGCACAGACACCCATTCCAAAATCATTGTAGACATCCCAAAGGCCATCTTTGAGCATGCCATCAACAATAGTATCATGTCCCAGACGAGACCCTGTCCTGTTAAAGAAGGGATGTCATTACAATGATAGGAACACAACCCCCAAACCAGCACAGGACAAGATCAATTTCTTCTCTACATTACATAGGAACACATGAACATTTCATCAAAAAGTTATCAGTAAGAATGAACGAAAATCAAGAAGGTAATAACGGGGAACTTCAAGCATAAAAGAAACATGTCCACATATGTTCAATAACCATAATACCTACCTTCCTGAAGTGAGATATTTCGGTACATTAGACATACTTTCCATACCACCAGCAATTACTACATCATTGACACCAAATTTTATGGTTTGTGCAGCAATCATTGTAGCTGTGTAAGCAAAAAAAAAAAAACATGTTAATGTAAGTCACTTAAAGTTGGAATCAAAGCCCTTTCAAGAAAAAAAAAAAGGTTGGAATCAAAGCAGTATACAGACACCAACCAACCTTTCATCCCTGATGCACATACTTTATTAATGGTGGTGCAGATTACCGAGTTCGGTAGACCTGCACCAAGTGCAGCCTGTCTAGCAGGGGCTTGGCCTAAATTAGCACAAAGTACATTCCCAAAGAAGACTTCCTGCACCAAAGATGGATGCACACCCGCCCTCTTAAGAGCACCTTCAAACGCATAGCAGAATTATAAAAGGTCAATAAACATTCAACAGAAATTGATTCAATTCCAAGAGATCTTACATTCAATAGCAATAGAACCAAGCTTCGTAGCAGGCAAAGATGAAAGAGAGCCGAGGAAGCTTCCCAGTGGTGTTCTTGCAACCCCAACAACGCAAACATCTGTGAGAATCACACGCTTTTTCAACAGATTATAAGTTTGTGTTTTTTGTAATGTACTATTGACAGAAAATATCACAACAGTTGGGGTTTATTATAGCTTGCAGAAGAAAAAAATAAGAACGAATAAGAAATCCATATTCAGAGTAATAAACAGCAATTCGGGGGCAGAGCTACGGAAGAAAGAAATATGTGTGCGTCAGAGAAAACTTAATAACCTCGAGGCCCGATTGAAGTATCTTCAACTGAAGCCATGGGAGTCTGCAATAATACCATAACACAATTAATGAAATCAAGCACCAAAATTGTGGGAAATAAAAAAAATGCTGGAAGGAAGAGATATCAACAGACGATGTAAAAAGATCAAGCGCATAATCATACATGATAAAGAAACCCCGAGTACCAAGAAGAAGCAGAAATCAAGAGGAGGTCCAAAAGAGGCGATCAACAGCTGATAAAACGCAACAAAAGTGATGGAACTCCCAAGTGCATAGAAATGCGTGTTAGCTGCTCAAAGACTGCGCCGTCTACATTTTTTATACTACCTCCCTTCTTCGTAAATCTTTATACTTTCTCAACACAAAAATTTAAAATTATATCAAAAGTTTATAAGAAATCCACTAAAATTTTTATATGAAATCATTTCATGGATAAAATAATAATAATAAAGTTATAATAAAATATAGAAAATAATTTTAAAAAATTGATAATCACTTATTAAAATATTTGGTGATAAAATTATAGAAAAATGAGATAATATTTTTAAGAAAGATAATAGTCTTTTAAAAAAAATCATTTTTTGTTTGAATATTATTATTTTTATAAGTGATATTTTTTAATTAATAAGTTATATTTTTTATATTAGTTATATATTGTGAAAATAAAATATAATAAATAGAATGTGTAAATAAAATTTTTTAAAAACAAATATTTTGAAAATATTTTTATTTTAAAGTATGTAAATTTTGAATAAACGAATTTAAAAAAGAAATTAAGCAATTCTTTTTAGAAAGGAAATATCCCGCTGGTCATTTACATATTGGTTCAAAAAAATTACTATATTGGCAGTATTTTTTTCTTTTTGCACGGAATCGTTTTTTTTTTTTTTTTTTGCACGGGATTGTCAATTTGTTGAACAATTTTGTACTTTTCTTATATCCCGCAGGCATGGTACATGTTTTACTTCTTTGGTATTTGCAGTTTTAGATTTAGATACAGTTGAATGATTGGATAGGGATGTCAATTGCCCTGTTCCATGGGTACCCGTTTCGTTTCGAAAATTTTGGGTCAGAACAGATCCGTCCCGAACTGAGAACATGACAGGTCAGATCCATTCTTTTTTAAAATTGATTGGGTCTTGGTTTTATATTAGCTCCGCGGATGTCCGCCAACCCGTATAGTGTTATATATATGGACAATTACAAAGAGAGATATTTTTTAAAGTTTATTACAAAGAGGGTCATGTGTGCAACTTTTAAAATATTTGCACACTCATTTTGAATGTGCTTTTAAGTGTTCAAATTTTATAATTTTTGCATACTTGACTCTCTTTACAATTTAAAGGGAAAGTGTGCACCTCTTTGTTTTTTTTCAACATATATATATATATATATATATATATATATATAGACTCTTCAAAATCTTTAATTTTCTATTTTCTAAAAAGTGGCTGATATCGTATTTAAAATTTTGTTATTTTAATTTCAAAAATCAAAATCTACCTACAAAAAAAATTCTCACCAGGTATAAATTTAATGTATTCATATTCCAAATATATTAACTGGTATCTAATTGATTTTACGTAAAATTTATCAGATGTTAATTTATGTACTAAATTGTCTATTTTAATATGTACTGATGGTGATATTTACATAACAGAGTTATCATATGCTTAAAATAGTGACATAAATTTTTTTTATTTAAAAGTATCTGAATGGTGGCGGGTCATGGGACTATTAATATTCTAGGACATGTGCGGATTATGAAGCAGGTCTGGATCAATATATTTGAGAATGAGCCAGATCTGGGTATTCAACTACCCGTCCCCGACATGACACATTGTTGTCCAATAATTTTTTACATTCCATGTATGTTTCAAATTGTTACAGGATGTTTGTTTCGAATATTTTAATAAATTTATATTTTATTTATATATATATATATATATATTAAAATGAAAGTTCGTCTTAATAATAATAATTATATAGTTAGTACTGTGTGTTTTAATTTTTTTAAAATAAATTAAAAATAACATTGGTTGTGATTTATGGTAATTGAGGAGGATGATTGAAAAAAATAGTTTAATCTAAATATATAATGATCCTAATTCATAAAATAAAATAATAATATATACATTTTTTATTCACTTTAATCATTATAATGATCATATATTTATTCTCATTTTTATTTTTATTGAGAAATTTTTAAACCAAACCGCCACCTTAATCTCATTCTCATTTTGATTGAATTTTTTTTAAACCACAACTAAAATCAAATCAAACCATGAGCGATACAATTTAGTTTAAAAACAATCACACTTTATAATAAACGTTACAATTAATATTCTCACATTTTTTAGCCTGGGTGCAGGACATTTGCTATTGGTGTTTTTGGTAATAGAAATTTGTAGTTTGAAAATATCATTCAGTAAAATTATATGGGAAAAATATTATTTAAAACTTTTGACATTCCATAATACAAACATAAACATAAAAAATTTTATACAAAAAATTACTTTTTGAATCAACGCATATTTACACGGTATAATCAACTTTTTTACTTTACACATAAAAATTTACAAAGTTACATCTCAAAATTCTACTCATTACTCTATTTTTACTTTACACATAAATAATTTCATAGCTCTGGCTTTAATATATATAAGATTCGCAAGTAAATGTGGTAAAATATTTTACCTAATAATGTGGTAAAATATAAATTTAATCAAAAGAACTTGGCATCATTAAGAATTTAGTAAAATAAATTACCCAATAAAAGTAGAAACAAAACATGACCTAATAGAAGACAAAAATATGGACAAAACAAGCACAAAAATAATATGTTTACCCCATGATTAACTGCTACACTTCAATCCTTTTAAACAATATAGGTGAGAAGTGAGGACTAGATTTACAATAGCACACTCGGGCGCTACTCCATTACGCAACTGGATTGAACATCGAGAAGTATTCCTACGAAACGCAAAGGCCTTGTAAGCATGGCATAGTGGTAACATGATCCAAGTAATACAAGGCAAATGCAACAATCTGAGTATAAGCATGGGTTACCGATGAACAGCTTCCAGCAACCTAAAAGTCAACACTTCAACCGAGCTGATTAGATCAAAATCAGCTAGTATCATAATCTAAAATCCTCTGATCAAAAATGATTCTGCAATGTTGATCATAAGATGCGTCTGAAAGTGAGATTAATTCGCACAGACTCAGCTTTCACTCGTTTGGGCACAGAGTGGAGCCAGTCCCTTTGCGTGTAGCCACTCATCACCAAGAGCGACCCATGCTTTAACACAAATGCATGTTGATCATTATCATTGTGCTTCTTTGTTCTCTTGCTTGAAGGTTCACCCTCCAATCTTCCAGCTGACTTAACTGGAAATAGATCGAGATTTCAAAATAAATACTATCAACAATATATCGATGCAGGCAAAGTTAGCAAGAGAATATCCCCCCATCTGAGTGTAGGTAATAAGAAAACTCAAATTTCTTCCACTTTCCTCCAAAAATCACAGCTCTTTTTTTCTTATAGCACGTGAAATATACAGAGCTAATCAAGTCTTATATGCTACCAAATATTCTGAATGACCAATCTTTAACTCTGCATGCAATCAAGAAAACTAACTAGGGAACAGTGATTTTTAAGTTATACACAAGGTAAAAGATACAGAATCACCAGTCACTATTAAAACAACAAAAGATGTGAATCATGGATTCATTACCATACCTTGAACACTCTTACTCGGTTTCTTCTTCACGAGAAAATCACGCTCACATCCAAATGACACAGAAGCAATTTCAGGAGTCGGTCCGTAAAGTTTCTCATCATCAGCATGCCAACCAACATAATCACTGCCTCCTTTGTACCTATTCAATAGTAAGCTATTGAAACTCCTTCCAGGAAGAGCTTTGTGAACCTAGAGTCACACCATAGGAGCATCACAGATCAATCCATCAAATGATTATAAAGTAAAAAAGCCTATTGAAGTAGGCTCACCATATCCAAAATTTCCTTCAAGGGCGGGAATTCATCCCAGGAATAAGCTTGAGGCCGATACCCACTATATCCTAATTGTGTCAACCCTTCACTCGCAACATAGCATGTGTCTCTGGGCTGTTTAGACGGATGTAAAACGCAACTGCTGAGCGTTAACAAATCAAAGACAACAACCATATCCATGAAGAAGGAAAGATGAACTCAATAATTAGTCACTCACACAAGACATATCAACAAAGAATTAAGTTTCTTCTACCAATGAATCACTCTAACCCTAAATGAAAGTTAAAAAATTATCGATTCAAGCATTTGGGACACCGAGAATTTTAACCTGGACATGAGATTTGGCAAAGACGCGGATAGTGGGTCGGGTCCAAGGGATATTCTTATCCAGGTAATTGAAAAACTTCCATGAGTCTTGGTACGATATGAATCGAGGCATGTGCAAAATCTGACTTCCTTTACCCAAATCGACCTCCACCACTTTCTTAGGTTTCTCGGCGGTGGCATTTTCGGTGTCTGTATCTATACCTCGATCAGGGCCGATAATCGGCTGTTGTACTGTTCCCAACTTCAAAATTCCCCCCGACATCAATGCTGAGGTACCGTCCGCCGTTGAGGGCAACGGAGAATTTAAGCATTCTACCGCCATGAAATTAAAGCTACTAATTTTATTCTCTCTAAATAATAGTATATTTCCTTTGAAAAGTTTAAAATTTTACTTTTTTATTATTATTTTCAATATTTTTTATATTATTTTCAATACTTTTTATACTATTTTCATTTTTTTTTCCATCACATTTTATATAATATATCAATATTTTTATATCCTTTTTAATATTAATACCTAAAATTTATGAGCAATTTATATATGCTAACACATTTAAATTGATATTTTCTTTTTTCTATCGTGTGTAAATTTGAATGGAATATCAAAATAATAAAAAAAAAGTGATTCTGCTGTGCACAAGGGTGCATGGTATGCACCCTTTAATTTTGACTATCTCCAGTTAAATTTTTGTTATGTCACACCTTTCGCTCACAAAAAAAAAAAAGCCATCAAAACCTCGAAAAATCCCTTATTCTCCCCATGAGCGGCAGAGATTCCCCCTCCACCATCTCAACGACGCCGTATGGGTCACTCCACGTCGCCCACGGCAGCAAAATCACATCCTTCGACTGGTCATTGCAGAGGAAGTCCACAATCTTGACCCAATTCATGGCGATTGATTCATTGCTCGCATTAACCCCAAACATTGCAGCTGCAGGGGCCACTGATTTTTCTGGGCTGCAAATTCTTGATCTTGATAAGGGCTTTGTGAAAGAGACCCTCGATTGGGAAAATGTAACCAGGTCTGGTTCCACAGTGCAGGCAATTGGGGCATCATCTGAGCATCTGTTCACTAGCTTTAAATTATATGGGTATTACTAAAAAATTCTTTGGGTATTTATTATCTATTGTTCGGGTATTACCAAAGAATTCTTCGGGTATTTATTATCTATTGTTCGGTATTACTAAAGAATTCTTTGGGTATTTATTATCTATTCTTCGGGTATTACTAAAGAATTCTTCGGGTATTTATTATCTATTGTTTGGGTATTACTATAGAATTATTCGGGTATTTATTATCTATTCTTCGGGTATTACTAAAGAATTCTTTGGGTATTTATTATTTATTCTTCGGGTATTTATTATCTATTGTTTGGGTATTACTATAGAATTCTTAGGGTATTTATTATCTATTGTTCGGGTATTACTAAAGAATTCTTTGGGTATTTATTAACTATTTTTCGGGTATTACTAAATAATTTTTCGGGTATTTATTATTTATTGTTTGGGTATTTTATGAAGCAATTACAAGTGGTGAGATTTTCAATAAGATGCACATGCTTGTGTTATTTTACTTGATTTTCTGAGCATATATGGTTACAACTCAAGCAATGCGTAGCATGATAGCTTTGTAACCTTTAGATTCTTGTCACTTTTTTGATGTTTTAGGAAATTCATTAACAAATATTTGTGGGTCATAAAGGTCGATGAGAAATTTGTTTTGTCATTTGTCCAGGGACTTCAGATTTGCACGAAGGGATATAGAATGACATGTAAAATTGACCATATTTTGCTCCCTGTTACCTTTCTCATTATCAATACCCAAAGAGTAAAATATTAATACCCGAAGAACATTTTAGTTATATCCCAAGAACAACTATTTAATACCCAAGAACAAATCTTTGCAACACCCCAAGAACAACTTGTTATACCCAAAAACACACAGTGCGGCGTGTACTGTGTGTTTCTGAAAATATCAATTTAAATTCAAAATTAAAGTAAAATCAAGGTGCATAGTATGCACAAATGTGCATACTAGAATTTGTGATTAAAAAATTACAAATTTCTGTAAGATTGAGGGAAATTATTAGAATTAATAGTTTAAAAATCTTCATGAAATTTACTAAAAAATATCAAAGATAATTCTATAACTTCTTTTAGTCCAAACTTAGTATTTTATTCGTCTCAATTATAGTTGTTAAGTTATTAAAAATAGCGCTTTCTAATAAATATTCAATTTATCTATTTAATTTTTAAAAAGAAAAAATGAAAAATTCAATTTTATCTATTTAATTTATCTATTAATTTCTCAACTATTTAGTTTTCTTTAATATCAGAAATATTCCTGTAATTAAAAAAATTTATTATTTTTATAACTAAAGGATCTTAATGAAAAATTAAAAAAATAAAGGATTAAATTTAAATATAGACAAAGTTACAGAATTATTTCTAATATTTTCTCCAAAATTACTTCCTAGTCAAAATAAGATCATGGTTAACGCTGGTTTTATTTTATTTCCCAAAAAAGTCCACCTTGTCTAAAAACAAAAATGGCGAGTGCTTTGACGGTTTTACCACTTATAATAAAGTGATGTGTAGAAAAATGTAATTTTTTATGTTGGAAATTTTTTATTTACTGACCGATGGAGTATAAAGGGGTACTCGTCCCTTAAAAACAGATTACGATCTGCTTCTTTTTTTCAAGAAATACACCTAAAAAACTTCACCACCTTTTAGCTCTCACTGAAGAGATAGGGAATACATCTAAGACGAAGGAACAGCATTTTTCACACTGATAGAAACCGAAGGGAGTGTTTTATTTGGTTCCCAAAATCGAATTCGGGATTTGAAAATTCGACGACGACACTGAGATCATAACGACACAGCTTATGATGATGCGATGTCAATTATGAATGAAGACAGGCAAGAGACAAGGTGTCAAGCAAGGGCACATCATCGAAACACTTGCTAGACATGAATCGTAGATGCAGAAGAATATTCTATTCAAAATAATGTTTCATCCCATCACATGTCTCCTTTCCTACAGCGGGATGTACTAAAACAAACTAACATAAGTTAATGCGAACAGAAACTAACATAATCCAAAGTGCAGTTAGAAACATACATACAAATGAGCTACAAAACTGAAGAAAAGAAAGCTAGACTGTAAAGTACGGCTTATGTAAGGCTGTACATAAGTTCTTAGTCTTGGAAACCAAACCAGAGTCGATTGTTCTCACATAAACACATCAATCAATTTCTTGATTTAGCAATCAAGATTGCAGTTACCAAAATAAACATCGGCAATGTCCTTATTTCTTTGCTGCACGTCGTTTCCACGTGCTCTGCATTTTGAGAAGCCAGGGTTAGTGCATCTCTCAATTTTAAATAATTTACCATCAAAACTAATGATAATAACAAATCAAAGAAATAGGCGAAGTAGAATACCAGGAGTTCATCATCAGAAACCTCATCATCATCAGAACCAGAAACAGAAGTCTTCTTATCAGGCTTTTTTAGAGCCTTCGGTTGGCTATCTTTGGCATTCCCTTCATCAGATTCCTCTCCAGATTCTTCCTTGTCCTCGTCTAAATGTTTCACATCTGAAGAAGAGACTGCTTCATTATCTGAGCCATGAGTGTCATGTGGGGACCCGCCCACATGATCACTCTGAGTATCTTCAGAGTCATTGTCTTCCTCTTTGTGCTCCTCCATGTCACTCAACCCCTTTTCAGCATCTTCCTCCTCTTTGTGTTCTTCTCCTTCACTCAACCCCTTTTCAGCATTTTCCTCTTGTTTCTTCTCCTTGTCAGACATCTCATCATCAGACACGTTTGTGTCGATCTTCTCATTCTCTTCCTTCTCTGAATTGTCGCAAGAAAAAAAGAAACAGGAGAAAATTCAGAACCAAGAATCCTTGTGCATGGAATTAATAGCAGATACGAATGTAATACTGCATAAAAGGGAAGTTTCGTTGACCAAACTGCATAATTTAACTTAGGACATATGTAAAACTTTAACGAGACAAAGGTGTCAAATTGAAGAGGTAACATACAATATGCAGAACAAGTAACGGGATAAATGATTTGATCCTCACCCGAGTCAGAATCATCTGTCATGGAAGGTTTTTCATCATCTGGCCTTTCTTTTCCTTTCACAGAGGAATTACTCTTCCACGAGCCTCTTTGTATTTTCTTTGGAGTTTTGCGTGGGGTTCTTTTACCTCTTACTTGAGATGATGGTGATCTGCCAATCAGTTCAATTAGCTAATAGCAATCAAAAGAAATAAGCATTTCAATATCACTGATTTGTATTAACCAACTTACTTCAAATTGGTTTTTTTATCTTGTTCTAAGCCTCCAATGGATTTCTTTTTACTCCCAGATGATCTGCAGATCAATTAAATGAGTGACTTCCAAATACAAGTACGAATCTCTTTCAACAGCAAAGAAATTCACATGTGAGGCAAACAAATAATTGCAATAAACTAAAGACACGAAATGTGATGTTCTTATCTATGGCAAGGGAAAAAGCCGCAGAGATCTAGTTTCCCACACGTCAGAACTCAAAGCATTTCATATCATAAATGGGTTCAAAGAAAGGCCACAGACTTCACAGAATTCCCAAGTATATAATGGACAGGTTCCCATATCCTTTAACGAAGAACACAGATCTGAAATTAAAATAAGCTAATGTATCTATTTCTCTTTTTTACCAGTCAAGATCAGCATATATTGATGAGTGTCAACCAGAACCTAAGATTTCTAGACTTTGAATATTATGGAACTATATAATATATCCAATGAAAAGACTGCTTAACATGAAGTTGCATAGCTGGTTTGCTAAATGAAAATTGTACTTGGTGGAATGCTAAGTGTCAGCATACACTTATGGCAAAGGATAGTCAGAAAATGGTTTTGTGGTTGATTCCAATAAAATCAAGGAGAGCCTCAGGCTTTTATGTTACTAATCAGTATTATTTATTGCATTATTTTTTATATATTATATGATCATATAGTACAGACAGAATTAGAAAACACAGCCTAGAGAGTGTTTCTGGCAGTGCTTTTATCAGGTTTCCATCTCTATCTACAAACCGTTACATTGTATGCATATACAGATCCATGCAACTATTAAATGCATCATTTATTGTGCAAAGAAAGTTTGACGTAGATAGTAGAATATGAAGCTATAAGTGAACTAGTGTCAGTCCAAATTAAGTGGAGCCAGCACTTACTCTACTTTGCGACGGGAGCCCTTTGACAAGCCAGGTTTCTGTTAATGTACAGACATTTCAGATCTTAAGTGAACATATGGAAAAAAAATTAATAGAAGAAATATAATAAAGTATAGTATTATTTGGACCTTCTCTGAATTATGATCTTTCTCAACTAGCTCCCACCGTTCCTTATCTAATCGAAGAACTTCTACATCTCCATCATCATATAATACCTGCGACAAAAATTGACCAAAATATATTTTAGTTGAGAAAAAAAGGAAAAATAAAGAGTCATGAATGATAAACTTTAGAAGAATGAGGTTGTCAATAAATTATATAGCATGATGGAAAGAAGATGAGGCATTTAAATTGGAGTTACCACATGCTTCTTTTTCTGCGTGTCAAATGACTTAACCACGCCTTCGTAAAACCTGTGTAAAATCAGAGAAGCATATCATTAATGCCATGAAAAAACGCTTGAAGTTACTCAAAAGAATTTCTTGAGCCACATGGAAAAATGTAGGCTATTCCGTAAGAAAATGCAACTCTATCCTTAGATTGACAGACTATGCAGAGGTCATAAACATTAGTGTAAAGGCTACCTAGTGAATATGCTTAACAAAGTTGGAAGCAAAATCCTGCATATATCACTACCAAGTGATACAACTAAGGAGAAAACAGACGGGAAGAGGGTGAATTTGCATCACTCACTCACTTCATTTACACTTTTCCTGTCTTTAATTTGTGTCCATTATCTGTTCATGGTTTTATTTTACGAGAGAGCAGTGTATAAGCTCAGTATTAAATTATTTCAGATAAAAAAGAGAGAGCAAAAGCAGGAAATATTTTGAGTAGAACTAAAAATGCTAACATTGGCGTGCTTGTGACGGTATACTATATATTAGTGTTTGCATTGATTATTGCCAGTATTAAAATTACAGTTTCAAATAGAAAAATGCTTACATCTTATCAATCGGCCACCAAACTTTTATTCTGGAACCAATTAAGTCAGCGCTAGAACTTCCGGATTCCTTGCTTGTGCACTAAATATGAAACAAAGCAGAAACCATGTTGTAAAACAAATTAAGGAAAACAAGTTGCAGCATTTACTTCATAGACAAAAAACAAAAGTCAAAAGTAGAAAAACATTAAGTAAAGCTGTTAAGACAGGAAGGTTCTCAGTCACATCAACCACAGTATTCTGGAACAGAGATGATGAGCATCTCAGTTTTTTTGAATAATGAACTTAGGCATGGCATGGACCATTAGAGAGCTCAATGCTCCAAAAGCACCTCATGCTTTGTGTATAACAATGTTATCTCACTTATAACAGTGGGATGCATGTGACAATACAGTTCCATTATTATGCTTTTTCAGTGCTATGGCAAAACCTCATTGTTGGTGCCCATTTTGAGAAAACTGATAGCAAGTTTGCACCCATAACTCAAAAACTTCATTGAATGTTGCAATAGAAGACACACCAACCTTTGCTAAACCACTGACACTCTTGCGTTTTTGTTTCTTCAGAGATGCCGACTTGGAAAAGATGAAGTGTGTTTCATCAGTTTCTGCTATTTTCTTAGGCTTCTGTATATACAACAAGATTAGGTGAAAATGCATATCTTATCAACCATCATAGTCTTTGAACCAATTTCACTACTTAGAAGCATACCTTAGAGTCGGGGGAGTGATGATGGGCCTCATGATCTCTATCAGATCGTTTTCCTTTCTGCTTAGAGGAGGCACTGGATTTTTTCCCTTTAGATGAAATTAACAAGTCGGACTCCGCAGTTTCAGCCATTTTTTCTTTCACAACTTTGTCTCCCGAAGTAGTTTGGCATTCCTCATCCACTTTGTCAGAATCATCACCGATATTTTCCTGATTTATTTTGCTGGGTATCTTAGAACCCTTTGACAGACTGGCTTGGGTAGGCTTGTGAGCTTGACCAGATGAAGTTCTCTTACGCTTTGGCACCGGAACATCCTTGGATTCATTAAACAATGATTTCCTCTTCTGAAGGTTATCGATGCTTCTCTTCTTTTTTTGAATATGTTCGAGGTCGTTACTTGATCCAATCTTGCTAGCTCTACCCAGATTATCAGAATTTATTTCCTTAACCATTTTCAAGATATCAAAATTGTTTTCATCCGACACTCCAGCTGCTGCAGACTCATTCTTCAGCTCTTTTCTTGCCTTAGCTGCTTTAGCTTTTAATCGTTTCATCAACTTCCCCAAGGGTATCTCACTACCCTCTGTGTCACTGTCCTTCATAATATCATCCTCCACGTGTACTGAATTTACCTGAAGTATACCATATGATTGAATTACATTACAAGGCCAGGATAGCAATAACTTCAGCAAGTAGATGAAACATTTTTCCAAATCTTACAATTCCATTCGCTTCCAATTCAAGGGATTCAAAGTGTGCCAAGACACCATCATCTGCCAGCCATGTCTTCTTTTCAACCACCTAGTTTACAAAAAAGCAATCAGATACGAACACCATGGAACACTTAAAAGATACACTTTATATGTTAGACATAACTACATAAGCATATGATCCCCCTGTATGCATGGATACGAATATGATATAAATCTAACAATTGAAAAACTCTTGGAAGATTTCTACTTCTACACATATTAGATGTATCAGAAATAAAGGTAAGAATTGAAGGGGGTGGAAAAATAAGAATCTCAAAGCGTATTGGAGAAACAAATCTCTTACTGATAATTCTAGTAAAAATAAACAAAAATGCTCGTGGGAAGAAAAAATTACAGCACATGACCAGATGATAAACCAATTTGGCATTTCTAATTATGTTAGGCTGATGTACAGAATTTCAAGTTGAGGAAGTTCAATAAATCCATAGAAGAGGTAGTAATACAGATAAGACAAAACCTAGTATAGAAAATCGAGATACAGAGGTGTGTTGCATGTCCGGAAACAGACGGGGTATTAGGAAGAAACAAAAAAGAAGAAAAAAAGATTCAAATTGATTATTACATCCATAACTCCAGAACTGCAATTAACCACACATGCACAATCATAATAAGACAAAATTGGCTTCGAGTGTAAAAATCTTGAGGTGTTACATGTGGCACTCATGAAACCTACTGTATATTGCATAGAACATAAAGGGCAAAATGGCAATCCATTACTGCAATGTACCAACTATAAACATTATTTCACTTAAAGATGACTTGGTTCTGACAACAGATATAAGATGTAAACAAATCCAAGCAGGATGACTTGTCAGTTATTCTTGTAAAACTATGAAGATTCATGTAAAACTATGGAAGTTTAACCATACGTACCAGTGTCTCATTTTCATCTTCCTTTGCAAGTTGTTTAAAAAGCCCAGAAGGTAGGGTCACAGATGCACTTAAGTCTTGTAGATCATGTTGCTTTGGTGCTAACCTCTTCAAGATTGACACTCCAAGGTCGGAAAGCGCATACAGATTCTGTAACACGTGATTTGGGAATTTGAATAGAAAAGAGCATTTTACATTCTTAATTAGGCAGTGAATTTTATCACGTAAGTCAAGGCACGGTGCTTTCTCTGTCTGGAAGACACTTTGACTTGTCCAAAAATGTAGACTTTACCCAGAATAAAAATTTCAAGATAAAAAGACAAACTTAGTGGTATTTTAAGAATATCAGACCTTGGATTTAGCTGCACTAAAAGCATCTTCTGAGCGTTTGATACATAGAAATATCGAATTAAGCAACGAAACGGTTTCCTTCTCCTTGCTATTACTGTCATCAGTTTTGCCATCTGCGTCTCCATGCACCAACATAGACAGGAATAGATGCAACTGCCTGAAACAGATATAAATATATTAAACAAATGCAGATGAAGAAATGGTATGTTTCAACAGTGTTTATTTCCCAAATATGCATATTTGTTGGCTTTACGACAAATTATAGGTATCAGCAGGTTTTGTCTGCATTATCGACAAGACACGTGTGCATTTAATCAATTGGTATTATCAAAGGGCATATATGTCTATTCACTAAAATAGATTAAGTGATACGCCAAAACTCCTGAAAGCAAAATTATAGGTATCAGCAAATATGCAAAATTTGTTGGCTTTACAACAAATTATAGGTATCCGCAGGTTTTGTCTACATTATCGACAAGACACGTGTGCATTTAATCAATTGGTTTTTACAAAGGGCAGGTATGTCGATTCACTAAAATAGATAAAGTGATACGCCAAAGCTCCTGAAAGCGACAAAATATACATTTTAGATACGTATGCCATATTTTGACACAGATCAATCATCTATAAATAGATTAAGTGATACGCCAAAGCTCCTGAAAGCGACAAAATATACATTTTAGACACGTGTGCCATATTTTGACACAGATCAATCATCTAAAATAAACTTATTACCACTTGAAGAAGTCTCCCCATTATGTCATACTAAGCATTTTCTAATGATTTAGCCACACGCAGATGGGCATATTTTACAATGTTAATTGGATAACTCACATGCTCTTTCTACCAATTTTTCAGTCATAAATTATCTCAATAAATGTATTTGAAGTCTAAATACCATTCTAAGCAAGTATCAGCCAATAAAACCTTACGTAAATTAATTAGGAACACAAAATAATTTATTATAAAAAATACCATATTTCCAACAAAGTGTTAGCGCATTCAAATTTAGAAAAAATCAGGAAAGTTGCTAAAGAACCAGCCAATTATTATCTTAAGAATAATAAACTTCATAAATTTTTAGCAAAATGGATGCTTTCCATTAGTGTATAAGTTATGCCTTCCTCTCTCTAAATTTTCTCAGCATCTAACAAAAGTGCAAAGTGAACCGAGGTACAACTATGGCTTAAGCACCAAATCGACAAAAGAGGTGCATACTCAAATGCATTAAACGACAAGTTAATACTAGATAAAACTTCAGCTTCACACAAAGATATATTAAGAAATATAATAATGGGATTAAATATATATTGTGTGTGTAAGTCGCATCACTTATTTGGCATAATAGTTGGAGAGTATTTTGGGATATGTCGTGTATGTGTTACTGAGTAAATAACCCACATACGGAAACAAAGACTGCGGACGCACATAACAATTTAAATTGAAATGGCTGTTTTAAAGGACTCAAAAACCAATAAATTGATAAAGCACACTTATTTAGCAAATACATGATTCCAAATTGCTACTTCAAGTACGGTGGACAGACATTGTTAACTATCAGTTTTAAAATGAGCTATTAACTTTACAATTTCATAGTACCTTACTTAATGTCTTCTTAGCATTTATGTTTTCCTTCATAAGCACGTAGAATATAAATGGCATGTCAAAGTCATGTTTCAAAATATTTAGTTTATAGACATTTGAGATGTTACTGAGGTTAATCATCATAAGTGTTCATTCATATAAGCAAAATATTTTAAGTAATGTTCACCTACTACACTTTTGTTACTATTCATTGATTGTCTGAATAGGGCATGATTCTCCTTCGGACTGAAATATTTGGCACATAGTGGCGAACATTGTTTAAAATTGTGAAGGTCATTATCTCCAAAAATTAAACATTAGTTGGGAATCATAACTCACATTCGACAGAGGTTATGAATTAAAATTTCCAATTAACAACATGACAACAATGTCAAGTAAATCTTGGATATTGTCATGTATACCATGATTAAACAAATCAATCCTCTATCATCTAGGTTGTTGTATCTAACTCAGTTTGACCTGAAGGTTTTTTAGGACCATTAAACTATTATTAGTGGAGTACCAGTTAAAAGTTTGAAGCATATGAGAGTAGAACCTAATTTCTTCGACCACAAAAATTGAACATGTAGCAAGCAACTTGACTCATAAATACCCGTATGAAATGATAATGCAGTTCTCAGTGAGTGGACCGATATTGTTAGTGTATTAAATAGCCACATTTTCATGTATATTCTTCCTTACCTGAACTAAAAAATGTACGTAAATCCGGTAAAAGCAGAATGCATGAGAAAATGATGAAGCACAAGCATAACGATTATTATTCGATCTTGACTTTGTGTATGTTCTATAGATCTACCATAGTAAATCAATTCAAAGAGTGAGATGGGGATACTAACTTCAATGTACTACTCGTGCTGAGACCATATAATTACAATAACTTTCAAAATAAAATTACAACTGTAAGTGATTTTCTTGAGTTCTTAAGATTAACTCAACAATTAATAATTGCCAATCTAATATACCTGTACATTACTTCATATGCTTTTGCATCTTTGCATTCATCAGTGTCAGGAAATGCAGGATGATAAGCAAGAGAATGCACCACGTGTGGGAGCATGTATTCTGGACTGTGTAGAAGAGAATTTGTATCAGTCCTTGAAGGTAGTTGGCGATTCCTTCCTTGGCGATACATTTGGATAATGTCATTCATATTGAGCTTGTTCTGTCAAATAATTTAGAAGATAATGGTATGTAACACATATGTAGAATGAAACTTTTACTGTGTTATAAGTGGCATAAATACACTAAAACCAGGCAACAAAATACAATGAGAGGTTAGGAGTTTTATTGCGTTTGTTTTGGGTTTAGAGGAAAATATATCTGATATGTGAAAAATATTAGGTTTCATTTCAGAACATGAATTGAGAATGAAAAATGGGTTTGGAATAAGAAACTATAGCCTGAAGGGTTTTGGTAAAATGTTTTAGAGGAAAATATATCTGATATGTGAGAAATATTAGGTTTCATTTCAGAACATGAACTGAGAATGAAAATGAGTTTGGAAAAAGAAAGTAGATATAGCCTGAAGAACTATTTACCTCTTCGTCACCAGCCTGATGAGGTGAAATATCAAGCAAGAAAGCACACGCATACTTGGGGTCTAAAGCCCGATCCTTGATATATTGATGAATCTTGTTGAGAAGTAGTGTCTTTACCTCAGGAAATTCATCCTGTAAAGCACAAGGTGGATTGAGGAAACCACACTCACTCAACTATTTTGTGGTGTTAAGAATAAGAGAAATCATGACACAAAAAACCACATACTCAAATCAAGTAACTCTACCTCGGAAGTTCTCAGTGTAAGGTAAAAGACATCGATCGGAATTTTGTGCTCCCAATACTTTGATAGGCGAAGAACTGATTTAGCTGCAGCAAGCTTTAGATGAGCCCTATCAACTAAACTGAAACATGAAAAAAGAACTGATATTAATACCAGAAAAATGTTGAGCAGAACTCAAGCAAATATGGAGACTTCCATAACCACGACCTCCTTAAAGAACCTTTAGAGAAAAGACGGCCAACTTACCTTGAGTTAATCTCCCTTGTGATATCACCAAAAGAGAGTATATTTTTCAAGATGTCAATAAGGCCATCAATTCCAGAACGAAGATGAGCATCCTTGACTGGTGAATAGCTCTTGACCAGAGCTTTAATGCCAAAAATCTGCATAGGCAATTCATGGTCATTAGCCCACACTGGTTCTCCATAATCTGCACTATCAAGAGATGATATATAAGTGTGCAGCAGAAAAACCTTTAAGGAACAAAGTTCACTTCTATCATCCCAACAATCAGGCGCTTTATCTTCTGTTATCTGTAAGAGAAGCATTTTTCAGAATAACTGCAATAACAACGAGAATAATGGATCATGATGTTCTTGTGCATTTTGAAAAGTCATACATGCCCAAGCTCCAGTATGTTCTCCCGGATGAACTTTACAATCTTGTTTTCTCTAGTTTCGAAGACTGACATAGCAGCTTGGGCAATGCACCCAAGAGACTGTAGTACAGCCGGCAAATTTGTCTTCTGTTCAAGCATATCGACCAGCCTCTGTTCATTTGATACAAACAAAACAAGAAAAGGGAATAAAGAATAATCAAATTTTAGCAACACAGAATGACAAAAACTTAATTGAAAGTAATATTGAAGATTATATAGATGATAGGACAGATAGGAAATAAATGTAATGGCGAGAAACCTTGTAAAGAACAGAAAGTGACATGAGTCCGTCATCTTTTGTGACGGATGCTAAGGCATGAACAGCATACTTGGCCTGCCTCCGGTTACCCTCAAAGCATATACGCTCAAGAATAAGGTCTAATGATCTGTAAGAAAATTATAATGCTTCAGCAGAAAAAGACAAAGGTGGGGGTGGGGTGCAGACCAGAATAATCAAGACAAAAATTTGATTCAATCTAACCTTGATGAGACACCAAGTTGTTCCCGAATAGTTCCTCCAGCCTTTGCAAGGATATGTAGAGTACCTTCCTTTATTATTTCATTGTCATCCTCGAGAAAATGTACCAAGTCCTCTTCAATCCCACGAAGCAGCAAAGGACAAAATCGAGCGAGGATCTGAAAGCCCAAGGCATGAACCATCAGAAAGAAATTTCAAATATTTAGATTATATGATATCAACTCCAGAGATGTAAGTTGTGCTTCACGAATGTCAAAAGTAAATCAATCTTTTCCAATTGATATTCTGTGTTAAGAAAAGAGATTTGGCATGATATCAACCTCAACTGTTCTAAACAAATAGATACTGTACATAATATAACTACTTAGGTTTCATCTTTTCATGTAGAAGAGAAAATGATAATCATCTACGGATATTTAAGTAAATAAGTGATACAAGATACTCAATGTGCATCACAATTCAAAAGTTTATTTATTTGAAAATTTTGATCCGACCGAACAAAAACATGTATTAGAAAGACTTTTGCATCTCTACAACAAAGTTCCAGACCAGTCATTTTGTGACATATTAAGCGTCGAAATATGTCAAGATCATTCAAGTCGAATATAAAGATGTATATAAGCTATTTGAGTCCACTATTAAATAGACAAGTCAACAGTCATCAAATAAAATAAAAGGTAGAGATATCACTATTAGAAGTCATTGATGTATTATGTATGTAAAACAAATAAAAAATAGACTGCCCACCACAAGAATAGTCATGCAGGACAGAATTAAGTCATTGTTTCCAGAAGATTTATAAACACCAGCCTCCTGAACAATTTCTTTGACATGATCCTTGCCAAACAGTAAATAAGAACATTTCAACGAGAGAGTGCTGAGGAACTCATAGACTTGATGCTCGTGGCCAAGGATTTTCAGCAAATCATCCTGCATGCCATTAATAAAGACTGAGAACCCCTTTTTTAACATGGAAGCATATTCAAGTTTAGTTCATGAGCAAAAAAAAAAGGAGTAATAAAAAAAGAAAAAAAATGACATCATTATCAGATTGAAACTTCACCCGTGAACTACTAGCTTGAATTGAGCTAGTGTTTGGATCAAGAAGTTGCGAAACAAGTTTCCAAATATTGGAATCTTTTAACTGGTCAAGAATCTGAAATTTCGCTTCCGCTTCTGAAGGATCGGTAAAACAGCGAGACATGGCACGGAAGCTGAACATTATCTTTTTTTGGGTCTCAGCGCTATCGCCTTCCTGTAAATAGACAAAGATAATACTTCCATCAAAAGATCATGACAAATACTTATGTAATCAAAGATAGAAAATTCAGAACCAAGTATTACAACCTGACATAACTGCTTGACAGAAAGGTATTTCTGCATTTCCAATTGTAACCTGCACCACATTTTTTACTCCATGAGTTTTGGATTTGCGTGTAATGAAGATTTAATTGATTTAATGGTGGCAAACCTCACCCAAAAGAGATAATAAAAAAAATTATGTCAAGGCTAGCAGTTTCACAAACCTTTGTTTCTGCTCCAATATCTTCTCAAGAGCCTTAACCTCAATTTTGTCGAACCCAGAGAAAATACTAACCCACTTTTTCACCTTATCCTTCACAGAAAAATCAGCTGGGAACAACGATAGAGAGAGGATGGGCTCAATTGTATCTGATCTGCATGGAGCCAATATGATACATCAGAAATCAGAAATCAAGAATGTTAAAATATCTTACCAAGCTATGAATTGCAGCCACTTCTCTTCACTTATCTCATTCATAAGCATATTGGATTAATGTTAGGAAATTGATTTTATATTTAGAACATCTTCCTAGTGGTGCTAGTTTTAGACAATATAAACCAAACCACCTCCACTGAAAGTTAATCACCTGTACTTTATTATATATATATATATATATTCATCATAAATTTTTTGAAAAATTAAAAAAGTGAATGTGTTACAGCCAGAAATTCAATGAGTTACCTGAAATCTTTATCATAAAAGCATCTCAAAATCTTCCCAACAATCCAATCAAATTCATCATTTTCTGCGACACCACTAGATCGATTTGTGCAAGATACTCTATATATGTCGGCTAACCTCTCCATTGTATACCTTTTAACAATAATCTGGAAGCAACAGAATTTATCACAAAACTGCAAGAGATGTGGTAAAAATGACTGGTGATAATGATGAAACAGGCAGACAGGTACACATACAGATTTGTCTCGAAGGCGTTCTGAGACCAGCTTAATAGTTTCCATTGGTATGGCCGTGAGGGCATGACATACCACATCACAAACTACAGAGACAACTTGTTTACGAACATTTTCATCATAATCCATCAACCGGTCACGAAGAGCAGCTGGAAATTGAGGAAATTGTTAGGAAAGACCATGGAACTATACTCCTGTAAAATTGGACTAGAATTCCTTACAAATTATTTGAGTAGATTCTGCTCTAAAAGGATCCGCGAGAAGACAAGTCTTTACATGCTCAAGGACTGACATTCTGACCTCTGCAACTCTATCAGTTAGCCTTTTCAGAAACTCTGAGAGCACAGGCTGGAATTCTCCAGAAATAGTAGATTCAGGCAGAGAAAAGAGATCGCCAACTAGCCTCACTGCTTTCAAACGAGTGTCTAATTGATCACTCTGTTTATGTCAATATTGGAAACCAGATCAGTGTCAAAACATTTCCAGCAAAAAGCATAAGGTGAAAATGAACATATGTAAGCAGCTGAAATAATCACCAGTAGCTCTCCGGTAAGATATGGAACAACTCCAGATAATATTTGAGGAGAAGAGCGATAGATATTATAAAGTACAGCATGGTAGTTAGTCTCAGATTTCGGAGAGCTGGTGTCCCCTGACATTGAGGACACGAGAAATTGCTTTATGCCAGGTTCCAGTTTTCCAGAACAATGCTTTACCACATTCATTGCAAGCCTTTGTGCAGCCATTGTGATATCCTGTTAAAAATAGAGAAGTATGAGAAAGGCACTCAAATTCATTAAATTCAGCAAAGAAAGAGATGTTTACCTCTTTATCACGGCCTAAAACAGACAACAACGCATGTAAAAGGCCCTCTGGTATTTCTTCACTTTCCTCTATCAGAACCTCCATGATTGTTTCCATTGAAGTCAAAACATTCTCGGGATGCTCGTCTCTGAAGGTGACAACAAGTAGTATTTAAATCAATAGAGTAAATCCCAGAACAACTATATCAAGCAGGCAGTCTTCCTTCCAACACATTATTAGTGGCATCAATCCAATAAATACAATTCATAAAGGGCAGAATATTGTCACAACTTTCAAAGAATTGTAGCTAATTTAGTTTAGTTATAATCTAAAACTGGTAAACCATGTCGAAGAAGATATCAACATTTGTACTAACCACTGAGGCACCAACCCATTTTCAGATTACCTTCTCCATGATTCCCAGATTTTATGAGAATTGATGATTCAACATCTGAGTTTTTTTACAGTAATGGAATTGGAAAATGGAAATTGAAATCCAGATTTGTCTGATTGTGATTTAGAATAAAAAATTTATTCTTGGTTTAAGAGCAGGTTCAATTATAATGTGTGGTACTCACTATATCGTTCATGGGTCCTTTTGTATTATCTTCCCCTTTTACCATATCTCCACAAATTTTGCAAGATGGATAACCATATTTCTTTTTTAGTTTAAGAAACAGAATTATATAAAAAGGCAGATAAGGCAAGGCACGAGAGATCCCTTCCCCTGAATACAAATATTTAGACTTAATGGATGACTACATCAATTACAAGGCATAAACATTCTCCACCACTCACCCTCACCACCAAGGAGAAAACAAAAGGGAGAACCTCAGAACCAGATGGTATTGATCAAGCATGCCCAAATAAAATGTCACCAAGATAAAGTAAGCAGATGATAAACTGGAATGAACAACATGAAATAAGCTTCTGATGAATTAGTGCCCAATCAAAATTCCATACCTTGCAACGGCAAAGAAAGTATTGACCATTTCAGTTATGAGATCATCACATTCAAGATCAAGCATAACAACACAAGATCTGTATCTTGCTAAGGTTTCAAGAATAACTACTCTCCTCCCAAAAGATGGGCCATTGGTGTCACTTAAGCCACTGAAAGTACTCACGGTCAGCTTGAAAATCTCCTGTAATAGATCAAAGGTGGAGAACCAAGCACACACTTAATCTGTTATCTCCATTAGCTAGTTATTCTATTGAAGGAAGACATACCTTTAAAACATCATCTTCATAAGGAGCCTCGGGTGCAGTAATACGAGTTATCTCACATATACATGCAGCAACAAAAAGATTTACTTCTCGATCATCATGCTTTAATAGTTCTGGCTTCACAATAGCATTCAAGAAAGGGTCCATAGCCTCCAGCACTGGTTTTGGTAGTGACTGGTCTAGTTCAGATAGGCATGTCACACCTTGCTGCAGGAGGAGGCAGTTCGAATTAATAAGAAGCAATCAGTTGTCCATCCAAGTAAATACTAAGTAATCATCAATCCAGAATCTCATCATTACAGCCACTCCAAAGATAAAATTTCAAAAAATCCAGTATTGTCTAGCATGCAAAATATATCCCAAAGATCTATTCTTCAATAAATTTATGGGGTATCTCTAAAAACATAAAAAATAAACTGCACTAATATACCCAATATAATATTTTGAAGTTCTAATTCACCTACATAGCCAAGCGCATATACTCAATCTGATTGATTTCTTACCCTTCATGCATGCTTCTGTGTATTGAATTTATGAAGTAAATCTCAGAGATAACAATTTCAGAGTCAAAAGGATTCCCTCATATATCCAACAGGTATGAACCTCACAATATTGTGAAAGACGGCAAAGAAAACTACTGAGAGAACTTCCTCATGTAAAAACAACAATTGTTTTTACTGTTCATTTCAAATTGTAGCAAAGTGGGGAAAAATGCAGGAATAGAAATATTATTAAACTTTAATTAAAATGATTGAGAGGACTAATTTTTCTGCACTTCTCCCATCTTAAAAAAATAAAAATCCAAATAAATTAATTTTCATAAAAGGAAGAGGGGAGACTTAATAAATCGTCCAAAGGCCCTAAAACGAACCCTAACTCAACCCCAATTATCACAAATTCACAATTTACACAATGCAGACACATGCACATGTAAATTGAACTCAACAGCACCCAATTTTCGATTATTACAATTCAAAGTCCGTTAAATATATCGAAACAAAAAGTCAGAGACTTTAAACTCAGTTGAAGAAACGACAAGGACGAACAGCGCCTAGAACGAACCCTAATTCAACCCCAATTGCAAACTCGCTGTAACTTTCGAAATTACAAGCATGCATCGACAAACGGAACTCCCAAACGAACACAAATTGATTACTAGGCGCTCAAATAATCTCCCCAGATAAAATTCTCACACAAACAACGCATAAAAGGACGAAGCTCTCACCTTCAAGAGTTTAGTGAGAGCGTCTTTCGAAGCAGGAAGATTCTCCAACTTCGATCCCAGTTCCTTCAGCTGCTGCTGCAGCTTCTGAGCCATTGAAACTAAATTCCACGGAATTCCTCAAAAATTCACAGCGAAGAAGAATTTCCAACACCAACTCTGTGTCAACCGAATGTGTGTTTCCCCCTGTGCGAATTTGGGGCTTCTCTTTTTTTCTCTCTTTTCCGTTGTTTCAATGAAACGAGAAATAGCGGAGTACTTGGTTACAATGAAATATAATAAGCGCTCTTACCACTCCAGATTTATGTTTTGGGGGTTGGATTTTTTTCTTTTTTCTTTTTTTAATATAATATAATAAGCGCTCCAATATTTGCAATTTGATGAGTGATTTTATTTTATTTTATTGGGTGTTTTACATATTGGTTCAAAAAAATTACTATATTTACAAATTGATTCATAAAAATTTGTACAGAAGTGTTTTTTTTTTGTTTGCACAGAAGTGTTCTTTTTTGCACATAAACCATTTTGTAATTTGTCCGAATTTGTTGAACCAATTTGTACTTTTCTCTATTTTATTTTGACTCGTCACATTAAAATATATATTAAATTATATTTCCGCTCCATTACTAGATATTTTCTTGTTTTTAAGAATTGAATCTAATTAATATCAGATTTATTAAATTATTATTTAATGATAATAAATCTATCGTAATCATTATAATTTTATATGAGATTTTGATTGAAAGAAGATAAATATTATTAAATTATACTCACCCCTTTCGTGAAATTTAGTTCATCGTATTTAGCATGGTTATTAAGAAATTAAATAGCTATAACGTGTAAATAATAAGAATATTATAATCAAATCAAATACAAAGTAATCTATTTTAAAAATATTATGAGTGGGATTTAACGGCGAATAGTGTAAATAAATATATGTTGAAGGGTGTGAATGAAGATAATTATTTTAGGAAACAAGACCATTTTTTATGAACGGCCTAATAAGGCAACGTGGACCATTTTTTACTAGGGGTTTGAATATAATTTATGTTGATATGAAGATATGAATTTATTTAAGAGTTTTTATTGTTTTTCTCATTTCAGAAATGTAAAAATTTATTAGAGAATCCAATTAGTGAAATCTCATTAAATATGTAATTCATATGGGTATTAACTATAATACTTTGTTTGGAAATCATTAATTTGCTAAATTTTGACTTGATTATCTCTATTGTTTAATTTAATTTGGATTGAATCGTTTGTTAATTTGATAACTGATGCAATTTGTATGTTGGATATAACTCATTTGATTTCCCGTTGTACATTTGGAAGAAATTTATTTGAGATACATGTTGCTTTTTACAATTAACATCTTAAAATTTCATATTGGAATCTAATTAGTATGATTCCATACGTCTAATAACGCATACTTAATATAAGAATAAAAATAATATTTTACTCCCTCCGTCCCAGAGCAATTTGCAAGGGAGGAGAGACACACTAATTAAGAAGAAAGTAGAATAAAGTTAAAAAATAGTGTTTTGAAGGTTAATTTGGTAAAATTTTATATAAAAAGTGAAAAAGTTAGTTGGATTGATGTAATGTGGGCCCAAAAAGTGAAAAGGTAATGACATTTTGTGTAAATATGTAGATATTGTGAGGGTGGAGTTTATAAAATGATTTCCTTTTTTGGGTCTGCAAGTTCCTTTGGGACGTCCCGAAAAGGAAAACTTGCAAGTTTCTCTGATTTATGATGAGTATTATGGTCTTCTAATTTGCATTATATGTAATCTGACACGCACTTTTTATAATTTGACGGGTGATATTTTACGATGAGTAGATATTGTGTGAAAATAGTTCATGATAAACTTATCATGAAATTGTTTTAAAGTATCAAATATTTGGTCAAACATATCAAAATATGCATCAGGTATATCAAAAGTTGAGGTCAATATATAAATATAATTGATCTCAACTTTTGATACACCTGATGAAATTTTTGATACACCTAATTAAATATTTGATACTTTAAAACTCGTTCATGATAAATTTATCATGAACTATTTTTGTACAAAACTTTGTCTTTTAAGATTATCTACATGTTATTCCATGTTACTACAATATATCTGCAAGTATTTGTAGCATTGTTACTTGATATGGGTATGAACTTATTTTATTGTATTGTCACTTGCACTTATATGAATTTGTTGCACTATTCCGTTTCACATTATAAGATTTTATTTGAAAATACAAATGGTGAAATTTCATAAATGTGTAATTAACTTTAGTACTAATTATAATACTTTGTTGGGAAATTAATCATCTACTAATTTTGACTTGAATATATATAGCTCATTTGTTTAATTTGATTTTGAAATATAATTTTTCTTTGAATACAACTTGTTGGCTTTGCAATTTTTTTTATTACATGTTCTACAAGAATTTATTGAAAATTTCAGTAAAATTTTGGTATGATGTTATACTCGTAAAATAAAATTTTATTCGATCGTTAATTATAGTACCTAGTTGTAACAATAATTTGGGAAAAAAAATCGTTGTATAATTTGATCATGAATGCATTACTTAGGCATAACTAATTTGACTATGAATATGCATTTTTCATTGTATATTTCTATTAGAGAATGGGGATGTGAATTCGTGGAGAATACATAGGGATATAATGGGATAAAACAAGATGGGTATCTAAATATTCAAGTATGTCCTGCTTTTTTATTTCATCGCCATATCATGTCTCATGCCCTGCCGTAGAGTAGAATATTATGACTCATGCTTGTTCTACGCGGGACTGCCCCGTCCTGCCCGATTCTATTTAATATTGTACATATTAAAATAATATTATATATATATATATATATTTAGACAAATAAAAAATAATTCAAATAAGCAGTTATGCACCAAATCTATTAGATCATATCTAACATATAATAAATAATATAATTTTAGATTTATTTGATATAGTATAAAATATTATATATTAGATTTTTATATATTATAAAATATTATCTATTGAATGTATTTTAAATAGTATAAAATATTATATATTTATTTAATATATACATTGGGGTGGACGGGATAGTAAAAATACAAATTCATGTTTGTCAACCTCATGTGCAAGGCAGGGCTGTCATATCCCATTTTTAAGATATGGGACAGTGACCTAAATAGAGCAGGACGGGACAACTATAGAATTGGTTATTTTGTCAATGACTATGTTTATTAGTTTAAAAAATCATTTGGACTCCACAACCTCATGCTCATGGTTGTGGAATGTAATTCATATTCTCACATATCACTATATAATTGGTTGCGCAAAGTATTGTATGAAAATTGTTCATGATAAATTTATCATGAACAAGTTTTAAAATATCAAACATTTAATCAGGTGTATCAAAAGTTGAGGTCAATAAAATTTATATATTGACTTCAACTTTTGATACACCTAATGAATATTTTGATACTTGACCACATATTTGATACATTAAGACAATTTCATTATAAGCTTATCATAAACTATTTTCACACAATACCTACTCAATTGGTTGAGTTTACATTATTTAGATATAATTTTAAGATTTTTTTTCTACAAATAGACACCAATATTAAAATATTTTGAAACATAATTATTTTATCTCCTCATTTGTTTCGTTTTCTAATTTTCCATTATAAATCCAAATTATCCAAACTCCCAAAATTATCTTAATTTTTAATCTTTTAAAATGTGTATTTCACGTTTTTTTTTATATATTGCTTTTTATTTATTACCACTTTTGTCATATTTAATTTTGTTATTGTTGAAATTATTGTTTTTTTAAGTATATTATAATTTTATTAAGATTATAAAATTTTAATATAATAAAATTTGTATATACTCCTATTTCTTTATACTATATACTGACGGAGTTATGAAATCAATCAGAATACTCGATTTCATAATTCCTCAATTCTCATTAGCTCTGTAATAAAAAATTAGTCTCGTCATTATATTTTGGTGTTTAATCATTTTAATATTTTATAAATATATATATATCTTATTAATATATTCATAATATCAAATCATATATCTAATTTTTTAATTTCAACCGTTCATCTTAATTTCTATTTTTCTATAAATTTCAACTCTACATATTAATATTATTATAATCAACTTTTAACCTTATTTTTTCGTGCGTCTTTTGCTTCTTCTTATTTCTCTTATGATGTTCTTATTTATCGTTATCTAATACTCCCTCCGTCCACGAAATTTATGCTCACATTTTTGCACGTGGTTTAATGCAATATGTCGGAAGGTATTATGGGATATTGTGAGGTCCGTTTTGAGTAAAGAAAGTATTTATGGAAAGTACATATGATATACTTTTCATAAATATTCTCTTTATTCAAAACGGACCTCACAATATTCCGTAATACCCTCCGACATATTGCATTAAACCACGTGAAAAAATGTGAGCATAAATTTCGTGGACGGAGGTAGTATTCAAATTTTTTATCTATCTTTTTATGTTCGATTTTTTTTTTTTTGCAAGTTCATATTTTACATCTAATAATTTGGTGAAATAATTTTTTTTGTTATTGCTACACAATTTTCATGGTTTTCTTTTAGATGTAATGTTTAATTGTTATAATTGCAGATTTATTTGATTTAAATTTTGATAATTGAATTGTTTATCAGTATTTTTTATGTTTTTTTATGTTCTTAATATTCTGATATTGTTTATTTATTTTTTTATGTTCAAGTTTAATTACAAGTTCGCGTTAAAATCATTGTGTCTGCATCATACATTCCGTCAGTTATTTTACACCATAATTTATTTATAATTCTAGAACAGAAGATGTTCTGGAGCATAATATTGTGTATGTGTTGTGTATGTGTATATATTGCTACACAATTTTCATGGTTTTCTTTTGTAGGTAATGTTTAATTACTACAATTGCAGATCTATTTGGTTTAAAGTTTTGATGTTAGAATTGTTTGTTCGTCTTTTTAATATTCTTTTTTTCTTTCATGTTGTTAATACTTTGATTTTCGAATTGTTTTTTTTTTTATGTTTGATATTTATTTTGCAGGTCGTATTAAGATCATTGTGTACGCGCCATATACACCGTAAGTTATTCACAATAAAAAAAAAGATGTTATATAACATAATATTGTGTATGTGTTGTGCATGTGTACCTATTTTTAAATTATTTATGTAATTTGCCATAATATTGTGTATGCGTTGTGCATATATATTTTTTAATTACTTAATTTATTTGTTATAAATAAAAAGTATAATATTGTTATATATATAAAAAAATGTTAATTTTTAGAATACATGAAGATTGTGATATAAGCAAATTATAATAATACAAAATGATTATTTTTCATAAATTATTTTCAGATCTAATCATTTTTTGAGTGACTAGATCTTTTTTTTAATAAAAAATAAAATAAATCTTATGAAATACTCCCTCCATCCTACTATAAGTTGCTCATGTTGTCATTTTCGTCCGTCCCACTATATGTTGCTCATTGTTTTTTAACCTTTTTTGGAAACTACTATTCATTTTTAATATTTTTTACACTATTTCCATTACTTTTTTCACTTTTCTCCATCACATCACTTATATTTTTTCACTTTTTCCATCACATCACTTATACTTTTTCACTTTTACCTTAATTCGTGTGCCCAAAAGCAACGAGCAACTTATAGCGGGACGGAGGGAGTATTATCTCTTGATTTTATTTATCTAATCCTCTTTTGTTATATCATTGAAATAGTAACTAAATCTTATGATATTATTTTTTTAGTCATAACAAATAAATTTTATAAAATCATAACATAATGATCTAATAAAATATTATGTTCTTGACTTTCTTTAAACATACTTATATAAAGGAATAAAATAAATCTTTTTTAATTATTATTAAATACAACTAATTAAATTTTAAATATTTCATGATTTTCTTCTAATATGACAAACTAAAATTTATAAATTTCTTATAATTTAATCCTATATTTTAGTTTCTTAATTTCAATCGTATATCTTAATTCTAAACTTTTATAAATTTCAATTTATTTATAACAAATTATGTAAATAAAATAAAAATTGATTATATGTTCAAATTTGTTTCATACTGTGAAAATCGCGGTATACATACTAGTAATATATAATTATAATTTATTTAATAAGAGTTGAGATTGTAAATGGTCATTAAAAAATATATACATATTGAAGACTATACATATGAGAAAGAGAGAAATATGTTACTCCCTTCGTCCACGATAAATGGTCAACGTTGTCTTAAACGGTCGTCTACAATAAATAGTCCACCTATTTAAAATAAAAAAAATTGCAATTATTATTTTCATCTTTTTTATACAACAACCATGCACAACCAAAGTAAATCAATAATCATGGAAGGAGTGGGTATTTATTATAGAATCATTCTTGGGTGTGCATCTCAAATTCAAAGAACAGGAAGTCGTTATTAAGTGTGCGAGGGAATTTCACTTTTGGTCCCACAGGACATGCTCCCGATTCAAAATGGTCCCAAGCATTTCAGTTTTGGTCCAATATCTTTTTTTCTTTACAAAAATAGTCCCAAAAGATTCGAATAATACAAAATTCATCACATATCATCTAATACCATTTTAAAACTAACAGAAAAATCACGTTCTTTGCACATGCTCTGCTACTAAGTCAAAATAACACAAAATCAACACAGAAAACACATACTTTGTGGAGATTACACAAAAAAACCATACACAATCGTGAATCGTCGTCCTCTTCACCGGGTAATAGCATTTTTTTTGTGTAATCTCCACAAATTATGTATTTTTTGTGTTGATGATTTTGTGTTATTTTGATTTAATAGCAGAGCACGTGCAAAGAACGTGATTTCTTCGTTAATTTTTAAACGGTTTTAGATGATATGAGATGAATTTCGTATTATTCGAATCTTTTGGGACTATTTTTGTAAAGATATGAGATCAAAACTGAAATGCTTGGAACCATTTTGAACCGAACATGTGTCCTGCGGGATCAAAAGTAAGTGTGCCGAGATCCAGATAGCTATATCCGGTGGTCGGCGAGATGGCAAAGTTTCAAGGTTCAAGTGTAAGAGGTGGAGTGATGTCGGTCTTTTATTTCGAACAGTGGCATGAGCATCGGTTTCAAGAGCAGAATTCTGGTAATTTAATTTTGGTAAGAGGAGGTGGAACTATGGTTTCAAAGGTTGTGGCCATGGCGGAATTAAGTATTGGAGACTGGTGGTTAGCTGTTATGATTTTTGAAGATTATAATGAATTTTCAAGATTTTTATTTTTGGAAAAACTCAGTAGTACCCTAAAAATAATTAAATAATACTCTAAGAATAATTTTGTAATGTCCAAAGAACAAGTCAATAATGCCCCGAGAATAATTTATAAATTAATAAATGAGTAATACCCAAAAAATAATTTATAATATCTGAAAAATAAATGAGTAATATCCTAAGAACAAGTCTAAGTATTACACAAGGAACAACTCACTAATACCCCAAGAACAAGTTTAAGTAATACCCCAAGAACAACTCACTAATACCCAAGAACAAGTCTAAGTAAATACCCAAAAAAAATTCACCAATACTGCAATACTCGAAAAATAATTAATAATACCCAAAAAACAAATTACTAATACCTCAATTGTCAGAAAAATACATAGTACGATGTGTACTATATGTTGTCGAAAATTCAAATTAAAGTCAAAATTAAAATTCAAATGCATAGTATGCACTCAAGAACACCTAAATTTTTGTATTCATAAAAAATTTAGGTTGTGAAAGATTGTGAATAAATATAGGCTAAGACTCCATTTAGTTGAATGAATTTTTTTTAAAATATATATATTTCAAATAACGAATTGTAAAGAGATAGAAGAGAAAGAGAAAAGGGAAAAAATAAATAAAAGATAGAGATTGAAAGTATGGGGAAGTAGGGTTTTAAATGACATTGTTTAGATGAGTATTTAGAATTTTTCTTTTTTAAATATAATTCAAATCTAAATATTAGTAAATTTATTTAATTTATATAAAAAAATTATTTATATTTGAAATTCATAAATTTCAAATCCACTCGTTCAAATGGAGCCTAAAAATATATCGCCTTAGGGAAAATATGTAAATGGAGAATGAGTAGGTATTATCTCCCAACTAAAAGTAATTTAATTCATAACTCGATTTTAATGGAGTTATATTACGTTAAGGATTCCAAAAGTGTTCATGCAAATATCATTGTTTTGTATTTCCGCAAATAGAATTAGAACTGTTTAATCCCCATCCCTTTCTAATTAGAAATTTAAAATCATATTTTCACATTTTACATTTCATTCACATTTAAAATACTTATAAATTTATTATTATTATTATTCTAGCTTTTCAATACCTTTTCTCTTACCTATTTATTAATAATATCATAATTTTTCTCACATTTATTCTTTCTCTTTTCTATTTTATTCTAACACAATATATTAAAATAATACAACATCCATCATAATTAAACATTAATTTTACATAAATCTAAATCACACCCTACCAAAATTTCAAAACAAATACGAGTAGATATTATGTGTATAATACTCACACTAAGTAAATCCATGAACAACAATTTGAATACAACTACATATATTAGGCGTGTATTGTGTGTAAATTATATACATATATGATATTTTTAGAGGAATGTACATATATGATTAGATGTATCATATATGTGGTCGGGAGTATCATACATGAAAAATATTAAAATTAATAATTACTGCATACACAATGATTAGGTGCTCATATATTTTGCATGCAAACATTGTTGTTGGGTGTTCAACTATTTAGTTTAATTATATTTAAATCATGAAATTAATTGTGTGTTTAAATTTATATTTAATGTATAATCCGAATAAATTCAGACATCCGTACAATTCCCCAACAAGAAGTGTCTCAATAGGCCACTGGTCGATCAGAAGATAGCACTCCTGGACCTCTCCAATTCAAAATATTAATAATTACTAAATTAAAATATAAATCTAAAATAAATTAAAGAAGTATTATATTGCAAAAATATTGGACAAAATTATACTTGAGTGGTCACTTGAGTGGCATTTTTAAAACTGTTTGATCTTAGACGTGTCCATATCTTATGAGGAAAGCTCTTTAAAAATTTATTGCAAACAATCTTGAATATCAATTAAAACTTTAATATACCTATAAAATATTAAAATTGATCAAGACAATCGTTCAAGGAGTAATTGATATCTAAACACATGCAAAAAAAAAAAAAAAAAGTCAATAAATATATTTTATGCAATCCATCACTGGTGGTGATGATTTATAAACTAATGTACAAAATTCCGATTTTAAACTTCCAAAATCTAAATTCAAATCCTTATTTAAAATCAAAAAAATTCACCTATAGGTTTACTTTCTAAATTTTTATTGTCAAAATACTGTTGGCGTTTTTTCCTCACTCACATAATAATATTAATTTGTAGTTTTTATAAAATATAAATAAGTAAATAAGAAAAGGAAGGTCTCATATATAATTGTTACATAGTATACTCACTCAACAGGTGATACTATTTATACTGAAAAGTAAAAAGTTTACATTGTTATTGATTTTCAGTGTAAACTTTTTCAGTGCAATCAAACCACACTCTACATTATAATCAATCTTCTTTTTAGTATAAATGATCTCAATTATAGAGTTAGTACATCATATATTAGGTGCATATGAAATACTCCCTCTGTCTCATGACTACTTTCACACTTGTCTTATTTGGCCATTGTAACATTTGCCGTCAAAGTTATTCCACAAAAATTAATAACTTTTTTTTAATAATGTGAAAAGAAATTACAAAGAATTTATTTTTAAAATCAGTGCAATTGTTTTGAATCCAATCTCTATTTGATCATCCGATTATTCTCTTCTAGTCTTGATTTGATGTGCAAGTTTATTGGAACTGGTCCGGAGTTAACTTTGGAGTTGAACGTTAATTCGAGGGCGTTGGGCATTGTTTCAAATTAATGTTGCCTTTAGAAGGACTTCGTCGATTTGTCGAAGTTGACTTCGGAGTTGGACGTTAATTCGAGGGCATTGAGCCTTATTTCGAATTAACGTTGCCTATAGAAGGACTTTGTTGATTTGTCGGAGCTGGTCTAGAGATGACTTTGGAGTTAGACGTTAATTCGAGGGCGTTGAGCCTTATTTCGAATTAACGTTGTCTTTAGAAGGACTCTATCGATTTATCGGAGTTGGTCCGAATTTGATTTTGAAGTTAATATTAATTTGAGGATGTTAAGCCTTGTTTCAAATTAATATTGCATTTTGAAGGACTTTGTTGAGTGTTCACCTTTGGACGCCCTATGGGGGATCGTTGTAGATGAGTAGTGTTGTTGTTGTTGTCGTTGAAGACTTAAAGATGGACGTTGATTGGAGGGGCTTGACGTCGTGTTTCTCGAATCGAACATTGATGTTGATGAAGAACGCCGACCGAAGGCTTCACACTGTAATCCCGGATCAAAACACCTTTGTTGATAAAGAACTCGAAGAACGTTCTTGAAGCTGCGAAGAACGCCTTTGAATCTTCAAGGAAGCCCGAAATCTTGGATCTTGATGCTTCTATCAAAGATATAATCTTTTTGACTTGTTGTGGATTGTTGTCGTTGAGGACTTGTAGTTGAATGTTGACTGGAGGGGCTTGACGCCGTGTTTCTCGAATCAAACATCGTTGTTGATGAAGAACACCGACTAGAGGCTTCACACCATAATCCCAGATCAAAACGTCTTTGTTGATGAAGATCTTGAAGAACGCTGCTTCTCTTCAAGATATGATCTTCTTGACCTTGTTGTGAATGGAAAATGACTAGAATGAGACCCTATTTATAGGTGTATAATTCTAGATTTACATGTCAGATTTGATGGATCGAAAGATATGATTTGGAAAATACTCATAAGATGTCAGATTTGATAATCTTCAAGAATATCTATGAAGATTTGATTTCTTAGACTTTAAAGATCCAAAAGAATTAACTGGACTTTAGAGGTCGAATTAAACTAATTAGGCTTTCGAGGCTCAATATGATTCTTTGGGCTTTAGAGGCCCAAAAGAATTTAATTGGACTTTAAAGACCAAAATGTATTTATTAGACTTTCAAGGCCCAATATCCTTCATTGGACTTTAGAGGTTAATTCAATTTATTAGGTTTTTTAAAGCCCAATTTAATTTATTATTTAATAATTAAATTTATCCAAATTTTTAATAATAAATTTAATTTAACACGTAATTTCTATATGTTAATTTTTTTATTTTAGCAATTAATTTTAATTATTTACTGACGTCTTAACTCTATTTTTACCTACTCAAAAAAGAAATTTTCTACGCTCATAAATAGTATATTAAAAATGAAATAGGGAAAATAAAAAAGAAAAGGTCGAGCACTGTGAATCCGACGTCGTATGGTTTGCTGGTGCCGCTCTTCTTTGTCGTCCGTGCGAGTAGCTCACTGGCAAAGCTCGTCACGACGCCGTCTATTGCAGCTCCGGTTGAATCTCTCTTCACCATCGGCCCATCTTATCTCTCCATTCATTACTCAAACTTGCTCTCTGCAAATCAGAACGACGATGGAGTCGCTGCAGAATGACCAAATTGCCCCCGCCGCCACCCAACCTATGTCGAAGAACGCTCAGAAACGGCTGCTCAAGCAGCAGAGGTACGAGGCGAAGAAAGCGGAAAAGAAGGCGCAGATGAAGGAGCACAAGAGGACGGAGGCGGAGCGCAAGCGAAAGGAGTGGCAGGAGAAATTGGCGAACGTCGGCGAGGAGGAGAGGGAAAAGATTATCCAAGCGAGAATGGGGCTGAGGAAAGAGCGAATGGAAATACGGGCCGAGATAAAGGAAAAATTAACAGAGCGGCTGCAAGAAGCGAGAATCAATGGCCAGAATGTTGTTATTGATCTTGAGTTTGCTCATCTCATGAGCAGTAATGAACTCAATAGCCTCGTTCAACAGGTCATTTTCTCTTTCATCTCATGCAATGCTGCCTCTCAAATTTTCCTCATAAACTGCACTAGTGTTGGTGTAACTGTGGGCTGAATAAGTCAATTTTGTGGAGTTCGCTTTCCCTGTCTTAACACAAGAGAGTATGTCAAGATTAGTAAGGGATTCGTTGCGAACTATCTAGGCATGTAGAGCACTAATGGCAGATCTTGCGGATTCTGAATTTGCTAAAATAGAGTATGCCATGGGTTTGATAAATGGTACCATTAGTTTACCAAGGATAGCATATAAAATTCAAAAGCCCCTTGTGCTTATAAAATTCAATGTAAGAGTTTGGGTTCACACCAACACATTTCTATGATGGCTGGAATTTTCCAACATCTCATCCACTTTTGTAGTTTTATCATCCTTTCAACTTGACAGGTGTTTCCATTATAATACGACAGCTATGTTGCCATACTTTATAGTTTATACTAATGCTTCTCAAGATTGCAGTTTTTAATTTTTTTATACAAACAATACTAACCAGACAAGTTCTTACTAGTGCAGAAACTGTTCTAGTTTTGTCCACAGAGGATTAAGTGGAAGGAGAAACATGCTGGAATAGGATGGTTGCATTCCTGAATAATGTTTCTGTAGTTACAGGAGTCTAGGAGATATAGTTTAGCAATTTCCCCCTACTTGTTAATGGCCTATTACTCACATTTTAATTTAGATGTTCATGGGTGAGGGTGATTGTAGGCAGATTAAATTATGGTGTTAAGGGATTCTATTCACTGGTTCGTGAAGAGTTTATTCAAATTTGAGTCATGTGACGAGTTACCTAAATACTATTTTATTTCGTTTCATTTGGGAGGTGGTAATTAGATGTATGTTGGATTAGAAAATCTTCTAGGACTATTTGTGGATGATAAGTGAGTGAATATTACCAAAAAAAAAGGGGTGGTACTCGAGAGATACATTAAAAGAGGCGCACCTCCCGAAATATGCTGTTTCACTTTTGTTTGTATGCTCAAAAGATTAGAGCCTGGCCAGGCACCAGCTAATATTTTGCAGAGCTTATGTAACTGTGCGTGAGAGACATTGCCAATATGCCATGTGTAGGAAAGAAATGACATATACTGTTTAATTATATAACACTTCAATATATAGTGTGAAGCCAATTTGTGAAAGTGATCTGGAAGCTGTACTAGCCTTTCCTTTTAATCTACATTGTGAATACTTTTCAATTTTATGAAGTTTCTTCAAATGACTGCTTTTATCACTCTAGTATTTGACTATGAGTCTTACTGCTAGTTGAAATCCCAGGAATTGTTAGTCTGTTGGATCAGTTTGCTCAGTTTATATGCATTGTTAAGAAGTGCTATGTTCTCTTTCACTTTTGTTGCTAAAAAGCTCTGACATTCCCATGAGCTTGATCTTTAGCGCCTACTGACGTCATTTTGTCCCCTTACAGTGGCCTTCCTGATGATTCTCAGACTTTGTCGTCCACAATACTAAATTTTCTTACAAATTTGTTGTTTATTTTTATATTCAAAGAACTTTAAGTTAGGTTCTCAATATGAAAGAAAAAAAAGAACTTTAAATTAGGTGTGAATATTTGTGGAGTTCCTCTAGCATCAACACTATATGTTGTTCAGCACTTGAGCTCATTCAGTATTACTATCTTGGGTCCTCGGTCCTCCAAAAGTTTGCGAAGGAATATTTCCATTTTGGGAGTATTCAAATTTTTGTGGTACAAACTAAAAAGGAAAGTATGCAAACTTTTGTGGGACGGAGGCAGTATTTGTGGTTATGTGGTGATTGAATAGGTCTATTTTGCTCCAGAACACCAGTTTCCCTTTGTTCTCGAAGTTACTTTTTGTTTGATTGAAGTGTCTGCTATAAGATTTGCAAAGTCCTTATTAAGCTAGTTACTGTTGATGCAACTTGCAGATCATGTATTGCTATGCCATAAATAGAAGATGTGCCTTGCCAGCCCATATTTGGCTGACAGGCTGCAACGGAGAAATGCAAAACCATCTTATGCGCATTCCAGGATATGATAAGTGGTTAATTGAGAAGGAGGATCGATCCTATGTTGAAGCCTTACAAGATCAAAAAGAAAACTTGGTGTATCTCACAGCAGATTCTGAAAATGTTTTGGATGAACTTGACCCAAAATCAATTTACATTATTGGTGGTTTGGTAGATAGGAACCGTTGGAAAGGCATTACCATGAATAAAGCAAAAGAGCAAGGGATTAAAACTGCCAAACTGCCAATTGGAGCTTACATGAAGATGTCTAGCTCTCAGGTATGTTCTTCTTACTAATAGGGTTATCAAATGTTTACTAGTATTTTTTTTATCTCGCTTACTGTTTAAATTAAGGTTTTTTCCCATCAACACCCTTGCTCCGGTTCCCAATATGATCATTTTCTGTCCTGATTTACTGGTTGGGTATGATATTTGAAAGAGAGATGTAATTGGAAATTCTGTTACAAGGAGACAAGAGTTCATGTATTCAATCTCATCACGGTACTAAATGTTATTTGAAGCATATCACAAGCATCTTCACTAATGGACTATGAAACTCGAATTGCTCCTATAGTTTGCTCCATATCTGGTTTTTTTGTTTTTTTCAATATTTGCTCTTACTGCCATTTGCCTTGTGTCTGGCTGTTCTTAAAATGTGTACTTGGGTACAGGTCCTTACTGTGAATCAAGTTGTGGAGATACTACTCAAATTCTTGGAAACAAAAGACTGGAAAGATTCATTTTATCAGGTGATTCCTCTAAGGAAAAGATGTGAAGCTGGCTCTGAAGATAACACAGAAGAGGTTGAATACACCGAATTTGCTGGAATACAAGAAGATGCAGATGACAAAGAGAGTGAAATACATCAAGAGATACTTAATCTAGACGAGGAACACGACGTAGAGCCAGATGTAGATCAGAAGGCAAAAAGGCAGTGCATTGACGCTTAGATTTAACCTGATTCTTTTACCTTGGGAAACAGAGAAACTCTCAAGCAAGAAATTTTATGGAGGGACTCTCTTGATTTGACTGAGAATGCATTCAGGTTCAAGTTATGTTTTTTTTTAATCGAAATTCTGATGAACTTTAATTTTAATATATTGGGAATGAGGGGAAAATACCGAAGATTTCGGTATACCCGTGCCTACAGAATCAACAAATTTAGTTGGTTTTCTCAATCTCTCATCCGTTGAAAGAAGGATCAGTTGGTCCAAATTAGATTTTAGATTCAGGATAATAGTAGTAACATCTTAAATCTCTTTGCTATTTGTGGAATATTTTCCCCATATCATTCGATTCTGTTTCTGTGCAGCAATTTATTCAAGTTTATGTCACCTAGGGATTGTGGTATTGCTCTTTTGTATATTGTTCATCAAATTATGTCATATAAAGATTTTACGCCTTTTCCTTTTGGTACAAGTACAACTTCCCTTCTCAATTTTCCGGAAAATGACATTTAGGGGGCGTTTGGTATAATTATGAGGAATGAAAATGGTATGGAATCAAAGTCATAGTTTTCATGTAGCTGAACTATGGTTGATTTCTTAGTTTTTAGGAATCAAAGTCATAGTAGAGTCATTCCAAATATACACTATGACTTTTATTACCATTACCCACCTTCAAAAGTCACCAACCAAACACCCCCTTAATGACAATTGCATCCTTGACAACCATGATCAACATATGCACTCAAATTCTTTATTTGGCTGAGTATTTTGTCTTCACCATTTTATATTAATTAATCAGCCAACGTATGTATGATGTATCCTCCCATGTGTGCGTTCTCCGTTGTAGACCTGAGCACAAAACCATGACCATAAGTGGAATGAATCTCTTCTTTCTTATCACCAAAAAATCATCACAAGGTAAAAAGTCTGCATCATGGGATTAGATTGATGACACATGTCTGTACTGATGATATTCATATACTCTCTCAAAAACAAAGTCTGCAACTGCAAATATGATGTCAAACTCAAAGAAAGCCATCTCCTCCTATTAGGCCTTAGAAAATATGAAAGTTTGGTGGTATGTATTAGCAGATTATTATTTTTTATTATATATTTGTTGAGATTAACCAAAATACTACAATTCAAAAGCATAAGCATGCATCTCTCTTTCCCAACCAAATAAGAAAGTAGTGCAGTCGAAGCAAATTACATTCATTTGCAAGTAACTTGAGAATGCACTGCTCTGTGTAAACTGCAATCCATTGCCTTCCCTTATATAAATGGAACACCTGCACAACAAAAGAAAGAGAGAAAGAAAATGATGTGTGTCACCCCATTTTCTATTTATTTACTCCATCCAACTCAAGGCATTCAACCAAATCAAATACGTACCCATCTTTTTCACAAAGCTCCTATTAGTTCCATTATGGACTCATATCTGTCTAAATAATCTATTAAGAAAAGCTCTGAGATACAAAATCAGGTATCCACTTTGTCAACAAAACAAGGTTAGAGGACATTCCTGTTCGGCTTACAACTGCCAAACTTAAACCACCGAAGCCATGTTTTTATTTACTACTAAAAAAAAAAAAATCTTCAGCAATTTTAGTAGAAGCTAATTGTTTTTAAAAGTTCTCATCCATCATAGGTGGTGGGCTATTACCAACCACTAAAATCACTAAATTTAACTCGATCAAACTCAATTTTTTAAACTCTGATAAACTCAATGCATACCTAGTAAAACAATATAGCTCGATTACTTGCCAAACATGAAGTTCAACTTGAAGATGTTAAATTTGCGAGTTTATTGACCCTAGTATTATAGAGCTCAAGTTCTATAATTAAATTTTAATTAATTCTAATATTTTCTTAAATCTAACACGAGTAATTCACGAATCGACTCAACGCTAACTGCTCGTGCATGTCTCAAATTCAATGCGGGTCCTAAAACGTATCGTGATCCACATCATTGCTATCCCTATTCTTAATTATGACATTTTCGATCACACAACTTTTAAGTATACATCACGAAAACAAAATTAGAGCACAACAATCATCAGAATTTGAAATTGCAGACATCAAAAGTTAAATTAAGTTTAAAACCTTTCAAATTTGAAAAGCATGCAAATTAAAACAAGATAACATCACTTGCCCTGATCTACAACTGCTCCTTATGTTGGGTAAACGGCTCAATGCACGCCACCGGAGCCTGCGACGGCCCGGGTGCGTTCATCAAGTCCTTGAAAAAATTCATCGGCGCAGCTCCAAAGAAACCGTGATGATGAAAAGCGGGCTGAGCAAAGCCCGGGAAACCGTGGTCGATGGCCCTCTTGAGGAGCGGCTCACCCCTGAGTGAGCCGCGATCCCCGCCGTCGAACTCACGGTAGCGGTGTAGGTACACCGTGAGTGGCTCAATGTAGTCATCAAAGCCGAGCTTGCTCATGGCCCACAGCACATCCTCCGCCGTGATAGTCTTCCTCTGCTCGCGCTGGCACCGGTCGTTTGCTTCGCTAGTGATGAAGCTGATGTACTCCGACACGCATTCTTGAATAGTCTCTTTAGCATCATCCGATATCTTGGCATGCGGGGGCAGGATCTTGCGCATGATCCTGATCACGTTCGCTATCGGCATGAACCGGTCCTGCTCGCGCACCACGCACTCCGTGTCGCCCGCGGACGACGCCGGGTGGTGGTTCGTCTGCGTGGGCGGGCCCATGCTGATGTCCGGTGCTTTCATGTCTGCATGAAATTGTTCAGAAATTTATAATACAAAATATATTTATTGATATCATAAAATGTACTGACAATGTAGAGCAAGTATCAATAGTATTAGTAATTACAATTTATAAATTAGTAAATAGTTGCTAAATTTTGTCAAGTATCTAGTCTAGGGAATGTAGATTGTTCCTAAATAAAAAAGGAGAAAGAGTTTTGTGAAGAAAAAAAAAAAAAGTGAAATAATTTTGTAGATGGGAAGTGTAAATAATACAATCAAATTAGAAAAAGAAAAGTAGGTCTCAACAAAGGTTACCAAGATGGGCTTTAATGGGCCATTTACTAAAGAAATGAGTCCATTGGGCCACGCCCATTAATTACAGTAGAAGACAAAAGCAGGAAAAAAACCTGGGGTGCCAGCTTGTGAGCGGTCCAAACCAAATAGTAATAAGACAAAGAAGAATAGGTGTTAAAAGCAGCCTGAGAAAGAGCAGATGTTTGTTGGGAGGTTTTCTTTAATTTAAAATTTGTTTTTTTACTCGCCAACATTAATGCCTTTCCTTTTCCCCAACAAAATTTACCTCATCTCCCTCTCATGGATAGTTTTTTTTTTAAAAGGAAAATTACAATCACCAACAATTGAAAAAAAAAAAAAATTCTCTTTTTAGTAAAAGAAAATAAAAAAATTCCAGGTCATGTCTTTTCTCTTTATACTTATAAAGTATATGAGCAGAGAATGATGGCGAAAATTACAAGTCCCTGATGATTTGTGAGTTTGAGAAAAGACGTGTTTTATTAATAATTGAAATTGTCGGATAATTTCCCAAATAGAAAGAAAAAATGCATGAATGACGTGTCTGATTGTGGGGCCACATACTGCATGTATGCCACTTGTTTTTTTTTGGTTTAATTTTGTCTTGTTTTACAGAAAGCTAGCAAAAATAATTTTGATGATTTTCCATTTGTGGTAAATAAAATGAAAGAGTTCATTCAGAAGTGAATGTTGGGTTTCAGAAAAATGAAATCAATCGCTCATTTTATGATATCTGATTTTTTTTATTCAGAGATTAAAGCTGCAACTTCCTAATTTTGATTAAGGTTGGAAGAGAAGAATATATATAAATGAAAGCACATTTGCATGCATATGAACATAAATGGGATTTTAATCATGAATTTGCAGAGCAAAAATAATATCCTTACTTATAATTAATAAAAAAAAAAATGTCACAGGCAGGCAGGCTAGCTAGCTCTTCGATCCGATTTGTTTTAACTATTTAAGGGAAGTATATATAAATTTGTTTTATTGATAGAAAAATAAAGCCTGGTTTAACAAAACTAGACTTAGACTAGCTAGTCATGCACACAAGAAGAAGAACAAAAGCTAAAATAAAAATGTTGAAATGGGAGAAATTAAAAACCCTAATGAAAGAATGAATTTTATTACCAGTAGAGGTTGATCTGGGGAGCTGCCTGCGGTAGCCATGGAAGCCTCCTCCATTATTTCCTCCAAGTTCCATCTCTCTTTCTCTCTCTATCACTCTCTCTCTCTCCCTTGAAGTAATGAAGGATTGGAAAGATGGCAAGTGTCCACATTTATAAGAGAGAGAGAGAGAGAGCCAAACAGAAAATAAATAAAAAAGGGAGAGACACGTGGCAGGCGGCGTTGTGAACGAGAGAAGGGCATTCGCCGGTGCTGGGAAATGAGGCTTCGCAGTTGGGCACCACTGCCGGGAGCCTTTGACCGCCACCACCCACACCATTTATTAGTTAGTTTTATGAATGAGAGAGAGAGATTATTGCATTGGTCTTTCCCTTTTTTCATTTTTAATTAGAGTTTCAATTCAATGTTTCTCTGTGGGAGTCACAAAAATTAAGAATTCAAACATACAATATAATCTCTTCTTCTTAAAAAACAGATTTATTAAAGGTAATACGAATATATTGCAGTGTTTATTTATAAATAAAATAAATAATGTTGGTTATATATAATTATATGCGTACAAAAATATATATTCTTGACATACAATTTAAAAAAAAAAAAGGAGTATGCGATTGATATATAACAAATAAATTTTATTAATTTTTATGATTGCAAATTATTTTCGACTAGTACATAACCCCGCAAATACGCGGGATTAAAAGAAAATTATATATTAATTTTAAATTAATTTTTTTATAAAATATTAAAAATTATATAAAACATTGTAATACGAATATGTTGATTTTTTTTTTTGAAAATAAATGATTTTAATGGTGGTTACTATTTCTTTGGCCAAAATTTATGGAGGATATTGATTTCTATTTCTTTAACTATTAAAAATATTTTTTTAAATGAAAAATAAAAATATTTAGAGATGTGGAGTGATGGAATAGAGAAGTTTGTGAATTATGGATAAAGAAATAACCGACAGCGGTTATTTATATTTTATTTTAAAAATTATAAATTAAAAAAATGGATAAAGAAGTAACCGATTATTTATATTTTATTTTAGAAAATACAATATTATGAGAAAATTAGAAAAGTAGGTAGGAAGCATTGTATTAAGTCACGTAGGATTTCATAGATTCAGAAATAGATGATAGGGTGATTATACAATTGATCGATGATTTTACTCGCGAGTGGACAGTCACTCGCTCAACAGTAAAATCGTGACTTGCACTCCCTACAGGAGTGAGTGAACAGTCAACTTTAAACCATCGTATCCGAATTTAATTTTGTTATTTTTTTGTCCATTCACAATAACGCCTAATTTCTAGTCACAAAATCGCAAACCGTTTGCAAAAAATAATTTTGAAACCCTAATAAAATATAATCACATTCAATTATACCTTCAGTTGACAGTGTGGCGTGGCAGTGGACGGCAGGGGGTGCGTCGCGTGGGCGGCGCCGGCGTGGGAGGAGGCGGCGGTTGATGTGGAGGAGGCAGTGATGCCTGGCCGCTGAAAATCCGTGGTAATGCACCCCTCCGTAATTTACGATAATATAAAAAAATAAGTTTAATATAAAAAATAAAAAGTACTCCCTCCGTCCCAGGGGTATTTGCACCCCTGGGATGACACACGGTTTAAGAAAAATATATTTTTTAAATAAAATAGTGGTGTATGGGTAAATATGTGAAAAGTTTTGTGAGTGTGCATGCAAATCGATATTTCCCTTTTAAGTAGTGTGCAAATTGGTTTGAGACAACCCAAAATGAAAAATGTGCAAATTGGACTGGGACGGAGGGAGTAATTAAAAATTTTGCACTGATTGTCTAATGAAAAGATTATCATTTATCAAAATACATGTGATAAATTCAAATTTTAAATTTGAGCCGTAGACAAGTTCAAATTTTAGAGTTGAACTATAAATTTCCATTTGCTAATACCCTACTTTTCAGACAAAAAATGATTGTTCTTAATTTTAATATACAACTAAAAAAACTATAATTATATGCATACAAAAATATATACTCTTGACATACAATTTTTTTTAAAAAAAGTGAAGTATGTGAATGATATATAAAAAACAAACTTTATTGATTTTTGTGATTGCAAATTATTTTCTTTTAAGGTATAAAAATAGAATCGAGACATCCCAAAATAAAAATTGAAAAGTGTAATAATTATCTTAGAAAAGAGAAATATAAAAAATTAGAATATATATATATATATATATATATATATATATATATATATATTCATATGCCTACCAAATACCAATAATACAAACTATATAACCACCACAAATTTGATAATCGTA
>JAPKLY010000169.1:111202-148685 GCA_026898435.1 Prunella vulgaris | reverse complement strand
AAAAATAAAAATATATTGAATTAAATTAAAAATTAAATAAATTACTTAAATCAATTCTTAATTTTTAATAAATATTCATATACATAATATTTATATTTTTTAAATATAAAAAATTATATATTTTTCTTAAAATTATAAAGCTCACGTAAAATTCATGATCCTAAAAATATTTTTTTAAATTTAGATTATAAATATTTTAATTATATTTATTATAAATAAATTTGAATATTTTTATTGTACTTTGAATATTTTATTTTAATTTTTTTAAAATATTTTTATTTTTATATTGTTTATATATATATTTTTTACTTATGTATTTAAATATAATAAAATATTTATTTATTTTTGAAATACATTCAATCTTTTAAATTTAAAGAAAAATGTCTAATTTTTTAATATTATATTTTTTATTTATTTTTATATTTATAATATTAATAATTTTATTTATATTTTTAGATATTTAATGATGTGGATGCTTATTGATGGTGAATGTGTATTTATTTGTCCACGTCATTTTTTGGGCAAGGGACAAATTGCCCGAAGTTTAAATTACAAAAAATATGAAAGGTGATGATTTATTTTGCCAAAATTCAAAAGTTTAAATTAAATTGTAATTTGCAATAAAGTGGTGATTTATTTTGCAATTAAGCCATTAATTTAACTAAAAATGAGAAAGTAGTGCATCTATATTAATTGATTAAATCCTAATTTATTGTGTAATTTTGACCATTGTTGCAAGGTACGTCTCACGACTAGTATTTTGATTAATTACGTCTGGTATTTTATTGTTGTGTGTCCACTATTTTTACATGGAAATAGTTGGGTTTGGCTTGACAAATTGACTCAATTTCTAACGCTACTTTACCAAAGGCCACAGACGTGGATGTATATATGGATCCTAATCCAATTATAAGGTCAAGTCATGTAAAAGTATATATTATTAATTATTATAATTATAATAATGTATTCGTAGGAGGTAAGATTAGGCTACCAACCCAAACAGTTACACTTCCATTTCCCATATTCCAACTTTCTTATGTAATATATATATATATATATATATATACTATATAAATTGAAAATGAACCACAATTAATTAATTATTTAATTACTTAATTGCTTATATATATGTAATCGATAAAGGTGGTGAACATATAAGTTGATATTGTTAGATATTCATGATATATAAATATATTAATTCCGATATATATTAATATTATAGTTGACGAGACCTAGGGAAAACATTAGATTTGACTGATACACCATGCATCTTTAGCTGAAAGGGCCAGAATTCCTTTTTTTGATTACATTTGAAGCATGATGATAAAAAAAATGAAATAATAATAATAATAATAATAAGATGGAAAGGGAGACATCAAATAAAAGTTTGGTGAAGTTTGAGAAAGAATTAAATATGCATAGCTAATCCACGAAAAGGGCATGTGAACCATGCAATTAAAGCACCCCCGGCCTATAAAAGAATGATCGAATGCGGTTGCTTTAACCTCATAATGATCTCATCAACTTAATTTCTTCATCACAAAAGTTGCTCACCAACACCAACATTATGATCAACAACTCATCATGTTCTCTCCGATCATCGACGATGATCGTCTTCGTCTTCGTCTTCGTCAGTCCTCATGCCTCGGCGGATTTTGACATACTGGCGGAGTTAGCCGGGAGGGAAGAGTGGGTGAAGTGGGCAGGTTATGGGGAGGAGAAGCTCTCGACGGTGGTCGTCGGAGGCACCATTCTTTGCCACGGCGCCGATGCAAAACGCACAACTTCCGTCCATCCGTATCCTGTTTCAGGTTCTTACATTTTCTTCTTAATTCACCTATCTTGATGTGAGCTTCTATCCTTTAATTATGACAATGTTTTGTATGAAAATGGTTTGTATAAGTTTATCATAAGCCAAATTTAAAATATCAAATATTTAACTAGAAGTATAAAAAACTCCTCAGATGTATAAAATATTGGGGACATTGATATATTATAATTGTTATCGATTTTATTGACCTTAACTTTTGATACACCCGATGAATATTTTAATATTTTAAAACAGTTTCATGATAAGCTTATCTTGAACTATTTTCATATAAAATCTACTCTTTAATTATATTTTTGTGTTTGCTAATGATAATTAAATTAGATTTTGTTATAAATGATATATGTATATAATATATATATATAAATTTATATATATATAAATGTAGGCTTTTGAATTTAGCAATTAATTAATGTTTTAAAATACTTATTTCAGACATAAAATTCCAATAGTTGCACGACGACTACTTATAAATTTTGTCGATCGAGATGCTGCTGCATGCCTTAATTTTCTTCTTTGCATTGTTTAATGATGATGAAATTAATGTGATTAAGGAGAGAGAGGTTCTTATCAAACCACGATCTTATTTTATAATGGAGCTCTAATTATCATCTTTAATTCATTTCTACTTAAAAAGTAACTCATTTGATTTGATTTTACACTTAAAAAAAGGTTAAATAAAGATTTGCCTATAAAATCTTTCAATATTTTTTCATACTGATATTATCTATGAATTGACAATAAAATTAATTTTCTAATCAATTAGATATCTTTATTCTTTAACCTACAAAAATTTGTCAATGTAATTAATTTGATTACGAAATAAAATTCCTAGATAATTAATTATCAACAAATATTTTACCTATAAAATTTACCTACAAAAATCACGTAGGTAAAGTATTTATGAATAAAGAATAAAGATGCCAATTTATCATTAGAAATTTTTATTGGCAATTTCATATATAGGTAATCTCAACTGTGAAATTTTTTGTTGGAAATTTTATATCCATAAAAGTAAAATTTGTTCACAATGTTTTATTAATTTTCCAATAGGATTAATTAGTAATTAATATAATTTACCTCAATCATGAGACAATCTTGTACAAATTCAATATTTATGAAATACTACATAAGAAGAATTTTGAATGTACAAAGCGTCTACAGAATTTTGTGGATTAGATATATATACTAATTAAAAGTGTCTCAGTTCAAAAGGTTTTGTTGGTATTTATGGATTTGGTGATTAGTCAATTAAAAATAATAACAATTAAGTGTCTCAAATTAGATATTCTAAAATAATCTATTAATTTACATACTGTAAGACTACCTATTTTGTGTTTTATTGTTTGTAATGTATTGCATATATATATTATTGATGGTATATAATTTCTGATGTTACTAGTGCACGTGTAATATATATTAGCATATAGGTTTCATTTATTTGTGACGCTGCAACAAAAAATAAACATTGATACATATATATATATATTATTTAATTGAATATTCCTATTAACTGATTCAAGCATGCAGCAATATGACATATAATTGCCAAACTATTATAGCAAAAGTCCGGATTGCCTATTCCAATTCATGTTGCATCTGATATTCCACTCACCGGATGATTGCCATGTGTTAAATATTAAAATTACTATTTAATCCCTCTTAATATATACCGTGTAATATATTTAACACATGGCAATCATCCGGTGGGTGGAATAGCAGATGTAACATGGATTGGAATATGCAATCTCATCCGAAAAGTGGGAGATCGATCCATAATTCAAATTCTAAAATTAAAAGTTTATAGATGGTTCAAAAAACAAGCATGTCAAAAACAATTGTCCAAGTATACACAAAATACCTTCCATATAGTTCCATGCATATTTCATCATATAAAAATTAAATGTAAAAATTGTCCATGAGAAATTTTAAAATTTCATGCGTGCTTTAATTGCAAAACTGATTCCATAAAAATTAATTTTTTATCATAAAAATCATATTTACACTCACATGAGTTAATAAATTATATTTTTTATATTTTCTTAATTTACTTCACACTCATATATATACTCTACTTTTTTTAATCCGTGTGCTCAGGTCTTTTGGAAAAAAGACCGAGACGAAGGGAGTATATATATTTTTTTTGTGAGACCACTTTTGCCTTTAACCCGCCCCATATATACATACAGGCGCAAAGGTGGCGGTTTTATGTGGGACGAGCAAAGCATGGGCCGACGGCAGCACGGATAGTTCTGGAAACTTCTTAATAGATCTTCCTTCGCATCTTCACGCAATCCCAAACTTGGAAAAGGTTTGCTGCGTTAACGTTGTACATCTTCCAGAAACTTCTCCGTGTCGGGCCGGGCTGCATAAAGGCATCAAACTCACCTCAAATGGAGATGGCACCCGTATTTATACGGCCCATAACATACACTTGATACCTCAAAAGCGCACATGATATCATATCATCACATATACTATAATGTTACATACATGCATACATACATACATACTTGCAGCAGTTGGCGCTTTAGTCACAGTGTGGGTTGCATTGCATGCATGCACCTTGTTTTGGTGTATATGTTAATTTAATTATCGATAGAGCAGGAAAATTTGTGATCTATATATAGAGGTTATAAATTATATATGATGATGTGGATGTATATTTTTTGCATGGTCATACTCATGAGCACATGAAACGTGATCAATATTGTACATATGTAGCATTTCATCTCATGCTCGAGTTATTCTCGTATTATGATCCTATAGTATTGATATTAATGCAAAAATAACATTTTTAATGCGTTTTGGTATGTATATATATAGCTCAAACGATCAATTTTTGAGATGGACCAGTTCATAGTTCTGATTTGAAATGAGTCTCCACGTTAGTAGACGGTGGATTATAGGCCTCTCGAATTAGTTGATTGTTAGACTATACATATGTTAAGAATAATATATTCACCAAATCCAAACGATCAATGTTTGTTTGTGAATTGAATACAATAATGGAACAAAGCACCGAGTGTCTTGTAAACCAACCGTATGGTCAATTTAAAATGGTATTAATTATTTTTAATATATTATTACTATTACATTAATATTTTTTAATGAAATAATTAATATTATTAAAATGCACATAAAATATTAACTAAATTTTCGGTAAAATTAATTCACATTTATATTATTAAGTCCCACTCAGAATAGTTCAAGAATTTTCTAGTTGCCCCTAAGGTAATACAGTTGGTTATATTATTTGATGGGCTTTCTTCAAATTTTAAAGTGCACCACTAATGGGCCCACCCAATGCATCTTCATGGGCTAAAATAAAACAGCTTCGAATGGGTTGTCTCGAGAATGAATTTGAAATAGCCCAAAATAAATCCAGGGCAACTATTAAATAGCAAAGGGGAGATATCAAGTTCAAGCTGATATTATTTCTTAAGGAGGTTTAAAAATAATTATATTTATAAATTAATTCACAATATTTACACGAAAATATAACTTTATTTTTACCAAAAACATATTTTTTAGCACATAATCATTTTATAATTATTATCAATTTAGTGAACCATTTTATAATTTCCCATAATAAATACAAAAATAATAATTCACAATATATTTTTAAATAAAGAGAACATTTTATCACAGTACATTTTCCCAAATGCTATTATACGTGACACATGGTGGTTATCCTGAAATATAAAATTTTACTGACATATGGTGATTAACATAAAGTTTTATTTTATTACTTTCTCTATAATCACAAGTTATATTATCTCACGTATAATTAAGATGAAAGTAAAAAGTGAAAACACGCTTTTAGTAAATAGCGTGAGAAATGTCATTATCGCGACCAACATATGAACATTAGCGTAAAATAGCAATTTAACAGTGCTTGATGATGACATGGCGGGGCCCACCGCACGACTTTATGTTTCATTGGGACCCACGACAAGTACACTGCTCCCAATTCTATTCTTTGTTTCCACTTTAATTCCCCTCTACATAGTATCTAGATGAGCATTTCTGTGTTTCATGACAGGGACATATAACAACCCTTTCAAGTGAAAAGTATATGTCAATAATTAGCTACATAATTATTTTTTTGATGTTAGATCTTTCAATTTCCTGTTTTTACTTGGTTCATGTAATGAAGTTAAATAAAGGTTAGCAACACACATAGGGAATCAATTATGGTTGCGCGCGTTTAACTCATAATTATGTGTAGTACCATATATTACTACCTCCATCCTACAAAAGTTTACGTAGTCCCAAAATAGAAATATTATTTTAAATCTCCACACTTGAAATTTCTACCTCGCAATTTTCATCCTACATATACTACTTACTACACTTTTTCTTAAGAACTGTGCCCCCAAAAGTACCGCAGACTTTCGGGGAACGTAGGTAGTATTAATTTTAGTACAAGGGCTCGTTTGGTTCAATGGACAAGATAAATTAGGCAAGATTATAATCTAAACATTGTTATTTGTGAGTTAAATAGTATATTTGGATTGATGGATTAAGATAATTATTAATGTAAGATAATTTTATTTTGAATGTTTGGATTGTAAGATTAATAATTTAAAAAAATTATGTAATTTACAATTTTGCCCTCTATATTATGAACAAAAGTAAAATATTATGATTCTCCTTTCCAATATAAGAGGAGCATTTTAGTTAAGATAAACACAATGGATTATTATCATACATCTTCCCTAAAATAATATTATCTTTCATTCATAAGATAATTGAATTTTAGTTTTGACTTTTTATTAATTTTGGATTTTTGTCCATTAAACCAAAAATTAAATTAGATAAAATAATTTAATTTATCTTAACTTATCTAACGAACCAAATGAGACATAAGGTGTTAAGTTAACTCTAGTTATCATTTATTTACTTCATTTGATAAGACAAATGATTAAAACAAGTAAATAAAGCAACTCTTATTTTCTATTCTTGTTTATTTTGTATTATACAAGTTTAAACAAAAAAATAGAATGGCAATATTAAAAAATATTTGGGTCAGATTAATACAAAAATAATGTACTATTTTTAAATAGGTAAAATATGAAAAAAAGAAAAAACTATATTATTCAATTTACTTTTACAGTACTATGCAAAAAATAACATATTTTTATTTGTCAAAGTAAACACAGTGCTTTTCTCGATAAATATGTATACTGTGAAGCTTATTTATGATAATTGGTTTGTAGTATTTTTTAGTAGAACAACTCATAAACTTCTAGTGAAAAAAATCATATCATTCAACTCGTATCCTTTAATGAGATAAAATTATAGTTTAATCCGTCAACCACGGGGTCCACATTTTTGGTCCAATGACTTGTACATTTAGTCTCAAAATCCAATTTCACACACATTTAATCCAAAAAAAAATCCACTGGACAAATCGGGCCACACCAAATAGGCCCGATCCTTTTGGATCTACAATTTTGAGCCCCGTCATATCCTTAAAAATCTAACTTCTCGAGTTGGTCCAATGGTCCGAGCCTGTTTTGATAGCTCTATCGGTCAATAATGATGTTTTGAGAACATGCAAATTCATCGATCGTACAATCTAAAAAAAAAATGCATATAAATGAAATTAGATGAGAAAATAAGAAGAGAAACGTAGTAGGATTCGAAAGATTGATATGAAATGTAAGTAGAAGATTAAAATTTGTAAAAGAAATAAATAGAAATCAACAATTGAGATCAAATGATATTAAATAAATGACTTAGATCAAAAGTAAATAGTTGAGTAATAGATCAAAAGTAAATAATGCTAGGATTTGAAAGAGAACAATTCATAGGCATCGATAGGTTTTGCAGTATAGATACTATGATTAAGATCTTGAGATTAAGATTACAATTAAGTTTTAGATATTTAATCTGACTCAAGACAAACACGATCCTGCCTACAGAGTACATAACACATCTTTATAATGAAGACATGAGTTATACTATTATATGTTCTAAACAAGATCATAACATACAGTGTAATTATAATTTGTGAATATTTGTTCACATAAGGTACTATTTTAACGAAGTGATATATCTCAAAGTGATTAGAAATAAGAATCTCACAATTTATATTGTGAGGTAATGAATTCGAGTCACTATTTGTCCGATTAAAAATAATATATACTATCATATTTAAGAAAATTTTATATGCATTTCATTTTTCTTTTATACAATGTGAAACGTGAGATAACAAGGGAGTATTTGTTTTATTAGTGACTACAAAATACTTTGATGGTAGAGATGAATCACTCTATATATGCATACTTTAATTCTCCCTCAATTAAAGAGGAATGAAGAATAATTATTCATTGCAAAATACTTTGATGGTAGAGATGAATCACTCTATATATGCATACTTTAATTCTCCCTCAATTAAAGAGGAATGAAGAATAATAATCCAATGAATAATCAAATCACTAGGTCCCATGTTTAACATGCACAAGGTGTAATCAAAATTTAAAATGTAAGTATTCGAGATCAGAATTTTACTTCTATTTTAATTGAATCATTGGACAAAATAAACATGTGCCTCGTTTGGTTCGTTAGATAAGTTAAAGATAAATTAAATTATCTTATCTAATTTGATGTTTGGTTTAATGGACAAAAATTCAAGATTAATTAAAAGCTCAAAACTTAAATTCAATTATCTTATGAATGGTAGATAATATTATCTTATGGAAGAGGTATGATAATAATCCATTGTATTTATCTTTACTTAAATACTCCTCTTATATTGAAAAGGAGAATCATAATTCACTTTACTTTTGTTTACGATATAGAGGGCAAAATTATAAATTATATAGTTTTTTTTAATTATTAATCTTACAATCCAAACATTCAAAATGAAATTATCTTACATTACTAATTATCTTAATCCATCAATCCAAATATACTATTTAACTCACACATAACAATCTCTAGATTATAATCTTGTCTAATCTATCTTGTTCATTAAACCAAGTGATCCCTTAATTAATCGATATTTGGATCAAATATATGATCATAATAAATAAATAAATAAATAAATAAAATCACTATTCAAGAGATGATTCGGGGCAATCAAGGACCTATCATTGCATACCAACTCGTTGATCCTCAAACTAGTGGTTCAACATTACTCTCATTTTTTTATTTTGAGCCCAATTCGATTCTTCAAGTTTGTAGCTATCACAAATTTAATCATTCAAGTTCAAAATTATTTTTTTATTTTCTATTTCATTTGTCATATGAATATTGCCTTTTTTTTTTCAACTACAATGACAACTCGAAGTTACAATCTTGAGTGTGCCAATTCAATATACGGGAAGATTAATCTATAGTACCAATGTGCTCTAAAACCAACATCGAAGCCCATAGTTTTTGTTTTGGTGGACTAATATATTCTTATATTATTGTGGGAAGATTAATATTTAAGCCTCATTTGGTTCAATTGACAAGATAAATAATTCAAAATAAATTAGACAAGATTATAATCTAGAGATTGTTATTTGTGAGTAAAATAATATATTTTGATTGATGAATTAAGATAATTAGTAATGTAAGATAATTTCATTTTGAATGTTTGGATTGCAAGATTAATAATAAAAAATATACAATTGACAATTTTGCCATCTATATCATAAACAAAAATAAAGTGAATTATGGTTCTCCTTTCCATTATAAGAGAAGTATTATAGTAAAGATAAATATAATGGATTATTATTATACATATCCCATAACATTATCTTCCATTAATAGAATAATTAAATTTTAGTTTTGAGCTTTTAATTAATCCTGGGCTTTTGTCCATTAAACCAAACATCAAATTAGATAAGATAATTTAATTTATCTTAGCTTATCTAACGAACCAAATGACCCATCAGATAATTGTATAATGTAATTATGAAAATTTATAGCAGAGGATGCGAAAACTTATCATATTTAAGATATTTTTAAATTGAGTAAGTCTCCTATGCACCAGTTACACGGTGCAACTCTAGTTCATTTTTAAAAAGTTAAACAGTTTATAACTGAAAAGTTAAACAGTTTATTACTGAAAAGTGTATCTTTCATAGTTTAACTTTTCAGTAATAAACTGGTTAACTTTTCAGTTATAAACTGTTTAACTTTTTAAAAATGAACTTAAGTTGCACCGTGTAACTGGTGCATACAAGACCAATCCTTTTAATTTTTATTTTTTTTTATCATTCTCTATTTGATGTATCTTTACTATATCCTCATATTCAAAATATATATCATACATATTAAGTAAATTATAGGATGTTCTTTTTTAGTTTTAAAATTTTGGATTTAGATTATGAAATTTAAAACTCTGGAGTTCTACCCACTATAAATAATCTATAAAATATATTAATGAACTACTGTTATATTCTTTTACTCCACTTAATATCTATTTTATTTTAATATATTTTATATGGATTATCATAAAGTTAAAACATATCCATCTTAAAATCCACTAATTTTCAAAGGGGAATATTACAAAATTCTTCGAAAATGACAGTACCTACAAATATATTCAAAATATTTGTACAAACCAAAATTTTTATGAGTATGTGCAAATAAGAATAGGAGAAAGTCCACATATATATTAATTGGAAAGACAAACAAAAATTTAATGTTGTAATTATAAAAACCTTTATTTTCTTAATTTATGTGAAGAAATTTACTTCTATTTCATATAGATTAAAAAATATAAAAAATAAATTTTTTGTTTTATTTTACTATTTTACCCCTATCAGTACTCATTTTTTAAGATAAATACTCCCTCCGTCCATAATGAATATTCCTATATTTTTTCATGTTATTTAATACAATATTGGAAGGTATTATGCGATATTATAAAGTTCGTTTACAAATTTAAAAATTGCATATGATTTATTAATTGTGGACGGAGGGAGTACTTGTACTAAATATTATTTCCTCCGTTTCATAATTATTTTCACACTTTCCTTTTTCGTCCGTCCCACAATTGCTTTCACACCCTATAAATGAAAACTATTACTTTAACTTTATCCTCACAATATTCACATATTTACACAAAATGTCATTACTTTTACACTCAATTCAATTAATATCATTATTTTAATAATATAACCTTGCACATTACCCTACTTTTCTTAAAAATTGTGTCAACCCAAAGGTAAAAATATCTTTGGGACGGAGGGAGTACATTTAATAGAAAGAAAATTTTAAAATATAAAATTTAATAATAATTTAATATAGGTCATAAATTTATATTTACGAAGCAGATAAATTTTTTTTATTTTTATTAAATTAAATGAGAGAAAGTACAAACCCATCTTTGTGTTTGTTTGCAAACTCAACATAAAAAGTAAAAGTGCTTATTTTTTAAAAAGAAGCACTTAAAATATATTTTCAACAACTATTTTAATTGCTTATTATTACTTTTGAGCAAACAATAATTTATAACTTTTAACTTCTAGTTAAGCACTTCTACACATTCCAATAAAATAACAAAAAAAAAAAAAGAATATAAAAATTATTAAAATTTTCAAAGTAGAACAATACCCAAATTCTAAAAATCTCAAAATCGGATTCTCGCAACCTCGCAGTTGCAAACACACTCATAGGATTGGTTGCCAATGCACTCACTCACTCACTCGCATTTCTTTACCCCAAACCTTGGCTTGGCCTCCACTAACTTTTTCAATAATCTAAACTCCCAGTTACACTAATTATCAAGATTCATCAGATGCTCATCTAATCAACACATATTGATTCCTCCTCTCAATCAATCTAATCTGATTAATCGAAATCAGCCCAACACCTAACACTTTCCTCTTCGAGCATGCCTGCATTGAGGAAGAATCTAAGAGACTAGGGATTCCCAGAGGGCTTTTTTTTAAGCAATGGGGAATGCGAATGGAAGGGAGGAGGGTGGTAGCGACAGCCAATCGGGGGCTGATGAAAGTGTGGGTACGCAGGTTAGCATGGCCGATCAAGATGGAGCGGTCGTTTCCGACGATATGGGTCACTCCCCACCTTCAAGCCCCAGGGCTTCTCAATCTCCTTTGATGTTCAGACCTCAGGTTAGTATTCTTTTCTGAATTTTTGTTACATCTATTAATTGAAAATCCTCTTTCTTGCAGCGCTCGTTAAAGATTTTTCTTAAGTTTTTATTACGGAAAGTGGAGAATTGAATTTTATCGACTGGTGGAATCTGGGTGTTCTATCATTTGCCTGTTGTGTGAAATATGCATGGGTAACTGTAGCATTACATCAATTGTTAGACTAGATCCAAGGACTTTGATTGTTGGTTCATTCATAATTCTGCAGTTAAGATGAACCTTTTTATGTTTTAATTCGATTGGTCTACTGAATTCTGTGGCAAATAGTTGGTCTTCCAGAGGATTTTTAATGCTGCAGATATCTTATTTAACTATAGCAATTACTTAGGAACAACAACAGGGGATTCAATTGCTTCTTGTTCATTTTACTTAGTTCTTTATCTTTACTAATTTGTTTGTTGCAAAGTTGAACTGTTTTATCAGAAGTTTGCTACTGTAGACTCATTCAGTGTTTCATCTTGGGAGTTCTCTTTTCTGATTCAACCAGGACACTAACATTTTCATAAGCATAGCTGTGATGTGGCAGTTCCTTAAAAAGATTCTCACGAGAGCTTAGGCAGTTGACTGAATTCCATCCTTTGTTTTCAATCCAGATGCCAGTGGTTCCTTTACAAAGACCTGATGAGTTGAGTATTCCTAGCCCTTCATGGATGCAGACTGGCTCAGGTTTTGAAGATACGTATAATGATCAAGGTATTCCAACTATGATCACATGGAGCTATGGTGGCAATGAAGTTGCTGTGGAGGGGTCGTGGGATGGCTGGAAATCGAGGTTATTACTTGTTTCATGGATTTTTTAAATCATTACTTATTCCGTGTTAAAGATTTTGAGCATATCTTAGATTATCTTCCACAGAAAGCCCTTGCAGAGATCCGGGAAAGACTTTACCATCCTGAAGATTCTTCCTTCTGGAGTTTATCAGTACAGGTTTCTTGTAGATGGACAATGGAGGCATTCCCCTGATCACCCATGGGACCAGGATGATTCAGGAAATGCTTACAACATTTTAGACTTGCAGGTATTGTTTTTGTTCTCCTACAAAATTTCTCATTTTTGTTACTTTATGACTTCCTGAAGTTTTTTTTTTTTGTTTTTGGCTTCTGATGTCCATCTATTTGTTCTGAAAAATGAGGAAACACTACTAAAAAGAAATTAGACATGATGAAATGAATTCTACTACAAAAATGTGACAGAAAATAGAGCTTGATTCGAAGCCATTTAAGATGTACTTCAGGACTTGGATATCATCAATGAAAATGTCATATGTTTGGTAGTTGGTCAAAAAATGAACTTTTGTACTTAACGACTTCTCTTAAGGTCCATTTTGCATAAGTGCAAATTTCTGACCCTTAAAATTTTCTTGAGGTGAGTGGAATTTTTAGTTAATGTGCACACAATCAAGCAACTAATAATACTTATATACATTTTTTAAAGTTTTGAAACTTCATATTAGAAGGTATTTACATTCCAAAAGCTCTCAAAAACATGCACATAATATCTTTGAACCATGTGTTAGTTTAACTGATTTCATTAGCTTGTTCATGGTAAGATGTTTCATCACTTGGATGTCTAATATTTCTGCAAGTTCACCATTTTCTGAGCTTGATACTGTTCGCTCCTCTATTTTGCAATTTCTGAAGCTTTGATACCTTTTTCTGTCTTTTTTTTTTTGACATTTGATACTGCAATTATCTATTGTTTCTTATTTCACAAATGCATGTGCGCTGTGATGTCCGGAGCTATTGGTTCGACAATCATGTTCATGCATGAACACCATATAAAAACTCAGGAAATTAGTAGCTGCTATTTGGTTTTACCCACTCCATATTTTTTTCCATTGCACAAGTATATTTAATATAAGCCACTATTCTCAAGGTATAAGAGATATAGTGTCTTATCACTTATATCTTTTTCCTGCTTTCATAATTGTTATAGTTTTATTTCTTTTATAAGAAACAAAGATTTTGTTGCTAGAGATAAGGGATGAGAGATCACAAGAAGTTACAAAGTAATTACAAGACAGCAGGCTGTCCTAAAAGCCTTATAAATACCTTTCCTTTTTCAGCCAGCCATTACACACCCTTTCGTTTTACTTTTTCATTTTTTTTGGTGGAGTAGCTATAGTTTTGTCCTTTACTCTGTCCTGAATGCTGTTTAAAGTCGGGCAAACTTAATCCTACTCTATTAAGAGTTTCTAGTGGTACACCTGAAAGATCCAGAAAAATTGAATTTGGAGGCGTAGTTTAGTAAAAGTGGATATATATCAGACTGACATGAGTGTTCCCATGCTAACCACTAAATTCTTTGTTGATTTGCAAAGCTAATATGCTCTTCGCATGTAATTCATGGAGAATGAATATTACTGCTTGCCAGTGGCCCATGAAACAAGAAGGATTTACTACGTTTATAATATGCTGTTGAAGAGATCAAGAGGTGTGGAAAAAACTAGCTTATTTATAGCTTGGCCTTTGGTTGTAATACTTATTGAATATATTTAAAAAAGAAAACGTGATTTGAAAATGAAACCAAACTTGGCTAAGAAGTAGTGGAACTCGGATAATGTTTCAAAAAAGTTTCATAGGTACTCCTAGTTTCATACTATCTCCGTCCACGAAATTTATGCTCACATTTTTGCACGTGGTTTAATGCAATATGTCGGAGGGTATTACGGGATATTGTGAGGTCCGTTTTGAATAAAGAGAATATTTATGAAAAGTATATCATATGTACTTTCCATAAATACTTTCTTTACTCAAAACGGACCTCACAATATCCCATAATACCTTCCGACATATTGCATTAAACCACGTGCAAAAATGTGAGCATAAATTTCGTGGACGGAGGGAGTATTTGTTATTCATTGGCATATCTGTTTCAGTATCCTGTTGAATCTTTTCTCTAGAACAATATTGGTCTGTTATAGTATAAATAGATGATACTGCCAGACATGCAGATTGTTTTTCAGATGAGAAAGTAGTTAATCACTGTAGCCCTTCACTATGATTATGTAAAAATCATGACCAAAAGATCCATTAAGTAATAATATGCTCCTTGATCACCTTTGACCATCTCTTTAGATGAAACAATGGTGGCAATAAGATGACGGCCACATGGAGGTTGATGTTTTATTGTATCTTCGTTCATACAACTAATGAGAAAAGAACACATTATACTAAGCACAATTATATGATGATCCTGTTAGTCTAATTTTTCTGAATGATTTCCATGAGATTTTATTGTTCATTCTTTCTTTGGCTGATGTTGCTTGGAGTATCAAGTGAGTGCCATGGGGTTTTAGTGACATATAGCTATTGTCGTTACAGTTTATTCCTTTTGTTAGAATCATAGAACCTTTGATTGGATTTTAACATGTCATGTGTTGCAGGATTATGTTCCGGAAGACATTGATAGCATTTCAGGTTTTGAACCACCTCAATCCCCTGACTCAAGCTACAACAATACACAATTGGGCCAAGAGGACTTTGCTAAGGAACCACCAATGGTTCCACCACATCTAAATTTGACATTGCTCAACGCCCCATCGCCTCAGATGGAAATTCCAGCTCCCTATTCAAGGCCGCAGCATGTGGTGCTAAATCATCTCTACATGCATCGGGATAAAAGCCGACAAGCAGTTGTGGCACTTGGGTCTACTAATCGCTTTCTTTCCAAATATGTGACAGTCGTGCTTTACAAGTCCATACAGAGGTAACAGCAAATGTAAGGATGTTAGTCTTGAATCTTGATTTCTTGATGTAATTCATGAAAATCAAAGTTATATGTCACTTAAATTGCTTATGCTGAACTCAGAAATAGCTATACCGGCCAAACTTTTTCAAATCTGTTTTCCTTTGATTGCTTGGCTACCGCTGCTTAGTTGGTGGCCTTTATCTTATTTGCTCGATGGTTGTGTGTTGTGGAAATGCCACTTAATTAAAGTGGTAGAAAAGGTAGAAAGGTGAGAGTGAGAATGTGTCTAAGTTAAGTTATAGCTGCTGCAAGGTGGCTTTCGTTTCCTGGGAATGATATGGAATGAATTTCTTGTCATCATAATTAAACAACAAACACTTAAATCATTTTCTTGAGACACATGCTGCAATTTACTTTCTTACTTTATGACTATCAATCCTACAGTGTAAAAGAAGTCTCTTACATTGCTTCCTAGCTGAAAGACTCTTTAGTTACTGTTTTGTTTTTCTGTTTTTAATTAACATTTCATTAGTAATTGATTTCAAAACAATGGAGCTACACTTTGCAAAGATACAAGAAGTGCAGCAATCATCTTACTAGAGGTTTGAGGGTTTTAACATGATATGCCACAGAGGGTTGTATTTTGCCCCATATTGGCATTTCAGAGCGAATCCATTTCAATTTCTTCTTGGGGAAGATTTTGCAAATGGGTATTGTGAAACGGTCGTGTTTCTTCTTGGGGAAGATTTTGCGGATGGCCCCCTCGAGGCCGTAGAGCAATCGTGCCATGTGAAGAACAAAGAAGAGAATAATGATGAAGACGTCGAGGATCAATGAAATTCTGGCCCTATAATGATGGTGAATAGTGCATAAGTCGTGAAATGATGTTGAAAGATGCGATTTTGACTAGAAAACAAGGGGAATTGGTCCCCCTAGCTTGTATTCTTTCATAAGAGTAGTTGACAATGTTGTTAATGGTCCAGCTTTAAGGACTGAGATGGACGTTATGTGAGAAACAAGAAACCAAATGATCATTCACATTCATTGATTGAGCAAAGGGGGCCAAGAAGAAACATAATATGAATAAGCTAGCTAATTGCTCTACCACTCTTGATTAAAGCCTGCTGCTATTTTAGGTTACTCAAAATTGTAGCATGTTTATTGACATCAATCAGACAACATCTTGTGTTGAATTCAGTATTCAACTGAAAACAGGACATCCTTTGACAACAATCCCAGGTGCTGTCGGGCATGAAGCCAACGGGCAATGATCTGGTTCTGATCCCCACCATTTCACGTTCTTTCCCTCGTTTTGCAGGGCAACGAACAGCAGAACGCCCATGAAAGCTGTTCCAGCGTCCAATGCAGCCGATAGCACGTAATTGTACCTTTGCCACCATTGTTTTCGGTACTTAAACACGAAATAGTTGAAGATTGTACCGGTGAGGATCCAGCTAGCTATATTAGTCGGTGTGGCCGGTGGCATTCCAGCAAAACCGTAAGAGATAACCGGTATGTTGATCAGGGGGATCCATTTCTTGTCTGGATAGATCTTGCTGAGTACCCACACTGGAACTGGCAAAACTGCTCCTATCAAGAATAGCCACACCAAGTTTCTGTACATTCCATTCTGCCCGAACAGCCTTTCGGGGCCAATTAAACCCCAAATGACGGAAGCGTCAAAGGTGACTCGGAATTTGGGGCATGTCCACGGGCTTTCTGGATGCAACGACTCGATGTCACAGATGTTTTCGATGTTATCCAACATCCACCACGACACCGCCAGGTTAACTGTGCCTGCAACTAGTGTTGCCACAAGCTGAGCTGTGTACATGGCTCGTGGCGGAATCTTCATGTAGTGCCCGAGTTTAAGATCAGCTAGGAAAGAGAGCGCATGAATGGTACTGATTCGTCCGTATATCTTGAAGAGCAGATTCGCAATCGGTTTTCCTGGAAGTATATAACCGATGATGAACTGTGCAATGATGTCGTATCCAGGTTGCTGCAAGAAGTTACCACATTATATTAAGAGAGTTATATATATATGAGTAACACTTGGTTGCACCAATTTCGCCACCACAATAATTAAAACCGACACTATTTAAAAATACGTTTGAATGTACCTGGTTGGTAGTTGCTTGAATGACTCCGATAGGGAGTGTAACGATCCAAGCTAAAGCGAATGCAAGGAGAAATCCCCACCACGGAAGCTGCACGTCGCTCTTCCAAACAAACGACATCAATAAGGACAACACAATGCTTCCAAATAACAATATGAGGTACCACCATTGAGGCACTTGCTTGTAGCTTTTCATCAACCTGGAATGTACGTCTAGTTTCACATTCTTCACAGCAGACCTACTTTGCTTCCAAATATCACTGCCCAACACAGACCAATCAGCATTCAACACTTGATACATTCTTAATTCAGAAAAGGGAAGAAGGAAGGCTAATTACCTGCCGTTGAAGAGTGCCACGTGCGTGAGAGTTGCTGTAAATCTGGCAAATCCAGATCCGATCGAGAGGGCAAACAAAGGGCTGAGGTAGAGCTTGCTATAACTTTCATAGGCAGATTCATTAAGTTCAAACTGTGGGGTCAAGATCTTAGTGGTATCGTATTTTAAGCCTTTGGAAGTAAACAACAGGTTAGAAAATATGGGGAATTTATGAGCATCAAAAGTGTTGTACTTCCAGTAACACACAGGGACGATGATGTATATAAACATGATAAATCCAACCATGACATTGAGAATAGAGGAAAAAGGGGTGACCAATGGGCTGCCGTGATAGGCTGAAATCCCAGCCCAATCGAGAGTGAAGGCGCCCACACCGAGTCCTTTGTATCCAGACCCGATTTGCTGAGCAGTGATGCTGTGAGGCCATACCCAACACACCCAAGAGAAGAATGTCAAAATCTGGAAAAGGTATCCTGGGAATATGTAGTAGATGAAGCTTGCTGTCATGCAGATCAGGAAGAATCGCATCCTCGTCATCCCCATTGACTTCGATTCTCTTTCGTGAAGGGCCCTGAGCAATAACAACCAACTTTCAGATTACCTATAATATTTATTCTATGAGAGTATCTACTCTTTTAGTGCATCAAACAGTTTAATCAGGCTAAGCTATAATCCACCTTCTATGAACATCGAAATATTGCATTTTCTTCTTTTCCAAATGCAAAGATAAGAAGCTAAGCAACACAGAATAAACTATGCTCAAACCATCATAAGTTGAAGCATCTTAACGCGACTATTAACACCAACTGAATTGCTTTATACGCTCATACGTACAATACATTTAGCTACTTGTACAACCAAACACAGCTATAAAGTGGATGTATTGGTTTCTTGAATTAAAGGGGGAAGAACAAACCTAAACAAAGAAACTTGGGCGAGGTTGGAAGGCCACCACATCTCAATCGGATCCACCAAATATCTTCTCAACATTCCAGCCCATCCATATCCAATTATCTGCAATTACCCAGAACTTCAACATCGCCTCTAGACTCATATAAACAATTTTCTTGATTTCATTGAATTTCAGTACTTAATAACAAGCTTAGATAATCAAAGAATCCATAGCATCCCAAATTTCTGCATTTCTTACAACATCCTAATGAAGATTAAACCATTCTCTTTTATTTCTTCATCCATCAGAATCAACATCTCTCTGAATTATTCGAAATTAGAAAATATTAACAACGAAGAATTCTCACTCGTACATGCATCCCCACTCTCAAACAACAGAAAAATTAAAACAAAATTAGGCGCAAAAGGTACCTGAGTGGTCAAGACAATCAAAAGGGCGCAGAGGAAATTGATGCTCTGTTTATAATATCCCTTCATCACAGTAATGGCACCAATGGAGTAAGCATCGCCGCCGCCGGTGGACACCCCACAATTAGCCATCACCGTGATAATCACGTGCTCCTTTATGTTGAAGGGGCCCGGGTTTAGGTTGAACTTCCTCCCAAAAACAGAGTACTCCTTGGCCGGAAGCGTCGCCGCCATGAACCTGCCCGCGGGCAGCACCGCTATCTGCATGAGGATGGCGGAAATGGAGAGCGGCTGCGTCCTGTAGATGAAGAAAGTGTTGAGGAAAATCAGGACTACGCAGGACACAAGGCCCAGGACCCATGCGCGGAATGTCATGACGGGGAGGGTCGGGTCGTCGGTTTCCGGCACCACCAGTGCCACCTCCTCCACGGAGCATCTTTCTTCTCCCACCGCCGCCGCCTCCTCGGCGGGTTCTGTGGTGGGGGATTTGGTCACCATAATTCGACTGTTTTGTTCGGGGATAGTGAATAGCAATTAAGGACTTTTGCTCTGATAATTGCAGCACTTGAGCGTCGTGACGTATATATATAAGGCTGCAACATCAATGGTGGTGGAAATTTGGATGGATGAGGTTGGTTGGTCTTCGATTTTCATGATTTTCCCATATTAATCATGCCTATTTAATCCTAGAAAATTAATATAATATTAATTATAAATTAATTAAAAAATATGCTCATCAAATCTTATTTTTAGATTCCGCCCTTATTATTTAGCTCATTTTAAGGATTTACTACCTCCGTCCACGAAAAATACGCTAAAATATTTGCACGCAGTTTAATACAATATGTCGAAAGATATTACATAATATTGTAATGTCCGATATGAATAAAGAGAATATCTTTGGAAAGTTTGTCATATGTACTTTGAAAGATATTTTATTTATTCATATCGGACCTCACAATATCCCATAATACCTTCAGACATATTGCATTAAACCACATTCAAATATCTGATCGTATTTTTAGTGGACGGGGGAATATATCTAAAAATTTTAGATTTCTCCTCTGTCCACTAATTTTATTTTTACTTTTCATTGTATTTATTCGTTAATTTTATTTTAATATTTTTTTTGGGAATAAAGGATACACAAGTAAATAAATAGATCCACAATGATTTTACTATTTTTTAAAATTTTTCTACATTTTTAATATAGATGTTACTCACTCCTATTCAAAATAATTGTCGCTTTTAAGTTTAAATATTATTTCGAAGTGTTTGTTGCTTTTCAATATTTTTTTAAAGTTCCTCTCAAATTAAGATATTTTAATTAGAATATATATTTATATTCACTAAATTAACATCTATAAAAAATAGGAGTATATTTTCCATTATTCTTCTTTCTATTTATATGTAATAGCATATATTTAATCAACTAGTGAGGGTAAAATTGTAAGAAAAATATATTTCTTAACTCAATAAAATATGTCAAAAGCCAGACTAAGTAATCGTATACAACTTTGTGCTAAAAAACAAAGTAAAATGCAATTTACCGATGGAGGGATAATAATTTTTTCACAATTGATACCGAAAATGATAAATAATAATGAAAACAAGGCATTTAATGAAGAAATTCGAGGTGGTAAAAAAAACTACTCCCTCTATTCTATAACTATTTTCACAATTTCAATCCGTCTCAACTCTATTTTCACACTCTTAAAAATAATATAAAATATAATATTCATATTATATATACTTATTTTATGCACTAAAAAAATATAATAATTTATTTTAATTGATTAAAAATATCAATAAAATATTTTTTTAATATGTAAATATAAAAATATATTTGAAACTTGACTATGTTCAAAGTGATCATGCGACCAAGTTGTCCTTCATCATAAAAGAATAAAGAATCCAAATAAAAGGGGGGGGGGGGGGGGGGTGAGTTTTATGGTGGAGTATATATTCATGCTAGCTGCCACTCCTTACAATTTATTGTAAGTTGTAACAAATTATAAAATAGTTCAATCCAACTTAATAACAACTATTCAGTTATGTGCTCAGATTCAAAGGTTATTACTATATGTACCGTGGTAAAAATTTTGAGAAAAAAATATAATAAATAAATTTGAACAATAAAAATTATGAGATGGAGATCTAAAAGAATATTTTATTTTTGAAAATATACAATTTTTCGTAAGACAAGCTTAAAAGTAAAAGTAATTTTTTTAGAGATGAGATATAATATTTTTTATGTTTACTTTCTAGATTTTCATCAAAATTATTGGTAAAATTTTGTATGACAATGGTTAATGATAAAAATATCATGAATCAATTTTAAAATATTAATTTTTTGACCAAAATTATGAAAATTTTGGATCAATGATATTATGTTATAATTGTTATAAATTTTATTGACCCAAACTCTTAATACTCTGATAAATATTTTGAAACACTTCATCAAATATTTAATATTCTAAAACAATTTTATAATAAACATATCATGAAGTATTTTCATATAAATATTTTGAAACACCTAGTATTTGAATATTGTATGGGTTAATTCATCCTCCCAAACATTATCCTTATTAGTTATTACTTTTTACAAATAATAATTAAATATATAGAAATCATAAAAAATGAAATATCTCGATATATTCTTGATATATCTATTTTTCATAATCATCAATATTAGGTATAAATAATATTATCATAATATTCATTAAAAAATATAAATAAATATTACTCTGCAATATTAATATATATAACCTATTCTTTCTACAAATATCAAGAAAATATCGATAAATTTCGGAAAAAAATTAAAAAATAGTTTATACAAAAATTTATCACAGTTGTGAAATTAATTTAAATTTATTTTTTAAAATTTATATATTAAGTATTTATTCTTAAATATTTATAATTTTTTTAAATTTACCATATCAATATACTCATCAATATTTTCACAAATTAAGAACATCCATATCTCAAATCTCAATTGATACAAATAATTGTTGACCTTGCAAATCATTAATGCATTTATATATATATATATATATATATATATATATATATATATATATATATCACTATAAACACTGGCTCTAATAAATTCTCATTTATGTGAACAAAAATACAAAATCACAAAAGACCGTATATGGCAACCTGCCAGCCTACTCGGATATCAGTTATTAATCTTAACCAATTTGCAATAAATACAATTGTGTAAATGTGGATAAACGCATTTAAGGATATTTTTGTTCGTTCATTATTTGAATATTATTAGTGAAATTAATTGATAATAAATAGTGTAATTATTGGGTTAATGATGGGAGCTGCTTTTTGAAGCGTCAGAGTGTCCCGTGCTCCTCAGATTCTGACACACTTTTGTCCTTAATAACATAAGCCCACGTTTGCTTCACCCGTGGAATCTGCACGGGACCCACTTCCTCTCGCCACGTCGGACGTCCCACCACTGACGCCGTTACTAGAATTTGCCTGCATTTTGGAGCTGGTCAACAGACGGAGCCGTTAGTGGGGGTCAGGGGATTGTGCCGCATGCGTGTTCTGTTTGAACGCCACGCATTTGCGGTTAGTGCCTTTTTATTATTATTATTATTTCTTTTTGCTAATTTTGCAAAAAGGTCATTAATTGGAACCGAAACTAATACATTTTGACATCTAATAATCTACTTTGGAGTGGAGTCAACTTTTAGGAAATTGAAGGATTTTAATATTCTTATACAAATGGTTCATTAGAATAAAATAAGTTTAAGGTATTACTATAACTAAGTATTTTCATGAATATAATTAATTATCTTATTATATACATGGATTTAAAATTAAAATATCAAATATTAAATCTCATATATATTATTCTCTTTATTTTAAAAGATATTACACAATTCACTACTCATTACTCACAAAAATTTATAATCATCACATTCCACTTATAATTGCACACAAAAATACATTTCTTTTAATTTTTTTCACTTAAATTGAACAATTTGTCCTCACTAAAAACTATTTTCTCCATTTAAACACTATACTCATATACAAAAATTCTAAAGAATTTAACTATACAATATCTTTTAGAACATAGAGAATAGAGAGTTAAATTTTGGCATATGTTATGATGTGATTAAGTTTGATAGTGTATCATTGATTTGCTTTTGTAAATATTGATGTGTAAATTAACTATTTTTAAGAAATATGAGTCTTTTAATATCAAAATATAAAGTTTACAAAAATTATCTTCAAATATCTCTCAATTTTTCTTAATTCATACTTAATTTCCTCCTTTTTATAAAAGTTTTTCGGAAGGGATTAGTAGAAAATGTAATTTCCTTTCTCGATTCAATGCTAGTTCTTTTTTAAATTTAAAGAAAATCAATATAAGGGAGAATAAACCAATAATTAGAATGATTTAAAATATGTAATTTCCATTCCACAAAGAAAATGAATTCCATTCCATAAAGGACAAGCGCCAAGTGTGTTTCGGATCTGTTTCTTGCAACACTTTTTTAATAACTTTGGTCCCACAAATTTAACTTCACGGACTTTTAGGCCAAGTTGTGGGCCCTCTTTCTGCCCACCCAACATTTCACATTGCTGATGGACCCACATCACATCACATATTTGGTGTTGGCACTTGACTTGCGTTGACCCACTTGCTCTACTTTACTCTCTAAATTTCAACCTTGTCCGATTTATACAATTATCAATAGAATTATCACATAATGAAATCAAAGTATAAATATAATTTGTGGCGTTCACGGTATTAATAAATATTTAAGAATAGTATGTTTATTCGATATTTGGTTATTTTAATTTTATATTAAAATTTTGGTACGGTGTTCATATGTATATATATATATATATTTCATTACATGCAAAGTATTGTATAAAAATGGTTCATGATAAGTTTATCATGAACAAGTTTTAAAATATCAAACATTTAACCAGGTGTATAAAAAATCTTATCAGCAGTATCAAAAGTCAAGGTCAATAAAATCTAGGAAAAATTATAAAATGGTTCATAAAATTGATATTAATTACAAATTGATTCTGTGCACAAAAAAAAAAGTGTTTTTGTGTAAATATTGTGAATCAATTTGTAAATATAGTGACTTTTTTGAACCAATATGTAAATCACCCTAAAATCTATATATTAATTTCAACTTTTGATACCCCTGATGAATATTTTGATACACTTGACCAGATATTTAATACAATAAGACAATTTCATGATAAGCTTATCATGAACTATTTTCACACAATACCTACTCTTGGTTAAAACGTATCGGTTCAAATTTATGTAAATTAAGCGGAGTGTCCTTTTGCTATTCACTTTTTTATGCAACTCTCACACTTTTGATCCCATGGGAATTTATGCTCATAAATTTAGCATTTTTAACACATTAGAATTTTTCTTCGAAACTAACGAATTAACATGGGAGCAAATCTATTGAGCACAAATTTTATGAGATAAAAAATACAACTTATTTTTAACAAATGAGACTAAATATGTTAAAAAGGACAAAAAAATGTGAGATCATATGTGTTGAACACAAATTCTAATGAGACCAGAAAAATTATTTACCCTAATAGCATCAGTAAACACATCTTACCAGGAAAATTAGATCATTTGCCCAACAAATAGTCACAAACTTATATACTCTCTGAGAATGTGATAACGACTATAAACAAGGGTCCGCTATTATTTCATTGATTGATTGAATTAATTTATATGTCATTATCACATTCGTGATGGACATATAAGTTTGTGTTCACTGTTGGATATATGATCATTTTCATCTTGTAGTATATATAAGTTTTGTATCATGAATCTTGTGAATAAAGTTTTTGTGATAAAATTCTACATTATCCAACAACAAAACTGCTAGAAAATTTAAATAAATAAATTGATTTCACATTCTTCTACAATATTTTTAAAATCAAACCAATCATGAAGCCGGACAAGCAACCAGATCATTGAATCGATCGATTGGACCATTGTACAAAAATCGAATATAACATTTAGAATATTATATATTTATATATATTCCTAGAAGTATATTTCTTGAAATTTAATTTTTTTAATAGTTAATTGTACTTGTTTTTATTTTAATTTTTTTTTTTTGTAATTTAATTAAAAAATATTTATATGATATTTAAGAAATTAAAATAGTATAAAATCTAATTTTATTTTAATATTCGTATAAAATTTAAAATGGTTATTTGTATATCTTTTGTATAACTAATTAATTGAATAGATTAATTCAATACGTTAAATTAATTTATTTATATAAATATTTCATTCAATAATTGTATAATTCATTTATAATATAAATATTTCATTTCATGACAAAAATCATTTCTAGCTTATTGGTAAACTGTTGTTATAAACTAAAGGTTAAGATGTTTTATTTTTTAATAAATTTTGTAAAAGTAAGATTATATATGGAGAAAGAGATCCTGATTCCTGAGTTTGGCTTAGCTTTTTAAGTGGGTGAAGTGAATGCGCAGTGCGTAAGTTGACCCATAAAGAGCAAAACCGTTGAGCACGACTCTTTTTTCCTTTTTTTTTTTTTCATTTTGAGACGCTCGATTATTTTTTCTATCTTAAAAAAAAAAAAATTACATTCATAAAAGTCAATAAAATATATTTTTATATTTTATTAATTAACTTTACACTCACATATTCTACTTTTTTTTAATCCATGTGCCCAGGTCTTTTAAAAAAAAGACCCGGAACGGAGGGAGTATTTCTAAAATGTGTCACAGATCCTCCGCTGAGTGTGCTGAATATAGTACTCCCTCGATTTTTTTTTTTTAATTTTCACACCTTTTTACGGACTTTTTAAGAGAACTGTGTATAAAAAAAGTATTGAGGATGGTGTGTAAAGTTATATTATTAAAAAAATAAAATTATTGGATAGAGTGTAAATATAATGACATTTTGTGGCACGGATTGAAAAGTAAAGTGTACAAAGTATTTTGGCACAGAGTGTGTATATATATTTTTTTTATGTAAATGCACTTATATCAGTAGCCATTGTATTTAATTAGAATTTTGCTCTACAATTTAATGTTTGTACGCAATAAATTTTAGCTTAATTTCTTGTAAACCTTATACTCTAGTCTTCCTCAAGATACTAATATTTCTGACAAGAGGGCTGTTTGGAATGAATAATTTAAGCTTCTGAAGTTGATATGTATTCATTTGAAGCATATTGCTCATTACTTTTTGTTTGATTGCCTAATCTCCCACAACAAAACAAAAAAGTTAAAGCAAATTTTGAAAATTGAATCATACAAGTAATACCATAATATTTTACACACACAAATATGTTGAATTGTGTGAATATATATAAATGTCATATCAGTTTAAAAATATAATAATATTACCGAATATAGCGATATCAGTTTTATACAGTGAACAATTAAATAAACCAAAATAAAAAGGTAAGAATTGCCTATTAATGAGGCATTGCATGCAATTTGAAAATATCCAAAAATGGAGGGTAAAGGAAAGTAGTGAAATGAAAGAATCATCATCACAACACATGACTTTATAGTTAAAGGCTCATAGAGTGGAGGAGAATTAATGGATTAGTAAAGGGTACATATATATATGGTAAAAGAGTGGCGACAAGATTTTGGGCCAAAGGCATCTTCTATATTAATGTGAATGTGTGATTATAAGTTTTCCAATGTGGGATTGTGGGGGCAACTATATATAACCCTTTCAAATTCTGCAACCTAGCTATATATGCACTCAAAACCCTTTGAGGTGAGTGAGTACATACATAATATGATGGCAATACGACAACCTTGGCAGCTCACGAGATCCTCCATTTCAAATAGTGTTTGTGCTATATATTGATTATAGAATGCAAAGTGAAATCATAGTACAATTTATATATACGTCTTTTTTGAATTGTGTTTCATCTCTTATTCTAATCGATGGATTATAGTTGTAATATGTACTGTTTTGGCAATCTCATATCTTTATATGGTAATCCTTTCAAATTGTGCAAGTCGTGCACTCAAAACTGTTCTAATACACGATGGCAATACGACAGCATTGATTCAAACTACACGAGATACTCCATGTAAATATACTTGTATTGTTGAATGCATGCATATGATTTGGAGTTGGAATCCATTGTGTTTTATCTCTTATTCTAATCAATGCATTGTTGTAACATATGTTTTGACAATTTCATATCTTTGTATTGTAATCCCTTCAAACTGCAAGCCATGCATGCACTCAAAATCATTTTGGTACCGACGACAGTACGACAACATTAATTCAAACTACACGAGATTTTTAATTTCAAATTGTGTTGAATCTTGTATTGTTATATATACCTCCAATAGGATCGATGTATATAAACTGAAGCTAAGATACATCTGTAGTGATGCTCATAAGTCTAATTTGTTGGATTATTTGTTTAAGTATTGATAATTAAGTCAAAGTACATGTAATTAGAAACATATGCAAATATTGAGACACATGAAATTTATCACTAAAAAGAAACAGTTATGTTCTGAATTTACAAAATTGTATCACTTTACTCTTTATATTTCTTCCTCATGGGCCTCTTGAAATTAAAAAAATTTCACTATATTTCTGAAAAAAAGAAACAAAAAAATTATGTTTTGAATTTACATATATAATTTTATCATTTCATCCTCCTTTGGACTATAAAACGTCTTTACCCTCTTTACAATATTTCTTCCTCATGCACATTAATTGTGTGTACTTTGGAATAAGAGTTTACAAATGGTCACATGACTGTCAAATCATTGATATTTGAATTGAAAGTTGAGAATAAAAGAAATTCCAAGATAACAAAACTTGGGGATGAAACTTTAATGGATTTCACAATCAGAGAGTAGCAAATTAATTAATTTAATTAGAATATATAAGGACTCTAAATCAACTTCGAAAAGTAGTGCCCATCTATCAAGGTGGATGGAAGTCATACTTCGAAAGAGATGGCTTCTCATGTCTGAAAACTTGTCATGATTCTTATTCTCTTCATGTGTTTTTTTCCTTTTAATTTTGCACAGTTTATGAAATTGTCTGAGTCACTAAAATTGGGAAAATGAGGATTGAATAGTACTTGGAGAATAATATAATACTAAAGTCTAAATTAATCTGGCACCACAAATGGTGGAAGAACAAAAGATTAGATGCCCTCTTGGGCACTTAATTTCAACTGCAAAGCTAAAAATTCTGTAGTAATAGGTTTCAATTTGAGCCAAAAACAAAACAAAATACAATACAATACAATGCAACACAATACTACAACAACTTCATCAAGGTGGTTTGAAGTTATGTACATAACCAATTCTCCAGACATAACAACTAGCATATATTATTCGAAAAATGTCGCCAAATGCCAGCACGATTATTGACATATATCAAGAAACGCAAACAATTCGACTACATGACAGAGCACGCGTTGGGATTCTCATCACTGAACATTTGAGGGGCGTAGGCGTAGTCCATGTAGTACTTTTGAGGCCAATGTTCCATTTTCTTGACGTCGGTTTTCTTGTCCTCGTCTTCCTTGCTTTCGTCTGCTGCTGCTGCTGCTGCTTTCTTGTCCTCCTCCTTCTTCTTGTCCTCTTTCTTCTCCTCTTTCTTCTCCTCCTCCTTCACGACTGACGCTTGTTTCCCCGTCCTCTTATACACGTCGTTCACCAGCTTTTCCTGATCCACCACGCCTTTCACTATTACCTGATCGTTTCCAATATCTGTTTTCACTGATTCTACACCTGCAGAGTGTCTATAACAATGAGTAGCCAATATTTCAACACACAAAAACATGCCCAAATCAAATATGTGCTAATCTAATATCGTTGCATTAGATATATATAAGGCCAACATTTTAATGCCAAAATGCAAAAGAAAGGTGACTAACAACGTAGAATAGCTGAACAAATTAGTCTATCACTTAACCACCATAGAAAACAACCAAAATATGAAGCCCAACATTTTAATGCCAATTTATAGATCAACAAGATCACATTTATTTTTAGTACTCCCCCGTCAATTATAAGTGAACTGCTTGTCTTTTTTAATAAAGTGATTGTTTATGAAAAATGTAATACTCATATAACCCCATACTATTACCCTCCAACATATCACTTCAAAAATAACATTGCTCACTTATACTGAACGGAGGGAGTATTATACATTTCTCCTTTCTCATATGGCGACGGGCTTAGCCAGTTTCTATACATGCATCGTTGTAAAAACTGGCTAAGTCCGTCGGGCCAACCCTCCTCCCTGAAAAGGAGGGTTAAGCTTGTTCAGAGGCAGGCCTAAATGGATCAATCCACACGGAAAGAAGCATGATGAATGATATCGATGCAGTTGGTAAGTAACTTGCGCCAAAGATAAAAACTTGTGTGAGGCCGTCTAATACTCATTCCCTATCAAAGTGATAGTGAGTTAAGCTCAATTTATATCTCATTTAGTTGTCTAATGTCATGAGACGATTTCACACAAGACTAACTCTTTGCCAAATGATCATAATGAATCGACTAAACGGCAATGCAACATTTGTAATTATTATTTACCTCGGATTTTTCGAATTCTCTTCTGCAGGACCTGAGCACATGCTTCGCAATGCATTCCAACTTTTAACACCACTGTTATTACCGCCGGAGGCTGTGCAGTTAAAAAGGAGAGACAAAACAGATTTAAAAAAAATGTTAGTAGGAAGCAATCCAACTTGAATGAGACAAAGCAGTTATTCCATCTACTTCCCTTTTTCTTTTTAAACAAAACACACATTCCTCCATAACTCAAACCACACTAATATATTACCGTACATGTTTCATCTCTTGTGTTTCATTATTTTTAATATGCATTTTTGTTAATTAATGACGTCATTTATTACCATCAAGTATAGTAATTACTTTCAAGCAAGCGCTGTGTATCTCTTTTGCAGCAATTAAAACATGATATTCCATCAATTAGTAAGTACACACTTTAGCTCAAAAATAAGATTCTCACAATTTATAGGCTCAAAAAAAATGTGTTGAGATTTCCTAACCACCTCTACATCAACATTAAAAAAATTATATTGAAATTAAAAAATAATCAATATTTATTATAACTTGTCAAAAATTTGATAAGTTTAATTAGTTAATATTTTAGAAACTTATAAATTACTTAAACTACATCTTTTTAAGATTTTAAAACAATCATAAGATATTTAGTTTAAGCCAAATTGACCCTTAATCTTGTCCGAAAAATTCATATGCCAAAAGATTCATAATATTCATCCGTTGCACCGTACATTAGTGAAATCAGTACACAACTATTATTTCAATTAAAACAGCTACTACTTTTTAAAAAAAAAAAACTAATATTATTCAATAAACATAATTGTTACTATTAAATTCATTAATTTGATCAGTTTAATAAAATGAAAATCAACTACTACCATTTAAAAACAGACATCCTTGAACAAATTATCAACTATTTAGCCTAGGTAACTTTTTTTTATCCAATCCTCAAAGCACGAAATAAATTATTGAGAATTGCAATCATGCATATAATAATTGAACACTAGATGTGGACCATGGTATATTCAGAGAAAATTAAAATTGTCCCAAAAATATATTTGCTGGATCCGCAGGATGTTGACCTCACACTTTAGGCCCAAAAAGAAAGTTACACAACCACCTCCCAATCACGTGCAATTGATATTTGTTGTTTCTATTATACTCCCTCCGTCCCATAATTGTTTTCACATTTTCCTTTTTCGTCCGTCCCACAATTATTTTCACACCCTATAAATGGAAACTATTACTTTAACTTTATCCTCACAATCCAACTAATCTCATTATTTTAATAATATAATTTTACACAACACTCTACTTTTCTTAAAAATTGTGTCATCCCAGACGTGAAAATACCTTTGGGACGGAGGGAGTATGTATTAATTTGAAATGAAAAAATATATATATATATATATATATTTCCCAATTGTTTTGTTGACCCAAAATTTTTACTGCAACCTTGCATGGAGATAAATCCATGTAACAGTGGGGTATGTGCTACATTGAGTGGACCTGTTGTACTGTACAAGTAGTCGATGCAGAAAAAAACCAGTCACCCCACCCTACTCTCAAAAATAAATAAATAAATTTGCCTTGTTAAATGTGCCAGGCCCTTGGTTTGGCCCCTTTCCCAATTTCTGATGTTGTGTGGTTTTCATGTCAGCACAAGTTGCACTACTCTGCTCATCCACTGTTGCATATATTTATTTTTAAATAATCATAATTATTTTGCCATTCAATTTAAACAAAAGCAATGATAGTTAGAAGCTTATAAAGAGTAAAATATGTGCAACTGATGAATTAATTAATAATGAATATTGTTTGATAAAAAAATTAGATACCTCTTGTTTCTTTGGTTCAGGGGCAGGCTTGGGGTCTTGCTTGTTATCTTGTTTTTGTTTGGGTAATGGGGAAATGAGTTCCACTTTGCGCCCACTTTTCTTTTGAATTCTTTGGCATACTTTTATGGGGTCTGCTGCTGCAACCTTGCCTTTCACAACCACTTTGCTCGCCTTGCAATCTGCCTTTACTTCCTCCACTCCTACTCCACATTTTTAAATATATATTATCAATTCTATCGTGAAATTAAAATAATAAATATCTCCTCCATCCCGCTATAAATTGCTTGTTTCTTTTGGGTTTGGGCACATAAATTAAGATAAAAGTGAAAAAGTATAAGTGATGTGTGAAAAAGTAAAAAAATATAATTAATGTGATTGAGAAAAATGAAAAAATATTGAAAATAAAGAATTGAATAGTAGTTTCCAAAAAAGGTAAAAAAACAATGAGTAACATATAGTGGGACGGACGAAAATGGTAACATGAGCAACTTATGGTGGGACAGAGAGAGTATTATTTTGTAGAATATAATTGATATCAATTTTTACATGTGTCGTAATTCTTTCATGATATCAGAGTACGGAGGTATTTTCACCTTAATAAGTGTACAATTTATAAGAAAAATTGGGTCATGTGTAAAGTTATATTATTAAAATAATAAAATTAGTTGGATTGAATATAATAGTAATTACATTTTGTGTAAATATGTGAATAATGTAAGGATAAATTAAAGTAGAATTAAAGTAGCTGTTTTTATATATAGGATGTGAAATTAATTGTGGAACGAATAAAATAGAAAAGTGTGCAAAAAATAATGGGACGGGGAGTGTATTAAATTATACTTCTTTCGTCTCAACTCTTTTTTCCACATTTTCTAATTTAAAATGTCCTAATTCTTTTTTCACATTTAAAAAAAAGATTTACACATGAAAATTAATAAGGTATAGATTTTATATTTTACTCTCTGTCCAAGATAAACTTCACACTTTCCTTATATGGACTTCCAAACTCTTTCTTCACACCCCAAAAAAGGAAACAACTCACACTCACAAAAGTCAATAAAGTACACTTTTTTATATTTTATTATTTAACTTCACACTCACATACTTCACTTTTTCTTAATATGCGTGAAACTCCACCTATGAAAAAAATGTTGGGACTGAGGGAGTATTATTTAACTTTACAACTCACATACTTTATATGTTCTTTAATTCGTTTGTTCAGATCTTTTGGGATAGAGAATTGGAACAAAGATAGTAATATTAAATCTATTCTCTCAAAGTGAAAAATTGAGAAATTTAATTTTTAAGTGAAATATAATTCTTTCTTTAATGAAAATAAATACTCCCTCCGTTCCAAAACTACTTTCACATTTTTCTTATTTGAACGTTCCGACTCTTCTTTTACACACCTAAAAAATAAATTTTTTATACTCACAAAAGTCAATAAATTATATTTTTTTTATTTTATAATTTAATTTTATATTCACATACTTTTTTTTTTTGTTCGTGTGTCCGGAACTATTTCCGAGGGTGTACTTTTTTTTAGAAGAATTAAAAAAAAGCGTAAAAAGTAATGTTGAGAAGGCGTGTGGAGAAATATTATTTAGTAACAACAAATGATATAATTTAAAAATAATGATAATGGATGTTTGTGGCATATTGCAGCATTTAATTGAAGTGCAAATGTGGTGGCGTTACATGCATGAATATAAATAGTTGAATTGGAAAACGTGATAAGGTGCAATTATTTAATTATTCATGTCGCCACACTACTTTTCCCCACCATTTTTCTTTACACCAATAAAACAAATTTATATCCGAGGTTTAGAAAATATATACTCCATCCGTCCTATAATTATTTTCACACTTTTTTTTTTCCGTCTGTCCCATAAGAGTATGTTTGGTTTAGGGGACTAAATAGTCAATCCCCCAAACACAGGACTATTTCGGCCAAAACATGCATATTTTGGCCGGAATAATCCTGTGTTTGGGGGATTGACTATTTAGTCACCTAAACCAAACATACCCTAATTGTTTTCACATCCTATAAATGAAAATTATTACTTTAATTTTATCCTCGCAATCCAATTAATCTCATTATTTTAATAATATAACTTTACACAACACTCTACTTTTCTTAAAAATTATGTCATCCCAAAAATGAAAACACCTCTGGGACCGAGGGAGTTGCATCTACTAATAATCTTACTATATGTATACACAACACAACACACACCTCAGTGAAAACTTGTGACTCTCTTTTTAATTTTCTTTTTCTTTTAAAGTAAAAAAAAAAAAAAAAAAAAAACCTTGAAATCCTTTGAGGGCTCTGGTGACTTTTCTGGCGCAAGCCTCGCAATGCATGTCGACTTTGAGCACAATCTCCTGCGCTTCTTCTTCTTCTTTTTTCTCCTCTTCTTTCTTCTTTTCTACATCCTTTTTCTTCTCCTACAATCAAAAACACGACTTCAGAAATCCAAAACACGATTTAACCTCGGAGAAGAAAGGAATAAATCATCAATCAAAAAAGTTTTGAAAAAAGAAACACTTACTTCACCCATTTGTTGTAATTGAATTCCTGTTGAAGACAGGTCTTTATTTTGTGTGTGTGTGTGTGTGGAGAGGGAGCTGAGGAGATATATTATATAGGAGAGAGAGGGAGACTGGAATCTGACGTGTCAGTACTTAATGGGAGGTGAGAAAATATTGCCGTTGCTGAGTCAGCGATGGGGCCACCTCATCTCATCTCATGCCACTGTGAGAGGAATAGCACAAAAGGTGCAGTCTGTGTTCTGCAATGTGTGTATACACAGTACTATTAGTCTATTACTCGTAACTTGGGGTTGCAGCGTATATTAAAAGAAAATTAAATATACTTAGTGTCAAATTAAATAATTAAATAAAAAATATATATTTTATTAATTTTTGTGAATGTGAGTTACTCTCTCCATCCCAGATGTGTTTTCACCCCTGGGATGACACAACTTTTAAGAAAAGTAGAGTGTTGTGTAAAGTTATATTATTAAAATAATGAAATAAGTTGGATTGTGAGGATAAAGTTAAAGTAATAGTTTCTATTTATAGGGTGTGAAAACAATTATGGGACGGACGAAAAAGGAAAGTGTGAAAACAATTATGGGACGGAGGGAATATTTCTTTTTTAGGAATGTGAAAAAAGAGTCGAGACATTTATAAAAAAAATGTGAAAATTATAACGCCACATATGAGTATTTGGTAACACAATTTTTTGAATTTGAATTCTTTTTTCTTTTTCTTTTGTTGAGGATAATATTGGTGGAAAACTAAGCCATTTTAATGGCAACAAATGGCTTTTTAACCATTCTGTGAAGATTTATTCCACCTCCCCCAAAAAAAAACTTCGGAGTACTCCTTTCGTTCCTAACGAATTTACATGATTACATCTATGAGAATGCACATGATTTTTAAAAAAAATGTATTTTTTAAATAAAATAGTAGTATATAAATAAATATGTGTATAATTTTGTGAGTGTGCATGCAAATTGCTATTTTCTTTTTTAGTATAGTGCAAATTGATTTTGGACAATCCAAAATAGAAAGTGTGCAAATTAATTTAGAACGGAGGGAGTAATAAAAAAAATCATCTCATCTACTCATTCATTGGTCGCATAAAAATTTGTATCCTTATGTTTTTACGTGATTTAAAAATGTGTATATTTTAAATAAAATAATGACATATGAATAAATAAATATATATATATATATATATATAATTTTGTAAATGAATATACAAAATTATATTTTCTTTTTTAATAGTTTGCGAATTGATGTGAGACATTGAAATAAAAAAATTGTGCAAATTTCACTATGAGGGGGAGAAATTTTTTCTAATATTATGTGTCCATCATAGTTGGATTTTCATTTTCATTTTTCTGAAGGAGATCCAATGAAATAACAGTTAACAATTTAATATGGATGGAGAGATAATTTTAGAGCAACCCAATCCAAAAAGTGTGAGTATAAGCTTTTTAGCATTGATACCAAGAAAAAATTTATATCACCTATAATCTTCATGTTTATCGGGCTTGTTTGCTCAGGGTCCGATATGGATGGGTCATCTTACATCCTATCCAATTTTAGATGGACACATCTCATCTATCTATTTATATTTATTCTATACTTATATTTTTATTTTCACAAAATTTCATATAACCACATCACATTTTTATCCACATACCTCTATTTTTATTTTATACACTTATTCTATCTCCTACTTTTATTTTATCAACAATAATAAAATAATACAAAATCATATTAATTTAACATAAAGTTTTATCCAAACTTACTTCTTCATTATTAATCAAACACTATTTTACTATTCACAGAATTTCCCTCATACACATTTTTTCATCTTCATCCCCATCCCATCCACCATCATCCCTAAACAAATAAGCCCATAGAGAAATATAAAATCAGTACATTTATTTAATTTCTGAAATATATTTTTTCTTACAATTTAATGCAACATTTTTTAAAATCTTATTATTTAGTACACCAATCCATTTTCCGCAATAATTTAATCCATTTTCCACTCGCTCTAGCTACAATCATTGTTTTCAGAATCGGACCGAACCGGCTGGTTCAACCGGTTGAACCGGGAACCGGTCATGGAATCGGTCTGGTTACACCCAAAAAACCGTTTTTACGGTTGAACCGGTCAAAACGGGTCAAACCCGCTCAAAACCGGTCAGAACCGCTCAAAACCGGGTTGAACCGGTTAAACCGGCATTTTTAAAAAAAATATTAATATTTATTTATTTTACTTATTTTTATTTGTCTTCTTAATCCTAATCAAACCAAAATCCAAAAACTTATTTTTCAGGAAAAAAAAATCTTAACTGTTGAAGAACTAAGAAGAAATTAAAGAAAAAACCTATTTTGATTGAGTTATTTTGTCTCTTTTATATTTTGTATTGTTATTTTATGATTCTATTATTTTTATTTAATTTTATAAGTGAATATTTATTTTATTTAACATATAAAATATTAAAAAATAGGTATAAATTATTTTAAAAGTTGAACAGCCGATCCAACCGGTTAGACCGGTTGAACCGTGAACCGGTGCCTTGTCCGATTTGATCACCGGTCCGGTTATGAAAACACTGGCTACAATATCGCTAAAAAAACAAATAATTTTGAACAAATTTCATTTTTTCCCTTGTTCCACTTAACAATTGAAATAGGTAAATGGAATCGAAAATGTGAGACAAATCTTATGTTCGTTCTTAACTTCTCAGATGGAAAGAGAGTGGAAAAAGGTGACGGTAGATAATGTGAGTAAAAATTATTTCTCCTAACAAGTGTGTTAAAGTAATTTCTGGGTGGAATATACTCCCTCCTTTTCAATTATTTTTTCCATCATTTCTATTATGAAATGTCCCAACGCTTTTTTTCTACTTAAAAATAATAATTTACACTCATAAAAGTTAATAAAATATATTTTTTATATTTTATTAATTAACTCCATACTTACATACTCTATTTTTCTTAATATGTATGCTCAGATCATTTGAAAAAAACACTAGTAAAGGAGAGAGTATATTTTTTTCTTATAAAATGGATATAAAAACATTCTGAGTTATAAGATGGGTTTAAAAAAAAAG
>JAPKLY010000169.1:28868-105665 GCA_026898435.1 Prunella vulgaris | reverse complement strand
AGTGAAACTTGAAATGAACCAAACCTCAAATGCCAATATTATTAATTTATATTGATTGATTTTACTTGTAACCATAATTGAAGATTTTAAAATGCGGTGGATCGTTAATGTCAGAACCCTATTTACCGATAAACCCTAGTATTGCAAATTTACGTAGACACACTAATACCACTAGTGAAACTTGAAATGATCCAAACCTTAAAAGCTAAATATTAGTTATATTACAAATAAGAATTAAAAAAAATAAATGAAGTAAAACATGTCAAACTTACATTAAAATAAAAATGTTTCTACCACTAAAATAAATGAATAAAATATCAAATCATTGTATCATTGTGGTTTACGACGTCTGTTCCAAGTCTTTTTTTTTTAATTTTACTAGTACATAACCCGCGTATTACGCGGGAGAGGTTATTCACGTAAAGTATTTTTAACGTATATTTTAGTATAAAATATTTTGTTAAATTTTTTTTGTTATATATTAAAAATTTATGATGTGTGCTGTTATTAAAAATAGTGTCATTTAATTTTATGTTATTTTACAAATAAGATATGTTGTAATTCAAAATATCTGGAAATCAGTTTTTATGAAAGAATAATTTTATATCGATTTGTTCCAATACAATTGAAATGTTGATATTGTTGTACGGTATATAGATCCAATTTTAAATTATATGAAACTTACATTAAAATTAAAAGCATGCATTGCCCAAAAAATTGAAATTATGTAGTGTATATAGGGGTGGAGCAAACACCAAAAATACCGGTGTACCGTACTTACCATACCGAAAAATACCGAATTTATCGAAAATTTTGGTATATCGAAAATTTCGGTACGGTATGATACCATACCGATATTTTCGGTACGGTATCGGTATAAAATTTTAAAATTTTCGGTATACTGGTATATACCGAAATGCCAAAATATTTTCGGTATAAATCGGTATACCGAAATATTCCGGTATCTCGGTATACCGGTATATACCATTTTGATAATTTAATATTAAATTTAATTTTATTTAATTAAAATTATACTTAAATTATTTAGGTATGGACCGGTATGACGGTATATACCGGTATGGGCGGTATACCGACATAGTCGGTATTTCGGTATGGACCGGTATTTCGGTATATATCGAAATTCGGTACGGTACGGTATACTGAAATTTTCGGTACGGTATGCGGTATGCATTTTTGGTATACCGAAATTTCGGTATACAGAAATCCGGTATACCAAAAATTTCGGTACGGTATCGGTATGCAAAAAAATGCATACCGAAAATTTCGGTACGGTATACGGTATGGGCGGTACGGTACGGTACGATTATGCCACCCATAAGTGTATATATTTAATATTTAAAATAAATTTTGAATACCCATCTGTTCGTCAATTCATATAATTTAAAAACAAAATATTTTTGTTTGGTAACATCTTTAGAATGAACCATCTAGCACTGTGCCACCTTAAATTTAACTCTCCATGTTTGTGCTATCTTAACTTTAACTCTCCATGTTTCTTTGTTACACGTTAAAATTTCAAAATTTTTAATTCATATGACATTATGTGAGGAATGAGTAATACGAGAATTTGGAGAGGAGGTGTGTGGATTATAAAATATTAATAGGCAGTTGTCGTGTGAGTGATGTTGAACAAAATTTTAAAAGATGAAACTTAAATAAAAGTTATAAAAATTTAAATTGAAATTATAAGAAAAATGGGAAGAGTTATTTGTGTTTTAAAATTTTAATTTAAATTATATAAATTTTAATAGCACTTGTCATGTGGGTGGGATAGTGGGGTCATGAATACGTTGATTTTTTTTTTAAAATTTGAAATTTAAATATTTTTTTTAAAATTAAATTGAAATTGTAAGAAAATGGAAAGAGGTAATCATGTTTTAAAATTTTAATTTAAACTCTATAACAGTTTAATAGCACTTGTTGTGAGTGAGTTAGTGGGTTAAGGATATATGGAAGAAGTTTTCAAAATTTGAAATTTAAATAAAATTTTTAAAAATTTAAATTGAAATAGAAAAAATGGGAAGGGTTAACTGTGTTTTAAAAAATTAATTTAAATTATATAAAAGGTTATCTGACACTTTTTGCTTGGGTGAGATAATGCGTTAAAGATAAGTTGAAGAAGATTTTAAAATTTGAAATTTAAATAAAAATTAAATTAAATTGCTAAAAATAATTCCAGGCAGCTAAAATGCATTTGGGTGATTAATATTTCCATTAAAATAGTAAAATAAAAATTTTAGAAAAATTATATTGAAATTGTAAAAAAATAAAAAGAGGTAATCATGTTTTAAAATTTTAATTTTAATTTTATAATAGTTTTAATATCGTGAGTGGGCTAGTGAGGTTAAGGATATATTGAAAAAGTTTTCAGATTTTAAATAGTAATTTTAAAAATTTAAATTGAAATAGAAAAAAAATGAGAAAAGTTAACCGTGTTTTAAAAATTTAACTTAAATTGCAAAAAAAAAAAAGTTCTTTGGCACTTGGGATATTGGTTAAAGTTATTTAAATTTAAAATTTTGAAAACATATATATATTTAATAAATTGATTTAGATCACGTATATATATGGTAAAAAAAATAGAGTGAGGCTAATTATGATAAATTATTTAATTTACATTATATGGTAAAAATATTTAATCATTAAAGGCTCTATGATAAATTTAATTTAGAATATATGTAAATTAAATGAAACTTATTTTTGAATTTTTTAGGGTTAGTTTTTGAATCATAATTTTGTGCAAAAATAACCGTACATGTTTCACTATAAATATGAAAATTCACAATATTTTTAGTACTTCTACATTACTATCTATCCAAAAAATAAAAAATTATGGCGCACACTCCAAATAAAACCTCCAAAAACGGTGGTGGATTCGCCGGAGGTAGTTTCGTCGGAGGTGTAATTTTCGCCGGAGGTAGACTGTGTTGAAGATATGAGTTATTTTGGAGTAAGAGGCGGAAGGTGATGAACCCTAATTAGGGTTAGGACATCTTTAATAAAGAGAGAGATGGGAGAGTGGGGATAATAATTTAGTTTTAAATTTTGTATTTAATTTTATGTTGGAATAAGTGAAAGAGAGAGAGAAAGATTTTAAATTTGAATTTGAAATCCAAATTCAGATTTGAAATGAAATTTTGATTGATTTCATTAAGGGTATATTAGTAATTGTATTAAATTTTAAGATGGAAATTACCATAATAGGTATTATGGATGTCCATATTATGGATGATTAGCGCCACTCTATATAAATTTATGTCATTTCTAATATAATTACTGCTCTTCAGTTAATAACATTTAATGAAACACCAATGTCAATTCATACTTAATATATTATAGTGACTATATACCTTTAGTATAAATTTCACGATAAAACATATTGAAAATTACTTCACCACTAGTTAGTTTCCAGATTCCAGCCAATTATGAAAAAACAAAAAAATATTTCATTTTGTGCTTGTTTTGTTGAAGGATAAGGGATCATTCTTGCCTTTTGGAGAGATAAGGCCATCAGCCAATCACAGCCTCGTGAAAAATGCAAAACAACAGAATTCGTGAAAGCGACAAAACAATAAATGATTGCTCAACTACTTTTTTTGTTTAACCCAAAGTAACCATTATCATGATATTCCTAGGTAAAATGGAGAAAATTCACATTTACTAAAGTTAAACCTAAATTAAGGTTAGTTTACTATTAATGTGAGGTCTAGGCTTAAAACACAATAACACAGATGGGTGTGCGCAATAAATTTGTTATATGTTAGTAGACTTATCCTTAAAAAAAAAAAAAAGTAAAACGAATTTATTAGAGAGTAAGTCTCATGTACACTTAATCAACACTTGATGTTGTTTCTATTAAAAAGTGTGTGGCTGATTATACTGAAAAATATAGGTTGATTATACTAAAAAGTTTACACTAAAAATTGATAACAGTGTAAACTTTTAAGTGTAATCAACCCACACTTTTCAACATAATCAGCCCATACTTTTTAATGTAACCAGTCAAATTATTGAATGAGTGCACAATACATCAGCTACATATAAGATATTTATTTGGTTAGAAAATATAAATGGGTGGTTTAAAAAAGTGTTTCAGTATAATTTTATACCTAATTTAAATTAAATAAAAAATAAGTCATTTAAAATAAAAAAGACATTCTACTGTACACTATATACCTGATATGCATTTGAATTTTAAAAAGAAAAAAAAAACTTTAATCTGTAACCAGTAATACCCAAAAAGTAACAATAATGCCTTAAGAAAAAAATATAATTTGATGTATTATTAAAATCAAAATTAAGTTTAAATATTCGAGTGCATGTAATGCATGTGTGCTTATTAAAATTTGTGTAAAATGAATTATTAGCTTTAAGGAGATGTGCTTGAACTTAAGCTTAATGACTAGCTTAAAAGATTTTTTGTGTTTGGAAAATAAAAAGTAGAGGAGAATTACTTATTTCTTCGATTTTAAAAATAATAAATATTAAAAAAAATTAAACATTTGATTATTTGGGCTTTACCAGTTCCAACGGACTCTGTTTTCAAATATCCTTACGGTGGATGTGGCCCAAATACATAAGGGTTGTAATTCAATTTTTCTTAAGCCCACTCATTAGTTTTATATATTTTCTTGACTGAATATCAAATTAAATTACTTAATACTAGCTTATTTGTGTTTTGTCTCGATTTTTTTAAAAAAGAAAATTGGACATATTGTTGTATTTTATTTTACTCTATATGTTCCTCTATTTAATTCTTATTTGATTTGGATACATATATTAAGAAACATAGTATAATACTAATAAATATAGTACTCACTCCATTCCAAAACTACTTTCACACTTACCTTCTCAACTTTCTTTCACACACCTACAAATGAAACTTTTTTCACTCACAAAAATTAATAAAATACACATTTTCTTATTTTATTATTTAACTTTACACTCACATATTTACTTTTTCTTGATTCGCGTGTCCGGAACTACTATGAAAGTAGTTCGGGGACGGAGGGAGTATAAGTGATGGAGAGAAAAAAAGTAATATTTTTCTGCATTTTTAGTATAGTCGTAATGTAAATTATAATTATAGTGGGACGAATGAAAATAATAAAATAGAAAATAAATAAAAAGACGAAAGAGTAGTTAATAAGTCCCATTGGAACTGAATTTAACTTGATTTCAAACAAGTTCATATGATTATGAAACCAAACAAACTCAAACAAAATTTTAAAATTTTAGCAAAACCCAACTAATTTGTAAGTGCCCGACTCTTTCTTTCATTCTACATAAAGATATCAACAACTATTATGTGTATAGAGACCAACCAAATTAATTATAGTAATTTACAAAGCAAGCTATGCTACCAGCAGGGATGGAGAAATTTTCGAATTCTTGGGTTTTTCGCAATTATCGTACTAATAAAAAAAAAAAATTGAATTTATGGTATATAGATTTATTTTTTGGATTTTATTATGTATAGAGATATCGAATTTTTTTTGTACTTTTGATAATTTCTTTATAAAGTTTCAAAAAAAAATAAAAATAAAAAATATATATATATATATATATTAATGCCGCATATGAATTTTGGTACACAGTATCACTCTATGCATTTTTAATTTCAAAACCATTGAAATTTCGCTACCCAAAATTTTCGGTATGATATATTGTACCGAACTATCTTTGTTATTAATGTGAAGGTGAAATATAATTTTAGGCATGACTTAAATTTGAAGGATTGTTTTTAGTTGGGTGATTGTAAATTTGTTATAACAATTTGGAGGATATTATCATAAGTGAAAAGGTATATATATATTATTTAGAGTTTGTTTTCAAATTTTACAAAATAGCTTCTAGATTTTTTTTTTTTAAGTTGTGATAAGAAATTTTGAAAAAAATTTATTTTAAGAGCTGTTTTAAATGTGTTAAGTGTAAAGATAAGCTGAGTTTGAATACTGAAGATTAGTTAGGAATCTTGATCCTGAGGTTCTGGATCCTGAGAATATTCCTGATGAAAAGCATCCTGAGCCTGAGCGAAGACTTGATCCTGAGTCAGGAGTGTTTTGATCCTGACACTTAGACTGACTACCATCCTAAGTGGTCATATCAGTGAAAACACTAAAGACTCAGTAGAACTGAAGGCAAATCCTGAGAGATCATCCTGAACTGAGAATCACCTACTCCCTGAGTCACTCAGCATGAAAGCGTATCCTGACATTCAGTTATAAAACAGAGCATGGCAAAGACGACTTCACCAGAGTGATAAAGTCGGTTATTTGGGCAGCTGGTGGAGCAATCTCATTGGACGCCGGAACAGTTATTCAAGGTGGTTATAACCATACGAATCTCGTTGATTGGTTAAGAGCTCAAAGGCAGTTAAGGGTCTAATCTATAAATACGTATTCATTCCAGAATTTACATGATAGACTGTGATACACTCATTACTTAGAGAGCTTAGAGTAAGAAAGCTTTGTACTCTGTAAAAACATTATTCATCTTTTAGTGAAGTGAGCCAACCTCATCCGTGGACGTAGATCAATTTGATCGAACCACGTAAATTGCTTGTTCTTTTGATTTCCTGTTTATTTCTGTTGAGTGTGTTCATCCAGCAAGTTCTTCCAATTACTCTGAAAACTTGAAGTTTTATTGAGTTTGATTCATTTCTGGACAATTTCACAACAATTGACGCCGTCTGTGGGAAGGGAGGAGGAATCGACTGGTTAATCATCAATCATGGCATCTATCAAGTTGGATTTTGAGAAATTCACTGGAGCAAACGACTTTGGTTTGTGGAAGATCAAGATGAAGTCTCTCTTGACTCATCATGGGCTGACCAATGCTCTGAAGCCTGAAGACCAATGGCCTCCTTCTTCGTCAGAAAATCCAGACAAGAAACAAGAAATATTGGAAAAGGCACATAGCACAATCATCTTGTGCTTGGGGGATAAGCCTCTGAGGGAGGTGTTCAAGGAGAAGACTGTCATTGAGGTTTGGAGTACATTGGAGAAGGTGTATCAGACTAAGTCTGTCACCAACAAGTTGTTCATGAAGCAAAAACTGATGTCATTCAGGATGAATGAAGAGAAGGAGTTGATTGAACAACTTGAGGAATTCAACAAGGCTACTGATGATCTTGAAAACCTGGGAGTGGAAATTGATGATGGTGATAAGGCTTTGATGCTCCTGAATTCTTTGCCTAAATCCTTTGTGAATTTCAAGGATACTTTACTATTTGGTAGGCAGGATCAATTGTCCTTTGATGATATTTTGGGTGCCCTAAAAACCAAGTCTCTTCAACTACAAGCTGAGAGGAAAAATTCAGTTCAGGCTGAGGGCCTGAATGTCAGGTTCTTGAAGGGCAAGAAAGATTTTCAGAACAAGAAGAAGAAGAAGAACACAAAAGGGCCAAAATCTGGTGATTTTGTTGAGAAGAGGAAATGTTTTGCTTGTCACAAAACTGGTCATCTCAAGAAGAACTGCCCTGACAGAAATAGGAATCAGGGAGATGAACAAAAGACTGATATAACTGTTGCTGCTGAAGGTGGGTATGATAGTGCTGAGGTGTTAACGGTTACTAACCTGAAACTGAATGATGAGTGGGTACTAGACTCTGGATCCTCATTCCATATGTGCCCTGATGAATCATTATTCAGGGAGTTGAGGAGGTTTGATGGAGGCTCAGTTGTGCTGGGCAATAGTCAAACATGTAAGGTGAAAGGGAGTGGTTCTGTCAGGTTGAAGCTGCATGATGGAGCAGATAAGATACTCTCAAATGTGAGGCTGGTGCCAGAACTGAAGAGAAATCTGATCTCCCTGGGTTCACTGAATCAACTGGGTTATGAGTTCAACACTGAGGATGGTTATATCCTGATAACCAAAGGCAAGAAGATATATACATGAAAAGGCAAGAAAGTCAATGAGTTGTATATCCTGATTGGAAGCACTTCTTTAGGGTCAGCAAACAAAATTATGGACAGCACTGAGGCAATGATATGGCATAAAAGGTTGAGCCATGTTGGAGAAAGGGGGCTTCAAGAACTTTCAAAGCAGAAGGCATTTGGGGAAGGAAAGGTGATGAAATTGGATTTTTGTGACCATTGTGTCATGGGTAAATCCAAGAAAAATCCATTCCCAAAGGGTAAGAAAACTACTGATGCACCTCTGGATTATGTTCATTCTGATATCTGGGGACCAGCTAAGGTGGAGACTCATGGAGGTGGAAGATACTTCATGACAGTCATTGATGACTTCAGCAGGAAAGTATGGGTGTTCATACTAAAGCAGAAGAGTGAGGCATTGGCAAGGTTTAGAGATTGGGTCAGTGAACAAGAAAATAAGAGAGGAAGATCCATTAAACATCTCAGGACTGATAATGGATTGGAGTATGTATCAGAGGAGTTCAACAATTTCTGCAAGGAAAGGGGAATCACTAGACATAGGACAGTGCCTGCAAATCCTCAGCAAAATGGCTTGGCTGAAAGGATGAATAGGATTATCCTGGAAAAGGTCAGGAGTATGTTGTCAGATGCAAAGCTACCCAAGGTGTTTTGGGGGGAAGCAGTCAGTACAACTTGTTATCTTATTAACAAGTCACCTTCCTCAGCAATTGAGTTCAGGACACCTGATGAGGTGTGGTATGGGAGGATCTCGGACTACAATAATCTGAAGGTATTTGGTTGCTCAGCTTTTGCCCACATCAGGCAGGATAAGCTGGAACCTAGAGCACTAAGATGTATCTTCTTAGGATATCCTAAGGGAGTGAAAGGATACAAGTTATGGTGTTTGGAACCTGGACATAAAAGGTGTATTGTCAGTAGAGATGTGACTTTCAACGAGAAAGTCATGGGATATAATCAGCCCATCAGCATACACGACTCATATGGTATACTTTCAGGAGATGGATCTCAGGTCGAGGTGGAGACTCCTGAAAGGAACTCAGGACAAGAAATTTTTGAGGCAGGTGAAACCTCCGGAAGGACTCAAGAGGAGTCAGAGGAAAGTGATACTGACGACCATTCTGACCACTTAATTTCAGATACTGAAGGCCATGATCTCAGAAACTATAGTCTAACAAGAGACAGACACACGAGAAGCATACACCCTCCGACTAGATACAGTCATGCTGATATGGTGTCCTATGCCCTGATAACCGCTGAAGAGGTGGAGCATCAGGAACCACAAAGCTATGTTGAAGCTTTGTCAGGTAAAGACAAGGAGAGATGGATATTGGCCATGACTAAGGAACTTCAGTCATTAGAGAAAAACAACACTTGGACCTTAATGAACAAAGTACAGGGACATAAGGTGGTCAGTTCCAAGTGGATCTTCAAGAAGAACTCTGAAATGGGCCAGGAGGAAAAGAGAATCTGAGATATAAGGCAAGGCTTGTTGCCAGAGGCTTCACTCAGAGAGAGGGGGTAGACTTCAAAGAGGTATTCTCACCAGTGGTGAAACACTGTTCAATCAGAATCCTATTGTCAAAAGTAGCTCAGGAGGACTTGGAGCTTCAACAGTTAGATGTCAAGATAGCCTTTCTACACGGAGATCTGGAAGAAACTATACACATGCAACAACCTGAAGGTTTTATTCTACCAGGAAATCAGGATAAAGTGTGTCTACTAAAAAAATCATTGTATGGACTGAAGCAAAGTCCTAGGCAATGGTATAAGAAGTTTGATAGTTTCATGATCTCCATAGGCTTTACAAGATGCATATATGATAGTTGTGTCTATCTTGAAAAATAAGGGAAAGAAGTACTCACATATCTGCTGCTCTATGTGGATGACATGTTGGTTGCAAGCAAGAGTCCTGAAAGAATTCAGAGGCAAAAGGCAAAGCTCAGTAGAACATTTGACATGAAGGATCTGGGTATGGCTAAGATGATACTGGGGATGGAAATTATTAGAGATAAGGACAAATGGAGGTTGTTCTTAACTCAGAAGGATTACATCCTGAAGATACTCAAGAGGTTCAACATGCATGAAGCTAGAGTTGTATCTACACCCCTTGGTCAACAGTTCAAACTGACATCAAGTCAGTGTCCAAAGTCAGATGAAGAGAAGGCACACATGAGTAAAATCCCTTACTCAAATGGGATAGGTAGCATAATGTATGCTATGGTGTGCAGCAGGCCAGATTTAGCACATTCAGTTAGTGTGGTCAGTAGATTTATGGCAAATCCGGGAAAGACACACTGGGAGGCTTTTAAGTGGATAATGAGATACTTAAAAGAAACTGAGAATCTGGGGTTACTCTTCGAGAAGACTAAGGATGACACTCAACCACTTCAGGGATATGTGGACTCAGATTATGCTGGAAGCATTGATACGAGGAAATCCTTATCAGGATATGTGTTCACATTATATGGTACATCAATCAGTTGGAGAGCAATACTTCAGTCAGTAGTGGCGCTCTCAACTACTGTGGCTGAATATATTGCGATGACTGAAGCAGTAAAGGAAGAAATGTGGCTCAAGGGTATGATTAAAGAATTTGGAATAAGCAAAAGGAAGTTGCAGTTCAGTGTGACAATCAGAGCACAATTCATTTGGTTAAACATCAGGTCTTTCATGAAAGGTCAAAGCATATTGATGTCAGACTTCCTTTTGTGAGAGATGTGGTTGAAAAGAAAGCGATTTCAGTTCAGAAGGTTTCTACTGAGGATAATGCTGCAGATATGCTGACTAAGGTCTTACCTATTTCCAAGTTCAGATACTGCTTGGAGCTGATCAAGCTGCGGTCATGGGATGTACCATGAGTTATGTCCTGAGGTGGAGTGTGGAATGGGGGAAACTCACTTACTTTAAGGTGGAGAATTTGTTATTACCTGATTAAATCCTTATGTGGCTGGGATCAGGATAACAAATAAGTATCAAATACTTAAATAATTGTGCACAAAATGTAAATAACACAGAGATTTGCCCAGGTCTTGTCTTACAAGAGCTTGGACTTAAGTGTAGTCTTTGTATTAGACAAATTCGTGGATCTTTACAATGATGGCCCTAAGACCATATTTATAGACGATCCTAAATAAGGTATGTGCGTCTATCGTGCTAAATTGGTCAACTAGACCGTTACAAATATATTTCAGGAAGTCTTCTCTCCATAAATGGTAGATTCCCTTGTGTAGGTATTAAATGATATTAATTGAGCCCTTAATCATGCATAATAGCATTAATTTCTCTGTAAGAGTTGACCATGAGTTTGCTCGTGCTCGTAGGTGCTCAGCTTGCTCGTGCTCGTAGGTGCTCAGCTTGCTCGTGCTCGTAGGTGCTCGACTTGCTCGTGCCCGTAGTGCTCAACTTGCTCGTGCCCGTAGTGCTCGACTTGTTCGTGCATGTAGGTGCTCGACTTGCTCGTACTCGCGAATCCTGATCCTGCACGTGCTTATATTTGTGGGCTTTGTTTATGCTCGCACTCCAAGTTCTCTTGTATTGGGTTTGGGCCTCGTCCGATTATTTATGGGCTCGGGCCCATCGTAATAATCGTACCACAACAATTGCCCCCTACTTTTGATATGCTCAACTCATTGATGTGTAGCATATTAAAAGTAAGTTGAGAGCAGAACTGACTGGGATTAATAAGATTTCTTAACCGAAGATAATTTAAATTTTTCGAGACAGTGACAACTTCATTGCTACTACGTAGACTATGAAATCCTGTCATAGAAAAATTTAAAAGTCCAGCAACTCTTTGAGGCGCGTCTTCGTGAAATAAAAACCCAAAAATTGCATTCCTTTTCTATAAAATATGATCTCGCACGCTGAATATCAAGAAGAAAGAGACTTAAAATATTTTTTTATTTTTTCTGAGACATAGACACGATTCCACTGCTACTACGTAGACTATGAAATTCTGTCTCAGAAAAAAGAAATAAAAATTTCAATCACACTCTGAGACTCGCCTTTGTTATTTTTAATCTTATGCCCATACTCCCGAGACGAACCGGTAAGAATAAATTTGAAGATAGGAGTCCTCGAACCAAATATAGAATTAAAATGATACACTGAAGTAGTTGATATTGCTCCGCATGTCTCTGAATTTTAACTTGCCTTGAGGAAAATATACAAAATAATTTTAATTTTTCTGAGACAAAGACGACCTCAATGCTACTACGTAGATTATGAAATCTTATCTTAGAAAAAATTAAAAAATCCAGTCACTTATGATGCTTGCCTTCGTGAAATAAAATTAAAAAAATCCTACTTTTGAGATGGATCAATGAACTTAAATATGACGCAGAAGTCCGTAAATTAAATGCTCAAATAAAAAGGCGTTACACAAAATAAAGCCCAAATTAGTTGCAATGATATGTGGGTTGAAGAACAAATCCGATGATCATAATTTGAAAATCTCTTAATCCTTTTATTTCAGCCGAAAATTGTCTATCATATCATTCCACATGTATCTGGCATAAAAACATAATTTCCTCGGAAATAAATTCTTCTCTCAACAGGTTGTGGTCGAAGAAAGTTGATCCAAAGTTTTCCAAAAGAAAACACTAAGTTGTTTTCCTTTCTTTTATATATATAACAATGTGCACTGCCTGTAAACCAAAATTGAGGAAAAAAGGCTGCCCCTTGCCAATATTCTTTTCTTACCCATGGAAAGTTGACCCAACTCTATCCAATATCTCATGATTTCCTTCCTTGTTCATATATATCCCCCTTTTTTTTTTTTTTTTCTTAATGCCGAACTAATTGACCAAAGCCTACTCCCTTTCCTTGACAAACAACACACCTGCCATCACTCCTCAAATCAAGGCCATCATAATTATGAAGCCATGTATATCCACGCAACATCCTTCACGTTAATTTCTTCCATGCTGTAAATCACCGCAATAATTTATACATGCAGATTGAAAACAAATCTTTCCCATATATAAATAAGCGCGCAATTTGAGAAAATTTCATCCAAAATAAACCTCAAAAAATGACGGTTCTCATATCAAAATCACTCGCGAAAATTCCCGATTCACTTATTCAAAATACCATCCTTGATTATCCCAGAATGTGAACAGCCGATAAATCATCCACGCATATAAATGGGAAACCTTCTTCATGGAATCAAGCTGATCTCATACCATATATATATATATTTTTTCTCACCGTGTTAAACAAACAGAAAAAGAGACGGCTTGCATCTTTAATTCTTCTCTAGGGACGTGACGACGACGGTCCAAGGACCTCCTCTCCTCTGCGACTTGGCCCGAAATTGTTGATCATTTAAATAGAAAGTACATCCCCAAAATATGGAAAGAGATTTCACCCAATATTTCGCGTGTCACCCTTCCCTTATATATATATGTCTATATACACGCCTGTATTACGGAATTTTATCAGAGAACGCAGAACGATCGTCGGATTATTATGGCTGCAGGCGGACTTCGGTTCCCCTGTGCCGCGACATCGCTCAGCACCACGTGGATGCCAAACGACATCACCGCCCACTTCCTGCTGTCTCCGTCCAACACCCCTGGAAGAGTTAAGGGCGAACAGCCTCTTCATGAAAAAATTGTTGATGGCGTCTTTTCAACCAAGACGAATGGTCTCCGGCGTGCCTGATGGATATCGGCCATCAGCCTATCTGCTTTCAGTTTGGCGAAGAGAAATGGCGATGATTTATGGACGATATGAAGAGAGACAGGTGATGAACGAAATATATGCCGCGATGTTGAAGGACTAAATTGAGGCATCGGTAGACCTTACCTGAGTTCCTCACTTCCCCCCGCTGTTACATTGACGGCAACCTTCATCTCAGAGATAATGCTTTCTAGCAAGGAATCCTAGTCGACGGTGGCCTCTCGACCGTGTTATAGTAGTAGACAAAACTGCTTTATTCCTTGCTTACCGGCTTTTTACAAATAGGTAAACTTATTTGTATCTATTCACTCATCCCATGCGTTTTCATACATGCACGATCCGTTAATTTGAGCGTCAGTTTTGGGGTGCACCGTCATGCTCGTTTTGAGGTTTCTATACAACTCATGGCGGCATAGAGTATGAGTTTCCCCTTTTGATCTACTTTTACAGAGTAAGGCAGATCTGATTCAACCGAGTGACGTCCATCGGCTGAACAGGAATCACCTCAAGTGCCAAAGTGGGTAACTTCAGCCTTCATTGCTATTGATTGTGTTGCTCAAGTGAATACAAAGTTAAATGCTGATATGTTGAAGTTACTGAAGAAGAATGAAGTGGGCAACCAAACTGCTGTTAGCATTTTGGATGCTGGAGGAGTGCATTTGCTTCTGTCCTTGCCCCCTTACAAGCTCAAGTTGTATGCTTGCCAGAGTCATGTCATGTATTCTCGCCCTCAATATGTTGATAGTATTGTTATCGATTCATTCTGGCAACTTCGTCATATCAAACAATGGAAATTTCCTTCCGCCTTAATTTGATCCACTTGACTTTTGACGCTTAATTTTTAAATTATTGTGATACTAAATTTGATCACATTATTGTGTTTATTTACACAGGCATATATCCATTCTCAAAAAGCAATCTTTCCCGGAAGTTGTTCGACGAATACATTGAGTAAGTGCTTTAACTCCCCTTCTGGACTCCTGATTTATAAAATCATATATCGTAGAGTCTTTAGAGAAAAGGACAATGGCGTTGGATCATCGCGCAATGTGAATCGATCTCATTTGGGACTTCTCCATGATATGGGCGACACATTTGACAAAATGGTGTCGGTTTTGGCGAGGAGTCTTCCTACTGACGCAACCAGACACATGTTGACTATAGACGACCGCGATCATAGTCGGGCAAAACAAAATTTTGAGAATAACTATTTCGATACTGACTCTGATGTTGAGCAAGCCTGGTCATTGTAGAAACATTTTGTGGATGAGATTGTTGGACCTACCTCGAGTTCTTCTTTTGTCAAATATTTATATGAACATCCCTATCATCCAGTATATCGCACTCCAGAGTCATTTAGTAGAACTGAAAGGACGAGTTGACATTCTAATACGTTTAAGAGTATCGTAACTCTAACTTCTTAACTCTTGGCGTGGAAGATAGGATACGCCCAATGACGTTCACTACTACATATCCTATTTGAGTGAAAGGACGGGTCAAACCCCAATATAAATGGTAGTGGTCACATAATAATGTGATGGGAATAGGTCTTCGTTTCCCTCTTCATCCAGCCATCATGTATTTGTTTGAATAATGGGAAATTGTCCCATACAGTTGATGCCTAACTCCTGATTTTACTTTATGAGAACTCTGATCATCTTTGGGAAAATTCTGGTTTTATCAACCAAGCCATCTGAAATGGACTTTTTTTTCGATAACCGTTGTGATTGGACTCATGAACTCAAGATTGTTATCTGAGAAATCCATGAGGATACGACCTTGCTAGCTACTTAGATGTTAGCTATTTAGACCGCAATCCTGGCAACTCAAGCTCTAACAGATATGTACCTTCGACGCATAGTCCTCAAAGTGAATAAAAATGTTGGGACAAATGTTGCACAGGTGCAAATGGAAAGAGGAAAAGAGAATGAAGAGTTGCAAGGTAAAATTTATACTGCCATGCAAGAATTTTCCTATGCATTACTTAGACTGTTAAACAACTGCTCAATAAGGATCAAATCAATAATGAGGTCTAATTGAGGATATTGTGCTCTGTGGTCAATGCTCGATCTACTTTGTTTTTTAGGATGCAATTTGAGTCGCTTTGCATCCTCGTCAAATATGGACTCTTTATGCCCCCACTCATATTGTGATCAATTAATATCATCAAAACAATTTGATCACGTGATATGAGCTCGGAGATGAATGTGTTTTAAACAGTGGACGTCCAAATTTTTTATTAGACCATCTTGTCCTTGTACAATATTTGGACTTTGCTGTTATGCTCTTATAAACTTGTGCTAGGGAGATAATTAGCTCGCCTTTGAGTTGATTTTGCCGGTATTGAGAGATGATTAGCTCGTCAAGGGACTTTGTTTTTAGCTTATGTTAGGGAGATAATTAGCTCGCCTTTGAGTTGATTTTGCCCGTATTGAGAGATGATTAGCTCATCAAGGGACTTTATTTTTATAGGATTATTCACGTCAGTTATATTTGTCGAGTTAAATCCCTCGCGCCTCACACTAAACTCAATTTGCAAGATAATTAGCTCGCCTTTAGTTTAGATCGGACGACTTTAGCTCCAAACATAGTCATGCTCGCTTACTTCAAATAAAGCTTGCGTGAGAATACTTTGGAACTCGCTAACTTCAAATGATGCTTGGGCGAGGTGCTTGGAGCTCGCTAACTTCTAGTGAAGCTTGCGCGAGGTATTTTGGAGCTCGCTAACTTCCACTGAAGCTTGCGCGAGGTATTTGGAGCTCGCTATCTTCCACTGAAGCTCGCGCGAGGTGTTGGAGCTCGCTAACTTCCACTGAAGCTTGCGCGAGGTGTTGTTCACAATAATTTTGTAAAGACAAGAGTTATTTTATTCATATATAACAATATATGTACATGCCCCCAAGACTTTACAAAATGGTCGTACATCTTATTAAGAATGAAATCCTCTATTTTGATCTTGAAGTTGAAGTACTTCTTCTTGCTATCCGATTAAAGCTTATGCACATGCTCCCAGCTCAAATTGAAGGTTCCACTCCAAAAGAAATAACATCTTCATCCTCCAAGTTGGCAACTTCAGTTTGTTGGCGATGTGGAAATCAGTTTCCTCATCCTCTTTTCAAAGGACCTTGATTAGTATTGTCTTGCCTTGGTGCCGGCCGCTTGGCAAATTCGTTCAACCTCCCTTCCTCAAACAATTTCCATAGCTGTCCAAGGAGATCACGACACCTGCTTGTATTATGACCAGGGCTATCGTGATAGGCACAAAATCGTTTGTCATCGAGCTGGCTTGGCACATTCCGTAGTGGGCGAGGAGGTTCAAGCATATCCCTGTCTTTAATGGCGTTGAAGATGTACGCTGGAGTTTGATTGAATTTTGTAAAAATATTTACTTCTTCTCCAGCTTTGAATCTTTTGCAGGTGCCTGGGGTCTTTGATGCTCGATCTCCATTTTTCTTTTTGAATGGAGATGATTTCTCTTGTTTCTCATCCACCTTTACCTCCCACAATCTCTGGGTCAATAACTTTTTATGATTAATGAGCTCACCTACTCGTCTCTTACATTCTACATATGTAGTGGGAAGGTCTTTGGTAAGACTGCGAAACACGGGGGAATCTCCCCTAAATCCTCCAAGTAGAGAATGAAGCGCAAGGTCGTCGCTCACAGGCTCACCACCGAGGATGATCTCCTCAATTCTATCGATATACTGCTCGTCTCCCTCATCTTTCTGTTGTCGGACTCTCATCAATCGATGACGACTTTCTGGCATGTTGATTTTTGCAGCGAAGTATGATACAAACTTCTCCCCAAGCTCGGAGAAACTATGAATGGAATGAGGAGGAAGATTTACGTACCATTTATGGGCTAGTTCGCCTAGAGTGAGAGGGAATTGACGGCATTTTATTGCATCTGTTGCACCTCGACCAGTCATATAAATCCTATACTTAGAGAGATGAGTCTCCGGATCTGTCCTTCCCTCATAGAGAGGAGCTTGGAGAGGACTTATCTTCGATTGGACTAGAGCATCTTCCAGCTCGATGGCCAAAGGCTCATTTTCCGAACTTAATCGCTTATGAAGATCTCCTTTTGATTTCACCTTGCCCTCTACCTCGGCTAACCTTTTTTGTAAATCCTGCAAAAGGGATTGTTGGCTATCTTGCATAGCCACTGTTGGTCTTATCACCTCAACAACTGGTTCACCAAAATCATAATGAGAAAATCCCCTGGGCCCAACCGATCATGGGCTGAAATTTGGGGTTGGTCGCGTCTAAGTAAAGCACTCTGCGCAAAGCTCATTTGTTGACTGAACGAATTTCCAGGTTCAGCGCTTCTTGAATACAAGATTTGCATTAGAGTGTATTTAGAGGATCTTGTCAATGATTCTGGAATGGAAGAATCTTGTGGTATTTCTCGGTTGGCATGCCATGATGAGGATCTCCTAGAGAGATCCGAACCAAGTCGGTTGAAAACCGAATGAGATTCGGATTCCACTCCCTTCATCTGGCTTTTCCCTTGGTACTCATCCACTCTTCTCATTTTGTTTTGACGAAAAATGTACTTTTTATTCAGAGCAAAGGATGGACTCCGTGCTGCTCTCATTTCCTTGGCTTTTTGCCGAAGTTCCCGGACAAGTGTATCCACTTACTCGGGAGACTCAAAGTCTTGCATAGATATAGGAATCAATTCCCTTATCTGATGCCCGGTTGTGGTCTGAGCACGCTCAGCCACGAGGGCTTGGTCCAAGGTATGTGCGTTTCTACCAGACTGATTCCCTTTTGATTGAGACATGGAGAATCTGGCCAAAGTATTTGGGAGAGTGGTACGAGTAGTATTAGCAGCCTTTGATTTTGTCATTTCCACGATGAGTTGAAGAAGTACTCGAAACTACAGCTTTGAAGATATCTTTCAAAAATTTCTTAGAGACTTGAGGATTTGAAGATGAACTTCAAAATCCGAGTCAAAATCCTTAAGATTTGAAGATGTACGTATTCGATTCGGTACCCCTTCTTCTAGCTCCAATTGTTATTACCTGATTAAATCCTTATGTGGCTGGGATCAGGATAACAAATAAGTATCAAATACTTAAATAATTGTGCAGAAAATATAAATAACACAGAGATTTGCTTAGGTCTTGTCTTACAAGAGTTAGGACTTAAGTGTAGTCTTTGTATTAGACAAATTCGTGGATCTTTACAATGATGGCCCTAAGACCATATTTATAGACGATCCTAAATAAGGTACGTGCGTCTATCGTGCTAAATTGGTCAACTAGACCGTTACAAATATATTTCAGGAAGTCTTCTCTCCATAAATGGTAGCTTCCCTTGTGTAGGTATTAAATGATATTAATTGAGCCCTTAATCATGCATAATAACATTAATTTCTCTATAAGAGTTGACCATGAGTTTGCTCGTGCTCGTAGGTGCTCAGCTTGCTCGTGCTCGTAGGTGCTCGACTTGCTCGTGCTCGTAGTGCTCGACTTGTTCGTGCCCGTAGTGTTCGACTTGCTCGTGCCCGTAGTGCTCGACTTGTTCGTGCATGTAGGTGCTCGACTTACTCGTGCACGCGGATCCTGATCCTGCACGTGCTTATATTTGTGGGCTTTGTTTATGCTCGCACTCCAAGTTCTCTTGTATTGGGTTTGGGCCTCGTCCGATTATTTATGGGCTCGGGCCCATCGTAATAATCGTACCACAACAGAATTATTAAGTGTAAAGATAAGCTGAGTTTGAATACTGAAGATTAGTCAGGAATCCTGATCCTGAGGTTCTGGATCCTGAGGAATATTCCTGATGAAAATCATCCTGAGCCTGAGCGAAGACTTGATCCTGAATCAGGAGTGTTCTGATCCTGACACTCAGACTGACTACCATCCTAAGTGGTCAGATCAGTGAAGACACTAAAGACTCAGTAGAACAGAAGGCAAATCCTGAGAGATCATCCTGAGCTGAGAATCACCTACTCCCTGAGTCACTCAACATGAAGGCGTATCCTGACATTCAGTTATAAAACAGAGCATGGCAAAGGCGACTTCACCAGAGTGATAAAGTCGGTTATTTGGGCAGCTGGTGGAGCAATCTCATTGGACGCCGGAACAGTTATTCAAGGCGGTTATAACCATACGAATCTAGTTGATTGGTTAAGAGCTCAAAAGCGGTTAAGGATCTAATCTATAAATACGTATTCATTCCAGAATTTACATGATAGACTGTAATACACTCATTACTTAGAGAGATTAGAGTAAGAAAGCTTTGTACTGTGTAAAAATATTATTCATCTTTTGGTGAAGTGAGCCAACCCCATCCGTGGACGTAGATCAATTTGATCGAACCACGTAAATTGTTTGTTCTTTTGATTTTCTGTTTATTTCTGTTGAGTGTGTTCATCCGGCAAGTTCTTCTAATTGCTCTGAAAACTCGAAGTTTTATTGAGTTTGATTCATTTCCAGATAATTTCACAACAAAATGTTTTAAACAGGCACTTAGTGGTGTTAGAGCCACAATTAAAGTTACCAACAGAATTACGCAAGATTAATTATCATTTCAATTGAGGGAATTAAAAAGTGAAAGTGCTTTCTATTTCAGCAATATTAGTGGGTTGAATAAGACCTGAAAATAATTGCTAAAAAGTATGGATAAATTGATTTGGGGCGAGTATTATAAGCTCCACATTTTATGCTATCCTATCTACACATAATTCACACTTTAGTAGAAATTTTATTCCTCCTTCTAATACTTATCAACCACCCATTCTTATAGTGCAAAATGCTGAAATTTATTTGAAATTAATACTTTTTAATAAAACAATCAGTATTTTTTAATAAAAATAATTAATATTTTCAAAATATGACGATAAAATTTGTTCACACAATACTCTGCACCCGGATTAGGTCAGGGTAAGTTTTAGGTTAGTATTTTTGTTGATATGATATGATCATTAGTTTTGGGCGTATGTATGTAGTTGTTGAAGGCTTGAAAGAAGTCCCAAGCATTTTCCATTAATATTTATTATTGTTATTATATAATAATATTATCTTCTGTTTGTTTTACGTAGCAGCCTGGCAACAACTGCATTATTGAAGCGCCCAAAATGCCTTCAACACAAGAATAATATTTTTGGAATTAATTTGAAAGTCAAATCTGCGCTATCTACATATTATATTATATATATATTTTTTGAAAGTAAGCTATATATATATATATATATATATATTTAAATATAACATGACTATGTAATTATAAAAAAAGTTGTACTCAATTCCGTTTTATATAATATTTTCTGCTTAACATTTTATATAAAATTAAAAAAAATATTAATTTGTTTAAATATAATTTACCCTTCGATCTCACAACTAAACATAAAAGGTGTGGCATCAACAGGCGCGACTATATATGTTTAACGAGGAAAACAATTTGGTGGTTGTACATGGAAGGAAAATAGATCTAATTTTCGGATCGGTTTTAAGAGTAGAGTTGAAGGCAATATTGGAAGGTATTCGGTGGGGAATAAGATGCGAAAGTACTAATTTCATTATTCAATCGGATTCTCTAGTGGAGGTTGGATGGATAAACAAAAGTAACCGATGTAGAAGCCTGGACGGTGCAACTTTAAATCAAATTTGAAAGGAAATGGAGAATATCTTTGTGTGGGGCATTTACCATATTCCGAGAACTATTAGCAAAGTTGCTCATAAAGTGGTGAGGGTGGCAAGGACCACTTCTACTCCTCTCGATGGGAGAGAAGATCAAATCCCAATATGTGTTAGGAATATAGTTTAAGTGTTGTAAGAGTCTCTAATCTTGTATTAGCTATTTCCTTTAAAAAAAACAAAAAAAAAAACATGAGATGTCAATTGAAATTTTTTCAACGGGAATGAGAATGATGATAATTGTATTGTAATTATAATAGTTAGTGATAGGAAAAGATGTATACAATTTTATATTTTCTCTTAAATAAGAAAATCATTTCTCCATTTGATTATCCTCATCGATCTAATTCTCCATGTCACAATCAACAACTTTCTTTTGTATCCAAGTTTTCTGAAAATTTGAACCACAATACTCATGATATAACTATTATAAAGACAAACATTCATTCCACATTTACAAAGTTAAAGATAGGAAAATGAACTTTAATTTCCATTACAATTGAAGAATTTAGAATAATTACCCCTAAAATTTGATATATATTAAGGACTAGCTAGTTTGTTTTGTTGAATTGGGAGGGATTATAGTTTTAATCTCATTTATCTATGTAATTAGTTCATGACATCAATTCGTGATAAAAATTTATCATGTATTATCATACAAGAAAAATTGAACTAATTATTCCATGAAAAAAATTACTTATCAATTATATTTATTAAAATAAATTAGTCACAAGAGAGAGAAAGAGAGTGAGAAATGATTGCAAAACTATGGATAAATTTTAGGGAGTGCATAACTTTTTTTTTATCGGTAAATATTAGTTGTTAGTAGTTAGTTACAACAAGTCCCCAAACACTCCAAGAATAAACTCCTAGCCAACATTATATCTCCCATCTCCAATTCGTTCCCAGGGGGAATCGAACCCGGGTCACTCACTCAAGTGAGAAGTCCGGTGGCCAGGTGAGCTTAGGAAGTGCATAACTAATGAAACATTTCAGCATACTGAGGTTAAAAAAAGGTGAAATATATATGGAACAAATGCTATTACAATAAATATTTTAAAATAAAATATTGAAGAGAATATAAAATAGTTTCAAGTATAAAACATATCACTCTTATCTAGAAATAAACTCATATATAGAGGTGGCCCAGCATGTGAGTCGGCCAGGTCAAATATCAAAGGGGCTATATATATTTTTTTTGGTCAAACACATTGCACATGATTTGCCTAGAATATATATATATATATATCATTTACATGCAATATATTCATAATTTTTGTGAAGAAATTAGGTCATATATATATATATAAATCATGCATCATGCTGGAAGTATATATGTAGTTAAAGCCTAATATATAGGCCAAAATAATGGACTTAAACATATTCTAACAAATGTGTGTTATTTTCAACTAATCTGTATAATTAGATTAAGACATCTCTTAAATAAAATTAGGTGAGATGTACCCTAGTTGCAAAAGTTACGTAGCTCATCGTAACACCTAGTTTAAACTTTAAATTTGGCTCGAATCTCCTTTTCTACATTCATGTTTTATATATTGTTTTATTCTCTATATCGACTATAAAATGTCCAATTAGTAAAAGTCAAATTAATTACATATAGTTAAAAAATCAAAATTAATTATGACACACATAGATACCAAAATTAGGGTGTATATTCTTGCATTAAATGGTTTTTTAATATATTTAAATGAATAAATATTTATTATTAAAATAATATTACGAATTTTGGTGACAAATTTTTATAATACTTATTTGAGCAATACTTGCGTAGAAATTTTTACCGTAAAAATTACTAAATATAAAAAAAAAAATAGACTCACGCGTCTTCCTAAACTCACGCCAAACATGCTAATTCCTTCCCCTGCCCCCGTAACAAACTCATGCACGCAATGTATTTTACTTACCTCCCCCCACCCCCACCCCCACCCCCACCCCCACGGCCCCACTTCAGTAACATGCAAAAAGTAAATTAAATCATATTATGCAATCTTTCAACCCCAATTCTATTCAAATTAATTTATATTTCCTGTAACCAGTTTTATTTATATTTTTTAAGTTTTTTTTTAATTATTGTGTAAATTAAAATATACATTTAATATTATGTTACAAATAAATATTTATACATATAGTAACACACATTTAATTTTACAGTAACACACATTTGCTCTTAAAGTAACATACATTTCTCTCCCAATTTGTGTTACTATAAGGACAAAATATATTTTTATGAGAATAAATATGTGTTTTTTAATTTATTCATCATCCATTTAAATCTAGGTATATTGTTTCATGTAATACATATGTTATTATATGAAAAAAATAATTACTTCTATAAAAATAAATAAATATTTGTGAATAGTCAATATTTGTTATTATAGTAACACACATTTTGCTCTTACATTATGTGAAAAATTATTTATTCTATAAAAACAAATGAATATGTGTACAATAACAACATTTTATAAGATAGTAACACACATTTATCTCTCTATTTGTGTTACTATATGGACAAATGTGTATTACTATATGAGCAAAATATATTTTTATGAGAATAAATATGTGTTTCTTAATCTATTCGTCTTCCCTTTAAATCTAGGTATATTGTTTCATGTAATAAATATGTTATGATATAAAAAAATATAATTATTTCTTTAAAATTAAATAAATATTTGTGAATAATTAATATTTGTTCTTATAGTAACACACATTTTGGTCTTGCATTATGTGAAAATTATTTATTCTATAAAAATAAATAATTATAGTATAAAATAACAATATTTTATAAGATAGTAACACACATTTTCTCTAATAGTAACACACATTTGTCTCCCAATTTGTGTTACTATATGTGCAAATGTGTGTTACTATATGAGCAAAATATATTTTTATGAGAATAAATATGTGTTTCTTAATGTATTCATCATCCCTTTAAATTTAGGTATATTTGTTTTATGTAATACATATGTTATTATATTAAAAAATAATTATATTTATAAAAATAAATAAATATTTGTGAATAATCAATATGTATTCTTAAAGTAACACATTTTGCTCTTGTATTATGTGAAAAATAATTTATTCTATAAAAACAAATGAATATATGTAAAATAACAATATTTTATAAGATAGTAACACATAATTGATCTAATAGTAACATATATTTGCTCTCCAATTTGTGTTACTATATAGACAAATGTGTGTTACTATATAAATAAATGTGTGTTACTATACTATCATAAATTGAGAACAAGTTTTTAAATTTATTATATACTCCCTCCGTCCCAAAAGACATTGCATGCTTTCTATTTTGGTCTGTCCCACAAAAAGTTTGCATATCCAAAAGTGAAAACTATTTATTAAACTCTACTCTCACAAGACACATATAATATTCATAAAAACGTACCTTTTATACCTTTTTCTTAAATCTTGTGCCCAAAAGACACCGCAATGTCTTTTGGGACAGAGGAAGTAATATTATTTAATTTATTTTTAAATTTATAATAATTAAAAAATAATAATAAAACTAAAAATTTTAATTATTAATTGGGCTGGGCTTGGGTGTTTGTGGAGGGGGTGGGTGGGGTGGGGATGGGGGAGAATGAATTATAGTGAATTTCTAGGCGTGTAGGTGTATCGGGGGTGATGGGGAATATATTAACATACCTGGGCGGGCGCGTGTGCGGTACGGAGGGTAAGTGCGCGTTTTTCTCATTAAATATTTTTGTTTATTTTTAAAAATTTCTACCGTAGAAATTTCTATATAAGTTTTTGTCTACTTGTTTTGGTGTTCACTTGTTGATATTTTTAAAATTGAATATTAACTTTTATTTATTTATTTATTTATCATAATGATAAATTATAAATCAGATTTTATTTGTTGATTTATATTTTTCTAAAAGTCAAATTTATTTGCACATGTTTTTCATTTTGAAAAAAATTAATAATTAAATTTAATCCTATAAAATATTTTAAAACACATTATAAATTTGAAATTATAATTGTTAACTTATTGGCCAAAAAACATAATTCTTGAATTTTATAAAGTGAAACTAAGCAGGTGATCACATAAATCCGCCACTATGAATTAGTTTAAAGTATTCTTTTACTTTAATACATTCTAATTATTTTTAATGCATATAACATATATTAATTATTAAAATACATTAAATTTAATAGGTAAAATACTTTAAAAATTAATGCATTTTTAAATATTTTAAATGACATTGGCTCAGATGGGAAGCCTTAGAATTTCTATTTCAAAATAATATTAATAGAATTTCTAAATCTCAAATATGTATATACAAACTTTTATCTAATATAACTTGTTGTTTTTGATTTGGTACAATTAAAATCCTAAATAATATATACTGATTTAAAATTCAAATATAAATGTAATAAAAAATTAATAAATATATGTAAGATACATATTTTTGTTAATTTATAAATTATAATAGAATGGTTTTTCTATAATACCTTTTAACAATTTTGGTATATATATGTTCTAGCATGTTATTTTTTGATTGTGTAACTAAATTGTCTTTTATTAATTCAACACTTAGTTATCAATCTAAAAATATAAAATAGTAGATAAAACATGTTAGAAACATGGAAGTTAAACAGAGGATTCCAACCGATTAAAACTCATACCCTCATAAAAAAATCTTTACAACTAATATTTTGAAAAAATAAAATAAAAAATTAACTCATGCGAAGTCGAAGCAACTAAATTCAATTACTTCAGAGTCAAGAGTGCCTTTTGTAGATCTCGAGAATTTCCATTCTACAGTATAATAAAATATTTAAACCCTTTCATCTCCATTAAAAGAGAAATATTTTGTGGATTTGAATTCTCATTAATTTTATTTTTTAAATATTATTATTATCATAAAAATATATTTGAACAACAGTATAATAAATATATATTATAGTGATAGTGTGTCACATTATCGGAATATTTAATAAAACTCGATTCACGTGAACTCGAATTTACAATAAAGTGTTTGTCTCATTACAAAAATGAAAACTGCTGTCAATTTCTAATAAAATTTATTTGCCATAAAGAAACTGATACATAACATGTACTCTTTTCATCCTCAAACAATTTACATTCTAGGTGGTGATATATATATTTTTAAAAATTTGTATTTTTTAAATAAAATTGTAAAATATGAATATATATATATATATATAATTTAATAATTATGCACGTAAATTAATTTATTCTAAGTAATATGTGAAATTATATAGAATGTCTAAATAAAAAAACCAAAAAGTTTAAATTTTTATGGAACATAGACAATTTAGTATTAATTTAATTTATGAAAGCGGTGATACTACTGAACCTAGTCGGTGTGATATTAATAAATGAATTCCCCAATTGGAATTGGAAAAAGTGGTATGATATTGGGCATCTCCCACCCACGTTGGCGTTGGCTGTGCTTGGGTCAAAGGTGCAAATGACGTTTGGCGATTGGCGGGCGGTCGAGTGCCTTTAAGTGTCAAGATCGTCTAGGCGACGCCTTGGAGGTGCTAAGATTTTTCTATTTTATTTTTTATTAATATTATATTTTCTAAACATATATTAATAAAAATATACATTATAGATAAATTATAAATTTAAAACATAATTAATAACTATTACAAAATATAAAAAGTCAAAAAAATGTTAAAAACTATCATAATACGACATAGAACGAATAAATTATGAAGTAGTTCAATTAAACTTTCAATTTTTTAGTAATTTAGTAAATTAGTTTTTATTTTTTAATTTTAGATCTAACTTTTAAATTGAAATAAAAATTAGAAAAAGAAGAGTAATGATCATTTAGGCGGTGTCAAGACGGCCTCTGCGGCTGTCTAGGCGGTCTCGGCAGTGCCAAATGTGTTGGCGAATTTTTCTCGACGATTTGACCTTGATGTCGGCGGCGGAGGGCCTTCAAGCGCCTAGGCGGCCGTCTAGGCGGTCTTGACGACCGCCATTTAATCAATGGTTTGGGGGCCATAGTTATAAGTCCATCTCACCAAACGATTGATTAACAAAATGACTCTTGTTATGGTAATTACATAGAATACAAGGTGAGCAGTGTCTATCAAAGCCACTAAGGCAGCACATGCCAACAAGGAGTAAATTATTAGAGTCAGTCAGCCACCTTAGAGAGAGAAAGAAAGAGACAATTTTGATGATATTAATTCAACATCTATTTCCCTAACATTTTCTCCTTCCAAAAACTCTCTCTCTCTCTCTCTCTCATCAACACCTCAGAAGCTCTGCTCTGTGCACCCATGGCTGAAAAGGTAGGCCAAATCTCCTCATCAATTTTTATTTTTATTTTCTGAATTCATCTGCAGAGTATTAATTAATTAATATACTGGGGTTCCTAATTGATCATTAATTCAATTGTTTGATCCTGCAATCCAATTAGATTTGATTTAATTTTGGAGAATCGTGAATTATATATATATATATATATATATATATATATATATATATATATATTAATTTTCCGTTGAATTGTTTTGGAGGAAATTAAACAGGTGAGTGTTATGGTACTCAAGGTCGATCTCCAGTGTCCCTGCTGCTACAAGAAAGTCAAGAAAATTCTCTGCAAATTTCCCCGTTAGTTTCTCTCTATTAATTCCTAATCTTTTTATTTATTGATCACATTAATTAATTATTATTTGTGTGCGTATATATATATACGTACATTTAGTGAAAGATCCATCGACATTATGTAATTACGTCCGTACGTGCAATTTTGTAGTTGTACTTTTCGTATACGAGAGCAACATAAATACGAGATAGATGTAGCATAATTACACATTATACTGTATAAATTATTATTCTCATCAATTTTCTTGTGGTGGCAATAATTGATGACTATGCACCACAAGTTGATGCATCGTACGTACGTATATTCATTATTCCTTAGAAAGCAAAAGTTGGATTTCTCTGTCACTAGTCCCCTTTTCTTATCCCATCTTTTTCCCTTTTTTTAATTATTACTATTATTATTTAAAAAAATAATTATTGATAAAAATTTTGGTACAACAGAAATTAGAGACCAGGTTTATAATGACAAGGCAAATACGGTCACAATCACTGTAGTATGCTGCAACCCTGAGAAACTTCGAGACAAATTGTGCTGCAAAGGTGCAAAGGTTATCAAAAGCATTGAAATCAAAGACCCCCCTAAGCCCAAAGAGCCCGAAAAACCTAAAGAGCCCGCAAAGCCCAAGGAGCCCGAAAAGACTAAAGTGATTGTGATTGAGAAACCCGAAAAACCTAAAGTCACATTTGTTGAGCCCGAAAAGCCCAAAGAAAAGCCACCTCCGCCCGCCGAAAAGCCCAAAGAAAAGCCACCTCCACCCGCCGAAAAGCCTGCGCCGCCAAAAGAAGCCCCAAAGCCTCCGGCGCCGGAGCCGGTCGGATACCCGCCAATTTTTCCGGTAAGGACATGCTGTGGGTCATGCTACGAAGGTTTTGGTGGGGGCCCATGTTACCATGGTTATAATGTTCCACCACCACGACCGTGCTTCGATGGGTATAACTATGGGTATGGGTATGGTAGGCCATGCCACGTCAGCCGATGTGATTTCTATTTCAGTGAGGAAAATCCTCAAGCTTGCTCCATCATGTGATGATTGATGGTATAATGCTTCAAATCAAAGGGAAAGGGAAATTGTTGTTTTGTAAATCAATTGGATATACAAAAGAGTAATAATTACTGATGCAATTGGTGGTTGATGATGATGTAATTGGATATATATTGTTATATATAATTAATTAATTGTGTCAATAAAAGCAGAGGTTGATGCATGTCTCTTTTGGCTGCTGCTATCTTTTGTTAATGGACTTTAGACTTTCCTTCATCAAACTTCTCACTTTCAACACGAAATCAGTAATTCATTCAATAGTATACTTTTATTAAGGTATCCCAAATTGACACTGAGTGTGGTCTTGGTGGTCTTATAAGCCTGGACAATCTTCTCACTTACAACCTGGATTTTAAGTGTAGAGTTAAGTCTTCATACATGGTATTAAAGTCACATTTCTACTCCATATGTGGATCCAACTGTGGAACCACGTGTCGAACCTGATGAGCCTCTTACGTGAGAGAGAATATTAAGGTATCACACATCGATAGTGAATGTGATCTTGGGTGGTCTTATAAGTCTGAACAATCCTCTCACTTACAACGCGCATAGAGTTATACAACTTTGAAACTATTTCAACAACATTGACAAGTTATCGTGTTCAATTTCTTGTTTTGTGTTGATGTTTATAACATCAAGTGGACTGCACATAATATACTGATTTTTTATTTATTAATGAAACGTTGCATATAAAGTATTTTCCGAATAAAAGTTCGAATTTATATATTTATTTATTTTCTATAAAATATTATTTTATAATATTTTGTAAAGTGTGGTTTTTTCTTCTTCTTCTTTCAACGTATTACCTATTTTCTCTACCATCCTTAATAATTTATGAATTTACAATTTACTACTACGTAGTATAATTTAATTATCTCATTTCAATTTTATATAAAATTGAAATAGAAGCCAAACCCAACGGCTACTCACCGGTATAAATTTGAGTGACCAAACAATCACAAATTAGGCTCATATTTATTAAGTTTTTTTTTAAAGGCTCATATTTATTATATTTAATAAGTTACTTTGTACTCCCTTCCACAAAAATTTGCACACATTTTTTATTTGAACGTCTCATCAAATTTGCATACTACTAAAAAAGAAAACACAAATCTATGCGCATATTTACTCATATGTCAATATATATATAAAACACATTTTTCTTAAAAAATATATCATCTTGTAGGGTGCAAATTCCTACGAGACGGAGAAAATAGTAAAGTAGGCTCATTTTTTAAGGATATGGATCACCTACACGGCATTTTGTCCAGTATTTTTTTTGAAAGGAGAATGGAAGCTTGCATTAAATACTGGTAGTACACTGTACACATATTACATTGAATCCCTTTAAAGATTGCACACCCACTCGCCACCATATTGGCTTTCCAGTTGATTGTTGCATCTATCGCAATCGCCCTTCTTACATGATCCATATCCCTGTCTCCTTCTGAAAAATCTTTCACTTCCCACGCCTCAACTCTAGATGCCACTCTTTCCCTCAAAAATTCAAATTGGATCTTCTTCTTCTTTTTTCATAGAGAAAGTTGGTAGCCTAGATACAATTCATTCCCCTGCGTTGTTCTCACAATCAAGGTTTGTTTGACTCTGTTGCTAATAGCCTTGTAAGTGCCTGGACTAAAAGTGATGGTTGATTTTTCATGATTTACCAGTTGCCCTGACGTTTTTTTGTACATATGTATCATCTTTCTTATGTTTTCACAACCCTTGTAGTCATTCTTGAAAAAGATCAAGCTGTTGTTCGCAAAGAAAAGGTGAGATATTATGGGTAGCCCCTTGTGATTTTAATCCCCTGAATATCCCCCATCTCCACACTGTGATGAAGTAGGGCCGACAAACCCTGGCAGAAAGGATGAAAAGGTAAGGATGAATAGTCCCGTGTTTGTGGGGATTGACTAATTAGTCCCCAAAACCAAATAGATACTTAATAAAAACCTCTTCTCGCAATCTGCCCATTGATGTTGAGTAAGTAGGTGATAGATGTAGTGCATCTCTTTAGTAGGTCAATCCATTCTTTCCAACACTCTCCAAATGTATTGCCACTCTAGTCTGTCATACGCCTTTGACATGCCTAACTTTAGGGCCGCATATCCCATTTTGACAAGGTTTCAAAATTGCAATGTTTATCTTTTTCCCTTTTTCTTTTATAAATTAATTTTATTGAAGCGCTCAAGGTGCCACTACCCTCTCCCTAGACATACAATGGATTGGGAGTTGGACACAGAACCAAGATATCATTCCAAGCCCAAAAAGGATGAGATTTACTTCTGTCCATGAATATTAGTCCATGTTGCCTTAATTAACCGTCCACAATAAATAGTCTACCTAAACAAAATGAAAAATTTTCAATCATTATTTTTATTTTTTTATACATATATACTCACTTTTACACATCACATCAAATACTTTATTAATAATTAACACTTCTTTATACTAATACACTCACTTTTACACATCAACATCAATTTTTTCTTAATAACCGTGCACAATTAAGATAGACTAATTATTATGGACGGAGGGAGTATAAAGAGTAAAATTTATAATTTTAGGATAAATGACAAAATTTTATGAATTTAAGTTAATTTATCTACATATATAATAAAGTAAAGGTAAATCTTCAGAGAGGCGGCAGCTCCTGCGCCCAAATTTATCCTTGCTGATAGAGTGGTTTAATGGAAAAACTTTGGTTGCTCTTGGTTAGACTGATTTGATTAATTATATTTTTTATTTTATATGAGTAATATATATTCTTTTCATTCATCATTCTTTGTGCTCAAAATTTTTGGCCATATATTTTAATAAAAATTAGTATTTTATTAAGAATTGATTAAGTAAAGATATATTATATGAATATTGTGGGGTTAATTTATAAATAAAATAATTATTTTTAAAATGTTGTTTATTTTCATAAAATGTATAAAAATAAATTAAAAAAAAGTTAAACAAAAAAGAAAGTGGGAATATAATTGGTAAGGGAAGTATATAATTAGGTATATAGTATGAGCCACCCACATGCAAATGCAACAACAATCCAGCGACCGCCCCCTAATTAAAATTTCTTATATTATTGCTGCAATTGTAATCAAAGCATTATCAGAAGTTGACTTCCAAATTCCATCTTTTCATTCACACTTTGGCCAAGCATCATGCAAGAGTTTGACTTTATTTTGTTGAATTTTTTTACTATTATAATCACTAAAGTCAACACCAAAGATGCAGAGCCCCTCTAACTATGTCCAGTTTCGTCAAGACAGCAAATAAAGAATTCACCAGCCACATTATTCAGCAATTCATTGCAGAATACATAATAAAAAATAAAAATCTGTTTTTTTTTATTATTTGTTTGGACAATAAACAGCTTTATTCCCCCTGAAATTGACAACTAAAGGTGGTCTGCACGTTCTGTTATTAACATGCTGCGACGTGATATATATATACACACACACACACACACATATGCTTGCTTATTGGAGTTGCATAAAGTTGAAAATGGGGAATTGCATCTGTGCATCATTTGCATTGTGTGATAGGCCTGAAGAAGAAAATGATGAAAGAAAGATGGGTCCGGGGCCGTTCTGCAACGAGCCATTGTCTTTGGCTGCGCTGCTCAGACAGCAGAACAGCCTTAAAGTGGGAGAAAGAGTGAAGATAGTGGTGAAAAAGGAGCAGCTGCAGCTGCTAATGAAGAGCATGGAGGAGCTAAAATTGAGGCATATGGTGATTCAGTCGATGAGAAGCAGGGGAAATAAATGGAGGCCATGTTTGGCTACAATCCCCGAATTGTAGAACGATTCGGGGGATGCATTTCCCTCGATTTGCTTGTTTTCTGTTCGCGTAGCGTAGCTTAGCAAGCCCAATTTTTGAGTGGTTTTGTAGCTTTTGATTCATTGCTCCACATTTTAGACTAAAGAGCATCATCAGAAAATGTGTTTCTATATATGTGACAAGCTGTTAGGCAAGTAATAACATGCAATGTAACATACTCAGCATTCAGAATGTTTTTGTACAGATAAATTATGACAATAGTCACACCCTACAACTTGATCATCAACTCTCAATTATTTACGTCGATGGAATCTTGAGACGAGACACAATCAAATGACGGAAATCAATAGGCCAGTAAACATGCACGTGCCTTTCATATGTAGATTCACGAGCAAGTTCATGTTGCTAACCTTTTGGATGAGTTGGTGTTTCTTACCTTCTCATCCACCTTTGTTAAGGCTGCATCCTTCTCTCTTATTGCTGCTTCTCGCTTCGTTTTCTTCGACTCCACTTCTAAGGCTTTAGTCAGTGTTCCTATCTTTTTCATAAGCATCTGGGAAGACAAAAAATGCAAAATTCAGATGACTATTTTTTTCCATATTCATCCAAAGAGTTGGCAGAAGCCTACCTGGATTTCGTCGTCTTGAGAATGCAACTTCGTGTCTTTCAAGTCGGAGATCTTCCTCAAGTTAATGACTTCTCTCTGAAGCCTGTCATACAGAACTCCTGACACCATGTCTTCTGAGTTGATATTAGCCATCTCCAAACTTTTCATCTCTTTGTTGCCACAACTTGTACCTTTTGCATTTCCCATTTCCGTAGCATCGCTGTTTTTGTTCGTCTCCGCGTTTTCCTTTTCGCTACTGTCCATGACCTTATTCCGAGAAGCCCACAAGCTCTTTTTCGACAAATTTTCCGTGGGAGGATCTTTCTTCTCCAGCGTCCGCGTGGAGCTTTTGCTGATGGTGGAAGCTCTAGGTTGTGATGCACATCTGTTTTTAGTTCTGGTATTACTTGATAGGATTCCAAAGAAGTTGATGGACTTGTCATTCTTGAAGGATCCATAGCTATTGATAGCAGAAGTAGGCGAATACTTTAAGCCTTCTTCGAGAGTCTTTAGCCTCAACTTCAACTTCTCCTGCACCAGAATGTTTTGGCATCAAGAGTTAACAATCTCAATGGACACAGAGATGTAGATAAAACAACTAGGTCTAAAGTATCACCTTGGCTTGAGCCTCTGCCTTGGAAGCTCGCTCCGAGATTGCTAATTTGTCTTTTAACTTCTGTATCTCTGCCTACAACATACAAGTCCCAGAAACATTCAGTGCATTCATCTAAACTAGTATGATTATTCATGCACAAACACACTTGAATTCTGATTGTTTCATGGGCATACCTGCAATAGCCTTCTCTCTTCTAGCCATTGCTTGACAGGCATAACTTTGTCGTTCTCGTCTTTCCATTCATTAGCCACCACATTCGCTATTCGGTTTGCTGAAACCTTGGCCCTTGCTAGTTCCCTTTCTAGAGTCCTCTTCTCCTCCTATGAAGTTAGAGAAAGATAAGATCAGGACAAAAATGGATCCATCTTACAAATGGACCGAAAATGGGATGAAATTCACTTGAACCAAGTTCATATATAGTACAAGTTTTACTTAAGATGAAATGTTTGCATGAGTGATGGACATTTGTACCCACATTTAGTTCTGAGATCCGTCGTTTATAATCACGAACAGTGTTGGCTGCTGCTCCACCAGCCAGTATGGCCTCCTCAAGCTCATTGATTGTTTGGCTAAGCTTTTCAACCTCCAAAACCTTCTGCCTATTGTTCTTCTCAAGTATCTTATTCTCCTCCTGGCATATCTCGATTTGCCTCCTGAGCACGAAGTTCTGATTTTGAACCTCCTCTACTATGAGTGCCCTTTCGAGGGCACTCCTCAGTATCGTCTCTGCTTCAAGCAATGCCGCTTCTTTGGACTTTGTAAGACGTTCCAGCGCCCTCTTGTCCTCTTGCAGTGTTGCAACCTGAAATGATCCAATATCAATGTTCTTGTGTTTCATGGCCTAGTTAGGTAGAGGGTTGGTTGGCATCAGACAAGAGGTTTGACATGAATTTGTTGTAATAAGCTTTTCCTTAACATCATCTAATTACCTCATTCTTGCGCATCTTGAGTTCTGCTTCTAGAGGAGCAATGACCAACTCAATGGGAATCGAGTCATCATCCTTTTGATTCGCATAAACCCGTCTGAGAGTTGCTTCAGCTGCGTATTGTGCGCTCAACGCTTCCTTCTTCTCCTCCGCGAGCCTCTTGATGTCAAGATTCTGCATCAACACAACACTTGACCATCTCTACCTTTGTTATGAAACAAAATTATCATCCTTAAATCTATTCAAACCTTTTGCTCAAGATGTTTGTCACTGGATCTTAGCTTTTCTTCCAACCTTTTGGCTTCACTTTCAAGCTGAACAAAGAGTAGCATGCATGAGAATTCTTCATATTGTCCACATACACGTTTTTTAGGCCAAAAATGGCAAGAGTATTAGTTGTTTTCACTAATATGTACGGGAGTGTTGCTTTAAAAAGAAATACCTCCTCCAGAGCCTTATCTTTCAGCGCTTCAGTCGCTCTAAGCGCCCGAATTTCGCTCTGAGCTCTCCCCACTTCCCTCTCCTTCTCTGCAACGACACAAAATCGGGCTTGTTAGTGAAGAGTTGCATGGTTTAAGACAGAAAATTGGTGAATCCTGTTTCCAGAAATATAAATCAGTAATCCAACTACCATCTCAAAGGATCTATAAATGTGTGCAACAAAAACAGCAAAATCAAAATGCTGCATAGATTGTATCACCTGTTTTTGTCCAAACAAAACTCTATGATTTTAAATGTAGCTTTCTTGAAACAGAATCTTTGAAAGAAAGTCACAATAGAAACTAAAATCAACACAAGTGAAAAAGACTCGAGAGAAGAAGAGTCAAGCCATTTAAATTAAAGATTAATGGGTCCCTAATGATGACTCATGACATTAAGTCAATGTCTACTTTATGGCATAGCACATTAGTATTTCAAAGCCCAGATCACCTGTTGTCAAGTAGGTAATTATTAAAATCACAACAGGTTTATTATGCCATAATTCACTAAAGAAAACAAACAGAGTTTAACGTTGTTTTTAGAGGTTGTTGCTTTAGAAAGTAAGAGTAACACCTGGCTGAATAAGACAGACAGGACCTAAACTAATTGTATTTGTAACAAGAGGCATATCTAGGAACTCGTCCCAATGGTGACAAGATTTTCCACATTATTATATCATATAATGTTATAAAAATATCCTAAATGGGGCAAAAAAAATTATAAAAATTTACACCACATGCCAACTTCAAAGAAAACATCAACTGTGAAAAAATCGGGAAAAATTACAAAATGGTTCACAAAATTGACACTAATTATAAATTTGATTCTATATGCAAAAAAAGATATGTTTCTATGCAGAAAAAGTTATATTTCTTTGCACATATTGTAAATCAATTTGTAAACATAATCACTTTTTTGAATCAATTAATATACAAATACCCTAGGGTTCCATTTGGATGGGTGGATTTGAAATTCTTGGATTTCACACACAAATAATCACTCTCTCCATGAATTTACAAATACATAAATTTGAGTTATTGTTAAAATTGAGAAATTTTAAATTCTTTTCAAAATCATGCATATTATTTGAAATTTCCCTCTCTACCCTTGTTCATCTCTATCTCTCCTTACTTTTTTCCCTTCTTTCTATAATTCTTAACTTGAAATAAATGTTTTTTAACATGTTTTTTTAAAATCCATTTATTTTCAAATCCATCCATTCAAATAGAACCTAAAAAAAATACAATTGGACATGTCGATAAAATGTATAGACAAATATAACTGAAACATACAAGTGACTAAAATAATTGAAACGTAAGAAGTGCATTTAGAGACTCGACCAAGGATGAAAGGGTTGCCATGAATGACACAATAGTAGAAGTGATAACTAAACTACTTGAAATGTCCAAAATCAAAACCAAAAAAGGCAGACAAACACACAGATATGTATAAGTATCAGCAAAGTAAATTAAGGATGGGTAGAGAGAAATGAAGAACCTCTGAGTTGATTGTGCAATTTGTTGAGCTCCAGGACAACAGGGTCAGGATGGGAAAGAAGGGAAACATCTTCTCCACCAAATTCAGGCATGTTAATTTTCTTGGTATACTTTTTGTCAGTTGGCAACAAATGGTTGAATAAGAACACAAGTGAAATTAAGGGGTTATAAAGAGTAACAAAAATTAGATGGAGTTGTTATATGGAGGATGGAGACAAAAAACATATATAGTATGATCACTTCTCCAATTCTTGAGTTAGAGTCCATTCTTGTGAAGAAGAATTGACCGCAAAGAGAGGGATTTCCCCCCATTTTTAAGCAATCTTCCGAAAGCAACCATCCCAAGCCGGCCCGGCCCGGCCGGCTCATCATAATCAACCTTACATTGCATACATGTTTATAACAATTACTACAAAGGATAATATATATATATATAATATATTGAAGAACAATATGTAATGCTATTATAATTTTTTTTTCATGGAATTGGTAAAACACGATATCTTAGTTTGGTTGTGTCAAGAAATGGAAATAAGTAGAACACACACCCAAGTGCAAATTGTATTGTACGGCTGATGCACAAATTATGTTGCTAAATAAAAATAGGATTAAAATCAATTTTTCACCTGTACTATATAACTTATTTCAGTTTGCAATATGTACTAGTTTTTTTATCAGATTGCAATATGTACTAAGAAAAAATTTACAAAATGCTACCTAAAGTTTTTTTTTGTATTTTTTTTTTTTGCAGTGCTATATTTGTTAAGATTATTCTCGTCATCTCATATTATTTATTTATTTAATTAATTTATATTATAATTATTAACAATAATTAATTTATGTTAAAAATCTAATTTCTATACAACGACGATAACATAATTGGAATTCGATTATTAACCAATGGAAGAAATAAGATTTTTTTACCAGCATCGATTTATATTTGACAAAAACTAAATATAAATAAATTATTGATATAGATGGACGAATATAACCTTGAAAAATATAGCACTAACAAGAAAAAAGAATAAAATTTAAATATAGGTTGCAATTGATCAATTTTTCATAGTACAGATTGCAGTTTGATAAAAAAAATTAGTACGGGTTGTAAATTGAAATAAGTGATATAGTACATGTAGCAAATTGATATTAACCCATAAAAATAATAGAATATTTTCAAGGAAAATATATTTTTTTGTCCTACAAATTTTATTGACTTTGTTTTTAGTCCTCTTAAATTTTGAATTTTAAATTTAGTCCTTTAACTTACAAATAATTATGGTTTGGGTTCTGTGACCGGTTGAGTGACAGGGTATAACAAGTTACAGGACCAAAATAATAATTTTTTGTAAGTTAAAGGACTAAATTCAAAATTCAAAACTTAAGAGGACGAAAAACAAAGTCAGCAAAACTTAAAGGACAAAAAAATGTATTTTTCTATTTTTCAGTGAAATAACTAATGCAGATCGATTAATATTGTATTAATGATATCAATTAATATTATTCGATAAAAACAATTTGCACTCTTCAGTGTAAACAATAATACTGTACAGAGAAAATATTAAACAACTGATAATGTTAAAAAATGCACACCGAATGAGCAATATTCTAAAATACACACAAGTTGCATATATGTGTACATGAATTTTGTCAAATAAGCAAAATTTGGAAGAAATGGGGTAAAATAGTAGAGCTTGTGATGGACAAAAGGCTAGGCGTTGAAAAATGGTCACTTATACATTATTGTTGGGATAAGAAGAGAGACGATTAATTAGTGTGGTCATGCTGATGGAAAGCATTAAGACTAAATCAATTGCTTAAGCGTTAAATCCTCCTAAACTACTGCTTAAGTGCTTAGTTTCATTCAAATTTGCATTTCATCCAGAAAATGATGCATATCACACATCATCCATCAAACTTCTTAATTTCAATTCAATAAGGGTTGAACAATTTAAATGGGTTGCTAAAACGTACAAGCAAAATCAAGCCAAAAATTGTTTTTTTAATTAAGATTTAAGTGACAAATGTGATCTTTGCTTGGAAGTATATATATTTGTACAAGGATTGTGTAATACTATTAATGTTTCTAAACTTGAATCCGCTATTAAAAGGGATAATAGATTGAGTTATTGATTCAACCAATAGTCGAATTTGAATGAGTGACCCGGGATCGATGGATTTGGTGAACTAATTTCTAATTATTAACAATTAATTAACATTAATTGAAAAAAAAATAGTTGAATTTGAATATCTTTTTTATGTATGGACAGTATATAATTCAATATACATGACCAAAAAATGAGCGATCTTGATAATTAAGCTACGAATTCACAAGAGGTTCTTATAAAAAAAATTGATAATTAAATTATTTATTAATAAAAGGGTAGATAGATATGGGTGACATTTGTTATGGGCCAAGATTTTAAGCATAAAAATAGGATTTTTGATGAGGCGACAAAGGGAAGAATCCCATGCATCCATGCCTACCAACATCAATAAATATAATAAATATATAATAGTAGAAGAGTAGAGAAAGATAGTGGAGTAGAATAAATTCAATGTTGAAACCAAATAGGAGTATTAATTATCAAATACATCTTTTTCCGTAATAATTAATGAGGGCTTAATGGATTTCCCACTAAATCAGGTTTACAAAAGTAGGTAAATAATTTTATAAATAAACAAGTGGTTGAATTTTTCGCTCTAAATAATATAAAAGGAGTTGTTGGATTAGTTTACGATGCAGAGTCGTATCACGTATGAAGCCTTGGATTCGTAATTTAGAAAAATAAAATAAAAAATTATGAGTAGTACTGTATGATTAGCATATTCCAGCTATATATAGTTATATTAAATTAGTTTATAATATAGAATTGATATCATTATACAATAATATTTTATATTATAAAATACTATAACATCAATAAATATATATAATGGTATGTGTAATAATATTATTGATTACATGTAATGATATTAGTTTCATAATATTCACAAATTTTATATTAGACTGACTCTTTTAATTTCTTCACATGTAAAACAATATTTTTATAAATGAATCAATTATCAAACTGGATAGGGCATCGGTTGTCAATACAACTAATTGGACTAGTTTGGCCAGCAATTCAACTGTTAAAATTTCTGCCTATTTTTCCAATATTTTTCCATTTTACATTAACAATAAATGAATAAGCACTTATAAAAAAATATAACTTTTTAAAATTTTATATTAAAATAAACACAATACATGGGTCAAAAAATCAAGACACCCAAATCAAAATACCAAACTATATATAATCCATGCTCTCTATCCCATAATGAAATGTCAAAGTAAAATATTAAATATACTAAAATTTAAAATAGGTAAAAGTGCAAAATATAATAGTTTTGAGAATTGTAATGTGTCTCACAATTTAATTATTTTTTAACAAAGTTAGAAATAAATTATACAAATAAATGAAATTTTTTGGACTTGTGATCTTATTATATTTTGACTATTGAACTCATTATACTTAGCTTCACCTGCTCTCCAACCATAGTGCAATTGATGGCCTCCAATTAAATATCAGATTGCTCCTTTTTTTTTTATTCGGCGAGTAGAACATACATGAGAGAGAGTTGAGAGGTGGTTGATGTTGGAGTGCAATCTATATACTTGGGAATCGTTTTGTGTCTTCTCTTCTCACCGGTTCAGTGTTCGTCTAACAAGAGGCCTAAATTTGTGTTCGGAGTGTTTCGTGTGTGAATCGTGAGAGAAGAAAAGAGGCCCAACGAAAACAAAACAAATGTGTTAGGATTTCGACTCAAGTCCTCGTCTCTACGTTGATTAGGGTCAAGCACATGCTAAGTCTCCTCTTTCCGACAACAATGTATGCACACAGACCAAATCCTCTCTACTCTCTCAATCACATGTTTTCACAACAAATGGAGATTCTCTCACAAAGATTTTGGTTGAATTCAAATGAAAAATAAACGCTTTCCAATCTCTAATACAAATAGATTGCATTTGGATTAAATAATTTGAAATATAAAAAATTTAAACTGAGGGCTCATTTGGTTCGTAAGATAAAAGTATCTATCCGTCAAAATCATGCATGTATTTTTCGAATAGATATTTTTATCTTACGAACCAAACATACCCTGAATAAATATAAGAATCAATAAATTTCAAATTCCACCAACACATGATATCATCAATTCTGCTCTCGGGAATCTATCTTTCACCCAACAGCATGTATATCATTGGAATTTTGTTCTTTTAAATTTCCTTTTTCTGTTTCGTCTCAAAAAGTGATTTGAAGTAAAAGGAACACAAATAGATGATTGCGTCATTCATGCGTTTGCAAAATGTTAGCAAAAAATAGTTGTATATGCAACGTTTAAATAAAGCATCGGGATGGATAAACTGGAAATAGAAAAAAAAAAAACACCCATAATTTAATTACAACCTGGAAAATTTTAAATTAATTAACAAGTCTCCTATCCAAAATTTCTTGATAAAGTATTATATTAATCACTTTGTGATACAATATTTATATTAATGAATTTATTTTTTTTGTCTTATTGAAAAATGATTTATGATATAAATTACTTTCACACAATTCCTACTCAATTTTATTTTTTTTTTTGTTTAGATCACTCTAAATTAAACAGTAGAGATTCAAACCATATATATCTAATTGGATCCATACATATTAATTAAGCTTAGGTGAGTTAATTGATCAATGGAAAATTTCTTCCGTACTAACTATTTTTATTTCATTTTTGTCAATAATAATTAATTTTTTTGGTATTTTACATATAAAAATAATTATAACACCCTATTTGCCAAAGACCACTCAAAATATATCATGTTGCGAAACACTCCAAAAGCTATGTTTTAAAACGCGGAAGCGGACATTGAACCGGACACCTTAACTTTTTTGGTCGGGCCGGGTCCGATCGGTCAGACCGTTAATAAAGCGGTTGAGCCGGTATGATGTCATAATTATATAATATATAAATCATAATATTATATAATTTAATTCTTTGTAATAAATATATAATGAAGACACTGGATAAAGACACTGCACCGCTTAAAGTTGTTGCAACGCTCATCACACCACCGGATATAGATGTCAAAGTCAATGAATTTAGGCATCATGCTCTTTGTCTTTTTTAGATTTATTTCATAAATATATTATGGCATCAAGAAATTTCTTAAATTGCAAATTAACCCCTAAATATTAATTTTTTTATAAAAATCTTCCTAGCAGCCGGTTCGACCCCGACCGGTTCAATCCGATTAAAATCGCTTTTGACCGGTTCTCAAGCGCTTTAATAGATGACCGGTCGAACGCTTTTGAACCGTACGTTACTATGTCCAGTTAGCGGTCGGACCGGTCCGACCGGTTTTTTAAAACATAGTCCAAAAGTGAACCCTACCACCCACCCCACGTCCGACATGATTTTGACTCTCTCTCTCTCTCTCTCTCTCTCTGCCACCCCATTACCTGCACTCGCCGCTGCCTCTCTCGTCCACTTTCATTGTCGTTTAAGTCGCGATTGAGGCTTTTTCTGCCACGTGATTGAGGCATCTCCGTCGATTTAGGCGTCTCGTCAACGAATATCTGATTGAATGCAAAAAAAAAAAAAAAAAAATCAATTTGTCGCCACCCGTCCTTCGCCATGGCCACTGCATCTTCTTACTTCCTTTCAAGATTCCCCGCTCTTCGCTCCCCTCTCTCCACCATCGGATGCAAGGGTTTTGCCCCGTCTTCGCCCGCTGCAGCACCACAGCACCCCAAGGTATCTCTCTCTCTCTCTATTTGCTCCCTCTGCGCTCTCTCTTTCTTTCAGTATCTCACTCTCTTTCTCTCTCTCTCTCTGCAGATCAAAGATTGCTGCCCTCCACCGTCTAGATCGAAAGCCACCCTCCACTACGGCACTACCTCTTATTTTTTCTTGTTTTTTTAGGAATATGATTTTGATTTTTTTTTTTTTGTGTTAGTTTTTTTTGCTTTACCTTGATGTTGGGATTTACCTTGTTTTGGAGTGTTGTAATACATAAATTTTGATAGATTGTGATTTTTTTTAATTGTGAATGGGGTGTTGTTATTGTATATAGACATATTTTGTTAAAGTTTTGTATAAAATAATTTATGATAAATTTATCATAAGCCAGTTTTAATGTATCAAATATTTGATTAGGAGTATAAAAGATCTCATTATAATTATCACAATTTTGGATCAATAATATTATATTATAAATAACCAACCTTAGGTTTCTCTCTCTAAAAACCCTAGTGTTGCACTAGTATTGTGAGCCGCCTCTACCCTTAAACTGGCGCCGACGTCTCTTCTCCGTCGACACCGATGTCATCCTCCTCCACCCTCAAATTGACACCCCCGGATCTACCGCCCCTCCAACAAACGGCGCCATCGACGCCGCCGTCCACCTGTCAAGCCTCGGCTGCCCATAGCTCTCGCGCTGCGACCACCTGAAGTCATCTTCAGCCCAAGCCTGACGGTCGTGTTGTCCTCTCCCCCACTCCCCCGCACCAGTTTGGTCGCCGCCGCCTACCTGCGCTCTACAGATCTAACCCGGTAGATCTTAAGAGAGGACTGTCCATATCAGATATCCCATCATCTGTCGGCACTGGTTGTTCTTGTCGATTGACGGGTCTATCCTTCCCAACGATGCCGTAGTTACTGTATCAATTGGTTGGATGACCCGTTAATTAATTTTCCTTTTCTGTTGTTTATTTTAGACTTCAATAGTACTGCTTTACTTTTATTTTTTATTTTAGTCTTCTTCTCCTCTACGTGGTTAGCTGTGAGATTATCTACACCTTGTGTGGTGTCTGCCTACAATGGGTTTTGGGGCTTCTTCTTTGATGTTCTGCATCGAATTCAGATCTGGTAGTGATGATCTTGGATCCGTTAGAATGTTTTCGTGAAGTCATGACTGCTTCGAGATGGAAGTTGATTCATTTAGATGGTGAAAATCACATTAGTGTGGGGTGCGTTATTTGCCATAAAGCCTTAAAAGTTGTTAGCATCAGTCTCATTTTTGTGCTCTCCATGTCCTCTCGATTGGTTTGGAGTAGTTTTTGTTCCTCTCTGGTCAAGAGGTTGGGAATTTGATCTATGTACTTTCATGGCTTTATATTTATAAAAGATCATTTTCTTTTGTAAAAAAAAAAATTATATTATAATTGTTATATATTTTATTGACCCTGATTTTTAATACTCCTAGCGAATATTTTGATGCATTTGACCAAATATTTGATACTTTAAAACAATTTCATAATAAGTGTATCATGAATCAATTTTATATAAAACTTAGGAATTTTGTATGAAAATGGTTCATGATAAGCTTATCATAAATCAGTTTTAAAGTATCAAACATTTGCCTAAGAATATAAAAAATATTATCAGAAGTTTCAAAATTTTGAGTCAATAATATTATGTTATAATTGTTATAGATTTTAATGACCCCGGCTTTTGATACTCTCCTGATAAATATTTTGATACAATTGACCAAATATTTAATACTTCAAAAAAATTTCATGATAAATTAATAATGAATTATTTTCATAAAACCTACTCTACAAATTTTATATGAAATGGTTAATGATAAGTCTGTCATGATCTGGTTTTAAAGTATTAAATATTCAACCATGAGTATAAAAAATCTCATCAGATGTATAAAAAATCTAGAGAAAGTTTTATATGAAAATAGTTCATAATAAGCATGAAATTGTTTTAAAGTATCAAATATTTGGTCAAATGAATCAAAATATTCATTAAGAGTATCAAAAGTTGAGGTCAATAGAATTTATAATAATTATAACATAATATCGTTGATCTAGATTTATGATACTTCTAATAAAATTTTTAATACACTTAATCAAATATTTGATACTTTATCCATACAAAACTTTACCAATGTTTATGGCAACCACCATTCTTGCTTCAGATGCTAACTTTTGGTTTGATTTTTTATTTGTACAACAAATATTGAGTGTTTTTTTTTTTTTGTCATTTCATAAATTTTTTCATCTATTAATTTATTTTTAGCTTATATATAATTTTTTTTCATCCATGCAATAATAAATTAGTATTATGCAGAATAAAAAAATCTGCATATATGCAAAATAAAATACATATATGGATATAAAATCACGAACTAAAAATTTAAGGCAAAGAAAATGAAAAAAAATAAATCTGTAAAATATTAATAATAAAAATAATATAAATATGTATATTAAATATTAAAAAAATTTATTCAGCAATAAGTTAATTGAAAATTTTAAAAAATAAAAAAGGGCAGCCAAAGCTGTCAACCTTTCAGCTGCTGCAGCGTTTCAGGGCGTGGCCCCGCATTTTTGGGCATTTTGGCAATAAAAATGTTGTTCTTTGAAGGTTGGGCGTTTTCTGTGATGAATTTTTCAAATATGGCATTTTAAATGTGCTCTCTTGCAATTTTTCCTTTTTTCTATCCAACCATGACTTAAAATTTTCACAAATCATGAATTTATACTTAGTGACGCAAATGACGGCTGTCAAGATCGCTTAGGCCAAATTGCTGAAAAAAATTCAACACATTTGACCCTATCAACGCCGCTTAAATAGTCGCCGAGATGACTATTACTTTTTATATATATATATATTTATTTCAAGTTAAAGTTACAATTAAAATTAGAAAATTCAATCTCTATTACTAAAAAATAAAAACTTAATTAAATTACTTCTTATTTTGCTATTATTGTATTTCATTTAGAAATTGGAAGATATAATATTATGATAAATTTTAACATTTTGTTGACTTGTTACATTTTGTGAAATATATATCTAATTAAATGTATTATAAATTTATAGTTAAAATGTGCATTTTTATTAATATATATTTAAAAAAATTTAACATTAGTAGAAAAAAAATTTAAAAATGAAAAAAAAAATTTAAGCACAATTTATATACTTTGCGGTACTCGACCGCCCGACAACCGCTAAATCTCATTTGCACCCTTACTTTATACTCACAAACAATCAATTAACTCATAAATGAACCATTAGACGTACTAAATACCCTTATTATAAGTTTTTAACTACTCCCTTCGTCCCAAGAGAATTTACATCCCTGAAATTTTAAGAGAAATGTGTTTTTAAATAAAGTAGTATCATATGGATAAATATGTGTATCATTATATGTGAGTGCGCATGCAAATTAATATTTTTTTTTTAGTAGTGTACAAATTTCTACCAGACATCCTAATAAAAAAAGTGCGCAAATTTCTATGAGACATAACGAGTACGTTTTCTTTAAAACATGTCCAGACAAATGAACACATATTGAGTATCAATTTTCGGATCCAAAATAAGATCCACATTCAGATTGATAATAGTAAAGTTTAATAATCCAGAAAGTCCATACATGAATTCTCAAATATGTAGCAGAGTGGTATGTATACTCACACTATACATAATTGTTGGACTAATGAGTAGTTGCATGCTAATTAGTATTGGATGCTTCAAGGTCAGCTGTTGATATTGTCCCAGAATGATCAACATCAAGAATGTTGAACATCTCCATCACCATTGAAACATCCAACTCACTAATCTTCCCCATCTCTTTTAGTTTATACACAACAAATTCTGGTGCACTGCACAGCATTAACTTTGTTGTTATAACAACAAACTCAGAAAAATCAATGCCTCCAAAAAGATATAAAGCAACTCACCTCACAACTTTATCATGATCCAAATCAGCAGCCTCAAGATCCGAGACGGTGAACTTCCTCGAAAGAACCCACCTGACCATCGATTTCCTGCGCCTCTCGGTGTACAACTCAGCCAGGGAGTAGAAGAAGTGCGCCAAGCAAATCGTGCTCATGACTATCCAGAATGCAGCAAATATACGGCCCCCACGAGTCGAGAAGCTCTTGTCCCCATACCCGAGGGTTGTGACAGTAGCACACACACAATAAAATGCATCAAACAGATCTAACCCCTCTCTCTCATACAAGAAAACTGTCCCAATAATTACCAATATGATAAGCACAAGTGACACTGTCAAGAACTTGTACTTACCTCTGTTGCTCTCCACTTCCTTGAGTATCTCCACGGCGCTAAACCTTTCGCGCATGTGCATCGCCTTAACCAAGAGAATCTCCTGATTTTCGACAATTGTATCAGCTGCTTTGCTCAAAAGTAGCCCCACAATGCCCATCCCCACAAACACGAAAACACAAGCAAGCGCCTTGGCGCTCGTGCTGTCTGGTGCAAGGTCTCCATATCCTACAGTCGTCATTGTAACGACGCATAGATAAACAGCGTCTACAATCCCCCCATCCGTCTTGTGCCCCTTGATCTCGTACCTAAGTAGATAAAAGCACACCCCACCTGCACTAATGTATGCCAACAAGATCAACAACACTAGCTTCAAATCAACCTTATTTATATCAAAAACTAACTCTGCAGGGGGCTGAGCTGATGATGCATGACAGACTTGTTCTGCACCAGCCCTGCCCCGTTGACATCTCCTCTTCGTCAGCGCATTGCTCCGACTGGAACGATCCACGCTTTCTTCTAGTAATGGATCTTCAGCAGAATCACTCTTGTGCATACTAGTATTAATTTTTTTCAACTAATAACCAAATTTGCACACCTTCAGTTAAAAAATGCACTTAGGGAATCCAATTCTTTTGGAATAAGTCCTGAAATGATGCATTTGGGATTAAAGTTTTGTGTGTCTGCCACAACAAAATGTCTGATGATAATCATGCGATATTTCTCCATTTGGATTTAAACTCAGACAAGAAAATCTCTCTGTCTTATAGAACAATTTCATGGGAAGAAGCATTAAGTATTCACTACACAATGCAATTGTGTCGATTCATATACAATTTAATACAAAATGGAAAAGATTAATAGAACAGAATACACCATGGATGATTCAAAAAAAGAGCATTATTGAATCAGAGAGAATAACGTTGAAATTACTAGGAAAAAAAAGATGCATGGGGAAGAATTGGCATACCTGTGAAGATCTGCAGTTTGAAGATTAAATATGAGCATGCTGATCTACAATTACAATTAGGAAATCATGTACCAGAGAGATTAATTGAAATTAATTTGTGTGAGTTTTCTACGGAATCAATTATGTGATTTGAGTATGAATTTGTTAACTTAAATCTATAATATTAATTTTGTCTTTCTTTTAGTTTTAATTTGTTTTATTTATTTATTTTGTTTGTTAGTAACGTGTCACACGAATTCCCTAAAAGATATGAACTTGCGAGACAAGGCAAAAAGTACTCCCTCCGTCCACCGAACTATTTTTCATTTGTAAAGTAACATGAAATTTAATAAAAAATAGTATTATATTGAAATGATAGATAAAATAAAGAAAAAATAAAAGTATTCTACGGCCCAAACTTTTATTTGTGAGTGTAAATTATTTTCAATTAAAAAAAAGAAAATAATCTTGTGGACAAATAGAAAAAAAGAATAATTTGATGGACAGATGGAGTATTAATTAGACTAATTAATACATTCTCCCTCCGTCCCACTATAAGTTGTTCATGTTGTCATTTTCGTCCGTCCCACTGTATATTGTTCATTTGTTTTTTTACCTTTTCTGGAAACTACTATTTACTTCTTTATTATTATTTTTAATACTTTTTACACTATTTCCATTACTTTTTCACTTTTTTCCATCACATTACTTATACTTTTTCAATTTTTTCATCACATCACTTATACTTTTTCACTTTTACCTTAATTTGTGTGCCAAAAAATAGCGAGCAACTTATAGCGGGACGGATGGAGTACTACATAAATATAAAAAGAAAAGATAAATACAACATATTAAAAACTTTAGACTTCACTTTTAGTACTAATACATTGTCATAGTCATTAGTCAACTTTAAAACTCTTTTAAAACCATGTTTGTTTCATGATGGACTACAACTTTTTTCCATGTTAAGTTAAAATTTTAAAATTCAAATTTTCAAATCACATAATCAATGCATACCATTTTTTTATAGAACAATTTTTGGATACAATTCACACTTCTCATTCATTCTCTTTTCTTATTTACCTCTTATATAATATAACATAATATAATATAATAAGACAATACACATCAATCACTAATTTGACATGGATTTAAAATTCTATAAAACAATTTTTAAAATAATTTTTTAAAATTATGAGAGATACCTTTGAAAGACTTTTAAAAATTATTTTTAATGTTTCAAAACAACTACTAATACTTTTACTTTTAATAGCATGTGATGAAGACTATAACAATCTCGAAAGGTCATAAATTGAAATAAAGAATCATAATAAATAGAAAATTAATATTTAAATTTTTTTTTTTTGTTATTTGATTTGATTAGATTAGGATTATATTTACCTTTAGTAGGCTGTTTACAAAATAATTTTGGATTGCAATTCATTTTTTAAGCAGTTTGATGAATGAATAGAAGTTATTGGGTTTCATTCCCTTTTCATCATCTTTAAATTACTGTTCTTTTAGTATTCATATTAAAAATCAATAGAATTAGTACATTAATCTCATTTATATATATATATATATATATTTATTTATTTTAGGTATTCTCAAAATTAACATAAATACGTTAGCATCAAGCTTCTACTACTACATCAGTTAGAATATGACGAGTAATCTACCGTTGATCTCATGCTTCTAATTTTTTATGACATATGACAAACCAAATAATTGTTATTTTTTATTATTATTGATGATAATTATTTTATTGGAACGTATTTAAAGTTTTCCCCTGTCGCCTTAAGATTTTAAGTCAAATTCTTAATGTAGATTTTTTGAGTTCAACTGCTTTCTAATTTTATGTTATTCCTCTGGATATGAGATCGATTTCGATTTGAGAATGAATCATTTAAAAGAAGGATAATGTTAGTGAAGGGACCGAGATGACAATTTTGTATAGAATTATATTATTTAGAAATATAATATTTGGTTACTTTATTTCTTTTTATTTGATATAATTCGGCTATTTCCATCATTTTATGATCTTATTTATTAAAAATTGGTTTTATATGATAATGATTCATATAAACTTATCATTAAACAAGTTTAAAGTGTATACATTTGATTAAGAATGTCAACATCTCATCAGGAGTATCAAAAGTTGGGTAAATAAATATATATAATAATTATAATACTACCTCCGTCCCGGAACTATTTTCATAGTAGTTCCGGGCACGCGAACCAAGGAAAAATAAATATGTGAGTGTAAAGTTATTATTAAAATAAGAAAAAATGTATTTTATTGACTTTTGTGAGAGAGAAAAGTTTCCCTTTTTGGTGTGTGAAAGAAGAGTTGGGACGTCCAAATAAGGAAAGTGTGAAAGTAGTTTTGGGACGGAGGGAGTATAATTCATATAATTGACTCAAATTTTTAATAATTATGATGAAATTTTTTATACTTCAGGTCAAATATTTGATACTATCCCCGTCCACGAAAAATACGCTCAGATATTTGCACGTGGTTTAATGCAATATATCGAGAGTTATTACGGGATATTGTGAGGTCCGATATGAGTAAAGAGAATATCTTTGGAAGTACATATGACGTTGTCATCGGACCTCACAATATCCCATTATACCTTCCGACATATTGCATTAAACCAAGTGCAAATATCTTAGCGTATTTTTCGTGGACGGAGCCACGGAGGGAGTATTTTAAAATTGTTTAATGATAAATTTATTATGAATTTTTTCATATAATAATTCAGTATATTTACAGGATATTCGATAAATATTATTATTCTGTTGGATATGAATTACAATTTTAAAACTGGTATTTCTTTTATTTTTTTATTATTAATAGTTTCTTGAAAATCAATAGAAATTGATTTTTTTTTAATTCACGTCTTCCAAAAACAAATGTAGCATTTACCCCTTTATGTAATTTACAAGTTAATGATTCAGTTCTCGGGAAAAACAAAGGTATCCCAGTTGACAAAAAAAATCATGTTATTGTTAAGCATACTAAATTACTAACTATTACTCTCTCCGTTCCAGAGCAATTTGCAAGGGAGGAGGAACACACAAATTAAGAAAAAAGTGGAATAAAGTAAAAAAAGTAGTATTTTGAGGGTTAATTTGGTAAAATTTTATGTAAAAAGTGAAAAAGTTAGTTGGATTGAGTGTAATGTAGGCCCAAAAAATAAAAAAGTAATGACATTTTGTGTAAATATGTAGATATTGTGAGAGTGAAGTTTATAAAAAGAGTTTCCTTTTTCGGGTTTGCAAGTTCCTCTGGGACGTCCCGAAAAGGAAAACTTGCAAGTTCCTCTGGGACAGAGGGAGTAGTACTGTATAACAGTAATATTTTAAAAAATAAAACTCACATGAATTTACGTTTGCAAGACAAGGTATATACTAAAATTAATTTGAAATTTATAGTTATTTTATTAAATAATACCCCCTCTGCCCACAAAATATTATGCATCTTTCATTGTACGTAGTTTAATGTAATATGTCGGATGATATTTTGGGGTATTGTGAAGAATAATATACTTTTTAAAAAAAATTCACTTTATTTAACGGACCTCACAATACCACAAAATATCCTCTGACATATTGCATTAAATCACGTGCAAAGAAATATGTATATTTTTGTGAACAGAGGGAGTATTAGTTATTTTATTAAAGAATATAAATTTTGAATGTTACATTATTTATTAAAAGTCATAAGATGAAGGATATGGAAGATATTAATTATTATTACAAAAAGGAATTAATAACTATAACTAAATAGTAAATAGTATACATTTTCTACTAAATCTAATGCAAAGTGATTTATTGATTTATATATGGACTAATTTCACACTATATATATACAATTTATCGTATCTACTCTTTATTGTTTAATAATTTAATGAGACATTCTCTTGTAAAATATTTCACATGTAGGGTATATCTAAAATAAGTAAATATTTAAAATTTGCCGAGTCATGGATCATTGTAGGATAAAATTCTTGTGCCAAACTAATTAAAAAAATCATGCAAAAGTGTATTTCAAAATTTTTGCTCCCAATTTGTATTACTGTAAGGCTCCATTAGGTAGTGTATAGAAAATTAGCACGTAGTGGTGAGATTTTAATTATTAAATGAGATATTTGTATTAAATCTTTTAGTGTTTGGTAGTAATTACTTAAAAGTAGATTATTTTTGTATTCTTATTTGATAGAGTATAGTTGATATAATTTAATATTTATTTTTAATGATCTAATTTTTTTTATTGGTGTTTGGTAGGAAATATATATGCTAATATTTGAGCAACAAAATGTTTTTAGTGACTAACATTTATTCGCACGTATAAGCCCACATATTTATATACACACATTCTTCTCATGCATATCATCGAACACCAACTGGATGTCTTTCATACTTTTCAATTTTGAATTAAACTCCATCAATTCGATCTGCACAAATGAATTAACACAACATAATCAAATCCCACCTTTTCCGATTAACTTATGAACCAAAGTTGAAGTAAAAACATGCTCTACAAGCCCAATCAAACACTCCCAACTAATGAAATACTCAAAGACAGACATTTTGAACAGAATTATGCCTTAAATAATTGAATGATTAATTACGTGGAATAGGAAGGAGAAGGAGGTATTTTCTTCCTATGTGCCATAGTCAAAACCAAGTAAATGTAGGGATAGTGCACCCGTCATGTTCCAACGGAATCCCCGTCATGTTCCAACGGAATCCCCGTCATGTTCTCGTGGGACCAGGCAAACACGTCCAGGTTGGTCATTAAGAATAGCTCCATCCTCGACCGGTACTGTTCAGGTAACTCAGAACCGATGAAAAGTTCTAAGTCCCTTTCCGGGTCCACCGGGAGTGCCGTCAATTCCTCCATGGGGGTTGCTTTTCTCTTCTGACATTTCCACCTCGGGTCGTTGATGAACTCGTCCCACTCCCCTTGTGACATCTGCGCAGGCTCGTGGCCTATGCGCGGTTCGAGGTCATCGGGTTGGCTTTCAGCTTGGGCGAGCTTGTTGGTTGTGAACACCTCCGGTGGTCTGTCAGCTTGGGATGGTGTGGTGACTTGGGGAGTTGGGTCAACGTCCATGGGTGTTGGTTCTTGACCTCCCGCAAGTCGCCTACCTTGAGCCTCATCAGCTACCTCCATGGGAGTAGGCTGCTGCCCCTGCGCAGGTCCCAACACTTGGGTTTCTTCTACGTCCTCCATTGGTGTCGGTTGTGTGTCTTGCACAGGTCCACCGCCTTGGTTGATTTCTGCCAAATCGCCTACCTCCATCATCTCAGTTTCGACCGAAATGACGTCCAGGATGTTTGGCTCGTCTGCAGGGATCTGTACGCCCTCTTCGAGGATGTGGACTTGTGTAACGGACTTCTTGACCCGGCCATCTTTGATCTGGAGTAAACACTCTCGGGCCTTTTTCTGGTCACCTTTTATAGTTTCGGCACCCTTTGGAGTTGGGAATTTTAAACAGTAGTAGTAGGTCGAACACGCCGCTTTGAATTCTTTAATAAAATGGCGGCCAAGGAACCAGTTGTAGGAGGACTGCTGGTCGACAACTAGGAAATCTATGAGCCTAGTCAGTCTCCTTTCGGGGTCCTCAGCCGATACAAGTTGGACGCTCAACCTAACACTACCTAGGGGGACGGTTACAGCCTCTCCGAACCCCACTATCCTAGCATTGCTAGGTTCCAGGTACGACTCAAAATCACCTAAGGCATCCAAGGTGGATTTGAAGAGAATGTTGGTGAATGCGCCGGTGTCCACAAGTAGCCTGTGAACTCGGACGTTCATGATGTCGGCGGTTATCACCAACGAGTCATTGTGGGGCATCAGTACCCCCTCCAGGTCCGTTGAAGAAAATGTCAGCTCGTCAGCGAGCTGTGAGACGGGCCTGGGGCCGGAGCTGCCTTCCCGGACTTGATTTATGGCCCGGATTTCGGCCTTCCTCTTTCTCCTGGATATGGAGGATCCCCCGTCCTGGAGACCTCCTGCAGCTCCGATCTCCTCCTCAAGAACCAAGAGTTCCCGAGTCGGCTCCATATTTTGCTGAGGTTGGGGAGGTGCCCTCCGTCTGTGATGGGGACCAGGTTGGTCCGCTTCCTCCTCCTCGTCATCGGAGGTAGCCCTCCTCTCGAACCTCGGTCTCTTAGCTAGGGCCTTCTTCACGAACTCGGCCAATTTCCCCTCCTCGTAAAATTTCCAGAGTTGCTTGAGGAGGTCTCGACACTCGCTGGTGAAGTGGCCGATGGCCTAATGGTAGGCACAAAATTTGTTAGGGTTGAGCTTCGTGCGGTCCTGGCGGATCCGCCTTGGCTCCTCCAGCATGGCCTTGCCTTGGACGGCAGTGAAGACATGGTCGACGGAGACAGTGAGGACCTGGTTGAGCTTTTCTTTGAGCTCGTCTCCCTCGCTAAAGGCCTTTAAGTTCCGGGGAGCTTTGTAGGCGCCCCCGGACTTCTTCCCGTAGGGCTTCCTTTCCTCGTGGGCACCAACTTCTTTCAGTAGTGCCTCCTGCATAGCCACAAACACCCCCGCCTTGTGGCGGAATTCGCTGTAAGTGTTGGGACATGCGAGGTGCATCTCCTTCCAGAGGTCGGTGCCTCTCCTAAGTCCGGCCATCGCCGCGACGACCTTGGTATCTTCGCTTACCGGCTCGCCTTCCAGCAGAATCTTATCGAACCTTTCCAGGTACTGCTGGTCGCTTTCGCTCTCGCCTTGATGGATGTTGGCGAGCCGGTGCTTCTGGGTGAGATAAGACCCGAACCCAGAGAAGTGGGCCAGGAACTCCCGCGAGAGTTGGCCAAATGAGCAGATTGACCCCGGGGCGAGTGAAGAGAACCAGCGGTGAGCTCGGTCCCCTAGGGTCAGTGGGAAGTTCCGGCACTGGGTGGGGTCGGTGGCGCCGACCGAAATCATGAAATCCGCGTACTTGGCCAGGTGGACTTTTGGGTCCGATTCGCCTTCGTATGCGGACATCACCGGGAATTGAATTTTCTTCTGGACCGGTGCGCGGAGGATGGCAAGTGCCAATGGAGAGGTGGGGAGAGTCGTGGCGTCAGGTCCGCCAAACTTGGCTGCTACTTGTGCTTGTAGCATTTCAACGGCCTTTTTCAGTGAGGCCAGCTCGTCGTCTCGGGTCACCTCCGGCGGAGGGTGCTCAAAGGTCGTGCGTCTCGTGGACGCACGTCCCTGAGGTGCCTCACTCTGGGGTGACCTCTCAGTGGCGGGCTGGAACTGGCGTCCGCCGTGGGGGCCTAACCGGTCAGTGGCGGGCCTCCTCAGCCTTTCGTGGGCTGACCTGCGTGGCTGCTGGACGGAGTCCCCATGGGACGCAGCTGGGACTGCCGTACGCTCATTTTCTTCATACCTCGGGCCCAGGCGGCCTTGGAGGACTTCCCTCCTTTGAGATTGGTGGGTGCCAGATGCCCCGGTGTAGGCCGACTCCCTTCCAGTGTAAGGAGCGGGACTCTCCTCCACCATTTTGGCTTTGCCGATCCTCTCCCTGCGCTGGCGAGCTTGTGCCGAGCTCGCCTCCTGCTCGGTGGGGAGTACGCTGTAGTCTCCCCTGGTTTGGGTGCCCTGGGTGGGCCTGGTCTGCTCCCTGGTTTCGGCGGCTGGAGCTCGCCTGGGTACTAGGGCGAGCTCGTCCTGCTGTCGCTGCTGCAACCTTTGTAGGGTCGCGATGGTGCGTTGGAGCTCGTCAGGATTGCTGACCAGGTCCCTCAGAGCGGGAGCTAAGTCTTCCTGGGTCGCCGCAGTTCGCTGAGGTCGCGGAGCTGCGGTGCTCTTCTGGGGAGGTGGTTGTGATGTCTCCACCACCTGGCGTGAGGTCTCCACCTCGGCCTGGTTTTGATTGCCCCCTCTACACCTTCCCGCAGTTGCGGAGGTCTGTCCCTTGGCGGCTCGAGTGTTAGCCATTTTCAGGTTTCGGAAGGGGTAACTAGCTGAAGGGCGTCGAAGTGGAGGGTGGTCGCCGGCGTGGTGGAGGTCGCCTGAGTGGTTGTCGTCCAGCTTAGGCGGAGCTGTGCAAGTTTTCGTCTAGCCTCGCGTGTGACGAATTGTCCGAAGTACGGTTTATTCGTGTGCACACGCGCGTTTGAAAACTTGTTCCGGACCGATTTCGTGAAATCCGAAGACTCGGATTTTTGTCCGGAAATCTGGGTTCTTTGTCCAAGGGATGAGAGTGTGTGTGTATCTTCAAGTGTTCTTGAGTTTTATCAAGAACACCTTCAAATCTTCAAACCTTCAACCAAACCCTAACTTTTTGTTCCTGAATTTTTTTATTTTTCAGATTCGAAAACACCAGATTCACCCTCCTTCTAGCGCCAAATTGTTGATAGAATTTACTAATCGATGTTTGTTTATGTGGCTTTACAACATATTAATCCTATCAAACAATAATCTTTGAATTAATGTTCTTGGGGAGGGAGAGTAGAGAGCTTAGAGAGAGAAATATTGCAGTGTGGATTGTATTAATTTTCAGAATTGTGAGTGTTGTGTGAATAGTACAAGAGAGGTCTTATTTATAGGTGTGTGGGTGTGAGATGACACCTTACGAGCCTATGTGGCTTCCGGTGTTGACGAGAGTTCCTTACCCTCGTCTTGATCTCTCACACTGCTTCCCTTACCACGCCTCGTCTTACTTCTATGCCTTAGACTAGATGGGCCTCATTAAAAACCTCACCGTAAACCACCCTTGTGGACAAACTGTACGGAGGGAAAAAGAGCGCGCCATCAGGATCCTATTGACTAACGAGTGAGCCTATGGGCGAGCTCCCAGCGAGCTCCGGTGGGTCGGGCGAGCTCCTGGGCCTTGACCAGATTCCAAGGTATCGGGCGAGCTCTGGTGTACCCACAGACGGGCGAGCTCTGGCTCTGGTGACCTGGCAAACCTCGGGGATTATTTCTGAAACCGACGTATTAGTTCGCCATATCAACAAGTTGTATATGGGTAAATTTGTGTATAAGTTTGTGAATGTGCACGTAAATCAATGTTTCTTTTTTTAGTAGTGTGCAAATTTGTGTGGAACGTCCGAATAAGAGAAATGTGTGAATTCCTATGGGACAGTGGGAGTAGTTTTTTGTGCTTTAAAGTTACTACAAGTACAAATATATTCTTTTATAAAAATAAATATATATTTTTTTTTATTCCTCATTATTTTTAATCTATATTGTTTCATGCATTAACACAAATTTGCTCCAACATATATTTGTTCTAAACTAATACATATTTGCGCTAATAATAACATACATTTATAGTAACATACCATTGTTCTAACATTGACACACATTTAAAGAACTACATATTTACCCTAATATTAAGTTATTAACACACATATATTTCACCTGTAATACACATATTTTCTCTAATATTAACACACATGTACTCCAAATAGTAATATATATTGTAGTAACATATATTTTATTCTAACATCGATATATATATTTGCTCTAATATTTGTTCTAATATTAACACACATTTGCTCCATTAATAACACATATTTGCTACTTAAATACATTACTGTATGAATAATAATAATTTTTTATAAAAATAAATAAATATTTATGAAAAGTCTTTATTTAAGTAGATAATAAAAGACATTTACCCTTATTTTGTATAAAAAATATTAATTTTTATAAACTCACTAGATGTAACTCAACCTGCTCAGAATCTACAAATTTTATAAATATAGATTATTCAACGAACTCTAAAATGACTTACATATGCACATTTAGACTCTTGTATAAATAACATACTTGGTTGTTCTTTCAAAAAGTAAATCAATAGTGTTCTTGAATATGCAATAACGATGGTCTTGAAAAGTGATCTTTCTAAATAAAATATTTAATTTTATTGTGAAAAAATACTGCATAAAGAGAAGGATATCAACTAATGTAAATTTTCTCATATTTTAATTAGTAGGCATATTAGGTATTTTCTAATTATATTAAAATAAAAATATATTATCAAAATTGTATCCACTAAAAATAAATTTGTATTAGTATATATCCGGCCCTTAAATTTATTCTAAAAAAAAATGGGCCCGACTATATATCCCTTCAATTTTTTTTAGATACACCTGTATACATTATCAAATATCTATTTTGCTTATTTTTATTAAAAAAATGAATTAAACATACATTAATTTTAATACATCCATAAAAAAATAATCATTAAATACATATTTATTTTTAACTTGTCGCCGCCTTTCATGGTGTGGTGTTGTTCTAGCCGGCCCTTCCACCACCTCCAAAAATCAACAATACATATTAAAAAATAAAACTATTAAAAAAAAGACTGAAATTTGTAGAATTTTTGTGGACGCCAAGTTTATAATGTTGTTCCATTTGATTACAGCGGTGGAATAACCATTATTTAGTCGATAAATGACATATATCAATTCATTATTCGACATTATAAAATAAAAAAATTTGTAAAATGAGTTGAAAGAAGTATATTAAAATAATTATTTTTATAGAAAAATAACAAAATAAGTGTGAAAGGATCAACTTATGGATCGGGTGCGACTACTCATACCCCAATTATTAAATATATTCAAATTGAAAAACTAATTTAAATATTAAACATAATCCCATTTTTTTTCTATTATATTCTTTTCCAATTTTGACCCAGTCTTCAGCTCTCTCAAGTCAATGTTAATGATCCACAGTGCGTTGCCATTTTTAAAAAATGAGAACTGAAACTTTGCGTCGTCATTTTATCTGTTGCAACCAAATAAAATTTTAAAAGAATTCACTAGATGAACGTCATGTCTTCTTCTCCACGCTCCTTCAAATCTAACCGGAGCTTTTTTTCTCCTGAAAATCATCATTTTTCCCATCCAAAATTCCATAATTTTCAACCTTTATGTATCGTCGTGGAAAATACGGCTTCCACATCACCCCTTCTGCGGCGTTCTTTAGACATATGTACGTGGATAAAATATGAATTGATTGCCAACAAAAAAAATTTAGGACTGCGTAGAACTGTAGAATAGTTTCGAAAATGATTGGAATCCATGAATATAGCAGTTAAGAGTTAAGACGTGAGAGAAGAAGAATAGGTCAAAAAAAAATTAATAAAAAATAGGGTATGTTTAATAATTTAAATTAATTTTTTGCATTTTAAATTAAATATATTTAAGTAATTGGGGTATGTTTAGAGGAATTTGGGGTATGAATAGTTATTGTGGATCTAAGGACTTGTTTGCAAAATTATTTAAAAAGTGTAAAATCACTTTTTTTAAAAGTTGGTGTAACCTAACTTTTTAAATGAAAAAGTGATTATAAGTTTCTAGTTGTTTTTACAAACAAGCCCTAAACCTCATTAAGCCCAGCCCACTAACTAAAGCCCCAAAACACAGACAAGTTTCATCAACCAAAGTTTCACCTCTATCAGCTCTTCATTCTTCATCGACGGACTCTTTCACTGCGGAAGAAATAAACGGTCGAAGCTTTCTTTTATGGTGAGCAAATTCATTAAAATACTTCAGCAGTTCCACCATTTCTTTTGTTCTGTTTCGTTTTTTTTCTTAAATGAACTTTTCTGCCTGTACTTATTTATTTTATGGCTTCGGAGATTTTTATTTTGTCGTAGTTGCCAAATGCTGAGAATCCTTTTGATAAATTGGGCTGTTCTGCTGATCAGTTGAATTACCTATTGAAATTTGAGGCTTATGAAATTCTACTTTATGGAATTTTCAGCACATTCTTCGATTGTTATGCTATAACCGTTAAGATTTCTGCTACTGAGTTTTATAGACTGTATCGGTGATTATTGAGTTCCTTGTTGTTTCAGGTGTTTCCTGGGTGATAGCATCAGTTTCTTTTGGGTGGTTCTAGAATCAATTGAATTAGACACTGTATGTGAGAACTCATTAATTGTGCTTAATCAATTATGGTGTCTCTGCATTCCAAGACTGTTTGGATGAAAAGGCATCAATGCCCATGTGGGGATTGGAAATGCTTTATGACTTGTGATGTAGATGCAGAAGAGGGTGATATGGGATCCCAATTGATCAAGAATGATTCAGGACCAATGGAAACTATGGTTGCCCCTTATGTGGGAATGATGTTTAAGAGTGACGATGAAGCGTTTGAGTATTACGGGAACTTTGCTAGAAAAAATGGATTTTCTATCAGGAAAGAGAGGTCTCGGTTAAGTCCTCAATTGGGCGTTTATAAGAGAGATTTTGTTTGCTATAGGTCTGGGTTTGCACCTGCAAGGAAGAAACAGACAGTAGAGCATCAAAGAGACAGGAAATCTATGAGGTGTGGATGTGATGCAAAAATGTACTTGTCGAAAGAGGTTGTAGATGGGGTTTCTCAGTGGTTTGTTGTGCAATTCAGTAATGTGCATAATCACGAGCTGTTGGAAGATGATCAAGTTCGTTTGTTGCCAGCGTATCGTAAAATTCATGAGACAGATCAAGAACGGATTCTTCTGCTTTCAAAAGCTGGTTTTCCTATACACCGTATAGTCAAGGTTCTTGAGCTGGAAAAAGGTATTCAAGGTGGACAACTCTCATTTTTAGAAAGAGATGTAAGAAATTTCCTCCAGAACCGCAAGAAATCTGTACAAGAGAATGATGCTTTATTAACTGAGAAAAGAGAAAATGACACTGTGGATCTTCTTGAGGCCTGCAGGGCTAATAAAGAGGCTGATCCATACTTTGTTTATGATGTTACTGTTGATGAAAATGATAAAGTTGAGAATGTTGCTTGGTCTTTTGGAGATTCTGTTCATGCCTATGACATGTTTGGTGATGTTGTTTATTTCGACTCAACATATCGATCAATGGCCTATGGTATGCTCTTTGGAGCATGGCTGGGAATTGACAACCATGGAAGGCTTCTCTTCTTTGGTTCTGCTTTATTGCAAGATGAGACCTCCCATTCATTTGCTTGGAGTTTACAGGTTTCCACTTAAATTCTTTGGCTTCTAATTCTTGTTATATATGCAAATCATTTGTTTCCTTATATTGTTTAATGCTGTTTTAGGCTTTTCTCCGATTTATGAAAGGAAGATATCCACAAACAATTATTACTGATATCGACCCTGGTCTCAGAGAAGCCATACAAAATGAAATGCCAAATACAAAGCATGTTATTTCCTTGCACAACGTCCTGCCTAGGATATCCAGCTGGTTTTCTCTTCCACTTGGTCCAAGGTTCACTGAGTTTAAATATGAGTTTGAAGAGTTGTGTCGTCTACAAAATACTGATGAATTTGAATTTCGGTGGAATCAGATGGTTTCAATCTTTGGAATTAATTTGGATAAGCACATAGCTTTACTCTCTTCTCTCCGGATGTGTTGGGCTCTACCTTTTGTTAAGGGGTGCTTTCTTGCGCAAATGGATTGTCCATCATACTGGAAATCAATAGATGTATTTTTAAAAGGAATAGTTAGAACTCAGACCTGTTTGCGTGGGTTTCTGGAGCAGGTATGTTATTGGTGTTAGAATCAGACAAAATATCCTTTTTAGCTTCATATTGAGCAGATTTATCCCTTTTTAAGCTCTGCCTCATGTGATATGTATTAACTTGATTTCCTGTTTTGACTTTGTAGACAGGGTTATTATCTAATTACAAAATGCAGTCACATGATGATACACAGTATACACACTTAAAAACATGCTTACCTATTGAAGAGCACGCACGTGGTGTTCTTACTCCTTTTGCATTTGATCTGTTGCAACACGAAATGGTATTAGCTATGAAATATGCAGCTTCTGAAATGGCTAATGGGTCGTATCTTGTACAACATTTTAAGAAGGTTGATGGAGAGCGTCTTGTAATATGGATACCAGAAGATGAACAAATTCATTGCTCTTGCAAGGAATTTGAGTCCTCTGGTATTTTATGCAGGCATGCACTTCGTGTTCTGTTATTTAAGAACTATTTTCAACTTCCAAGCAAATATCTTTTGAACCGATGGCGCCAAGAGAGCTCACTTTTCTGTTACAGCGGACAAAGTAACGTAAAAATGAAGGATGAATGGTGTCAGCAGTTCGATTCTCTCACTGGGACTTTATTCTCTGAAGCAATACTGACAAAAGAGAGATCTGAATTTGTTCATAGAGAACTTACAAAAGAGCTTACAAGGCTTATTAGTCAAGTCAGAGATATGCCAGCTGTTGATGAAATTGGCACTGATGTTACTATTTCACCCACAAATGCATTGTGAGAACTCTTGTAGTGTTATAAGCAACATTAAGTATTTAATGACTGGAGAAATGTGTCTTCCATGAATACTTCAGTTTGTGCAACATATACAACGGATAGTACCAGAAGGAAGAGTGATAATCATGGTAGCACTGGTAATTGAGTTCTGAAAGCAGTGAAGGTGAATAGAACTCTTGACGAAGTGTCATCTTGTAGATAATGTAAGGTTAGTTTAATAAGAACTAAAATTTGTTACCTTGACTCATCTGTGTTGTCCATTAAGTGTTGATTTTGAAGTTTCTATATTTTTGCCCTCAAATTTTGTTTATTTGCTTCTTATTTGTTATTTGGAACCACCATGCCTTGTGTTGTCATGGTACTTGACCTCATATTGTGTGCGTGTGTTCTAAATGGGTTGAATTCCTCCCCCGCCCTCTTTGCTCCTCTCTTAGGTTCAAGCTTCCACTTTGAAGGAAAATGACATATTAAGTACCTGGTGCTTCTTGTACTAGCTCTACTTTTGATGTCTTCAATTGTTCTATCTTTCTTTCATTCTTTCGGAAGTTGGTAAATGACACAAAATAGTTTTCTTGGGTGCTTAGAGTGGATATATGGATATTGGGGTGTCCATGTATGTTGATTTAGAAAACCTTTGAGCATTTCCAGTAAATTCTAAACCTACTCCTGTCCCATATGTGTATTCCAATGTACCCTTCATCAATGCATCTAGATAGATGTATACTATATTGATAAAACTCACTTATACAGTTTGAATTCCTTAACTCCTGGATTTTGGACTGGAAGTATCATATGCTTTTACCTGTGTTTTTTTTTTTTTTTGTGCAGCATTCTCTATTTAATCAAGCTCTGAAATTCTTAGAACAGTGTAGCACTTTCTTTTTCTGGTTTGATTTCATTTTCACCAGATAATATGGTCAAAAGGGGTGGTATATGATAGATGAGTCATGGGAGGGGATCGATATGCATGAACAGTGTGAGTTTAAGGATTGAATGATGATTGGAAAGGATCGATGTTGGTGTAGTATATCCTATGCTTGATACGCCTAAGGAATGAAAAATTTAACGATCATTTAATTCGTTTATGATCTTTAATTCCATTATTGATAATTTGAAATGAATGCTAGAAATTGAATTTATTTATAATGATCAAATCGCAATTTAATAGGGTGTATCTTCTTAAAATAATGACAAATGCCATATATTTTATAATTTTATTTATTGTATAATTTAACGATTTCTTAGAATCTTTTAATTAAATAAGTGTATAGTTAATTTATAATAGTTATTTACAATTCTTGTCCTCCTTTTTGAAAAAAAATGATAAGAAGATTCCAAATAAAAAAAACTGTGATAATGGAATCAAAATATGGTAATAATGTCAAATTTTTGTTGAAAGTAGATTTTCTGAGTAATAATGTCAATATTAGATATCAATTTATTCTTGTTGACTGAAAATAGTTAAAACCATTAAGAGGGAAAGATTCTCTAATCCTATGCTTTTGGGTTTTATGTAATCCTCTAGGAAAGATGATTACCTGCAGTGAATAGTGGGTTTAGATTGAGTTTGTGAATGACCATTCCCTCGCTACATCCCGATCATGCCAAAGACGTCAGTGTAGTTTAATAGAAACTCAGAGAAGCTACTGAATTGGGGAAACCACATTTCTTTTGTTTTCGTTCTATCACCTCATTTAAGCATTTACTAACACACTTTGCTGATATCCCCTTGCATTGGATGAGAAAGAAGGGGTTATTATTAAATTTACCCATTTGTTGATACTTGGATACTTTGAGATCTATTGTGTGATCTTTTCTCGTGTTTTTGATGTTGCTAGCTGATCATTAGTTTTAATTGTAATTTTCATTATGATTGAGAGAAGATGAAGGAGAAGGAAAACTAGCATAAAAGTAAAATTTGATGACTAACTATTTTTTGAAATGTTCTTCCCAAGATCTTGTGGAAGGAGTGTGACCTTTGATTGCTTATGCTACTTTATCAATTGTTACATTTAAAAAAAGAAAGAAAGAAAAAGTGATTACATGTCTGTTAAATTTTACAATCCTGCAATGGTCCTTAAATTTATGTTGCTGCTTTGAACTTCTAGGTACCATTACCTTAATTCATGTGGATGCCATTACTTTTCAGGTTCCGTTAAATTAATAAACAAACTGGTTCTTGTAGGCTCAAAGAAATCCGGTTAAATTTTGGTCCATTGAATTAATTGGACCTGCTATTCAGCAACTGATTTGTGGCTTCACCACTGATTGAGGCAATTTCTTTATCGATTAGTTCAAAAGCTCTAAATCAGACCATGGTAATGTATTTGCTGCAGTGATGAATTCTGAAGTATCAAGGTAACTTCTTTCATTAAAGTGACATGTTCACCCCCTTTCCTTTTTTAATGATCTATTCATTGACATCCATCTTGTTTATAATTATTGTTGGGATGGTCTGGATCTACGTGTAAGCAGGATGGATGGTTAGACTACTGTTTACGAACTATCATATTCATGGTTTTGCATTCTGTCTTACCATACAGATATCATAATAACTGATTGGAATTATTGCTTTCATATTTCAAATCGTTGTTGTCCATGCAGATGTGCAATCTTCTAACTTGCTGTGAGGCTTCTAGTTCTCTCCTTTCGTTGATCAAATTTCGGGTAAGCTTTTATTATCACAACCCCACCCACCAAGATTTAAAAAAAATAAAATAAATAAAACTGCGATAGTTCCATGTGATGCAGCTCACTGTACAATATAGTATGAGACAATATTAACTTAACAAGAAGCCATTTTGAACCATAAAATTTGGGGACTTCCTCGTTATGTTGTTGTCCCAAGTACTGTGCAGTTTATTGAGGTTGAGAGAAAAAACCGCTGACATGCGTTTGTCTTTGCATGACTAATGCCAAAGCTATGTGTTCCATTTGTTCTTCTGATTGATCTTCTATTATGATTTCTATTTGTAGAAAATGTTATTATTGCCTCATTTACTTTTGCCAATTAATTTGGAAGGACCCATAACTTTTGTGGTGGGACTACGAAAGTCTCATCTTTGACGCATATCTGCTTGTGGCCCCTACCTTTTCTATTATTGGCAGTCCTGATTTACATGTTTTGATTGATTTGGAGACACAAATGGGGCCAAGTGGCATTTTTGGGTCAATTTTAGAAGGTACTTCTAATTAATTGTTTTAATTAGACTGTAAAAATATTAGGAGATGAATTGTTAAAATAATCAGGGTGTGCAACCATAGTTTTGAAAGGCGAGAGGCGCCAAAAGGCGCCAAGGGCATGGTAGAGCCCGAGGTGCCCAAGGCGCGCCCGAGGCACTCCTTTGATACATTTTGACAAAATATATCATATAAGACTTTCTACCACATAATATCACTAAAAACTCAATAAATAAACATTATAACATAAGATAAGCATAAAATTAACACAAAAAAGTGAAGATAAGCTTCACGAGTTCATTCTTCACAAACAAAAACCATGAAATTAACACACCAAGTTAACAATTTCTCAATCATCATCCTCATCAACATCAAAATCAAAACCCTCCTCCTCCTCCTCATCAAACATCTCATCATCATCGATGTACTCTTCTTCATCTTCCTCTTCCACTTCATCAAATGACTCCTCATCGTCATCTTCATCTCTAAGTCTTATAGATGAGTCCTTTTACCTATTGGGGAGTGAAGTGGGGAGTGAAGGTGGTGGCCGGAGATGAGAGTTGTGAGAGGAGGAGGCTGCGGATGTTTTTGCCAAATGAAACCCTAGTTCTAGGTTTTAATTTTATCATGTATTTTTTATTTTAAATATTTATTTTAATTTTAAAAGTGCTATTACTTAAAAAAGTGTCAATAAAATGCATATATTTGAACTAAAAGTGTCAAAACTTTTTTAAATTTCTCTCCACATGACAAAAATCAAAAGGCACTCCCGAGGCGCGCCTTTCATCGCCTCGAAAAGGCGCCGAAGGCTCTCGCCCGGGCGACAGCGCCTTGCCTTGGATGCAAAAGGCACCCCACCTATAGCCTCTCGCCTTTGGCGCCCGAGGCGCGCCCGAGGCGTGCCTTTCAAAACTATGTGTGCAACGGCTAGTTCGGTTACCTAACCAACTACAATAATTGAGCAAAATTTTAGAAAATCCAAACTGAATTTATCAAAACCGAACTGCAACTGAATCGAAATAACTGAATTATAATGATTTTTTTAATATCTTTTTAACATTCTAAAAAAAAATTGTTTAGGTAAAATGATAGAAAATGATAAAAATAATTTATTAAATGTATGATTGAAGATTCGTGTGTAGCTACATTTTGATTTCAAATTATAACACTTCTCAACATCTTAATTTAAAAATAGTAGAATTACTTTGTTTATTTCCTATGTACGTAACATTCTATTAGTTCGATTATTTTTTTCCTGGTTTTCTCACTGTAAAAATCAAAACCGAACCGAAATTATAATGTTTTCTTAAACCGAATCCAAACCAAAATCAAATAACCAAGCAAACTTTATAATATTTCAGTTTGATTTGGTTGGTTTGTTTGGTTTTAACTGATTTATGCACAACCTTAAATGTGATTAGGAGATATTTGTTCCAAGTGGAGCCCTAGTTAGAATCAAAGTTATGGACTCATTCAAAATTCCTGTAATTTTCCCATTTTCTCTAAAACTCACAGAAGATCTATCTGAAGTCTCATCAATAGATGTTTGGTAGTGTAATTTCAGTTCCAACTGTTACCATATCTTGTTTAATTTAGATAACTAATAATTTTAATTTTTTAAGAAAAATTTATGACTGTTTATATATGTTCTCATCATACTAGATTCAAATAAGTTCATCACGAAATTATTAGCAAGGCCTGAGAGTATGTTTTGTTAAGCCATTCTATATACAACATTGTACTTCCGAGGCATTTTAAAATACTGTTAGTGAGCAAGAACTGTTAATCTGATAAAATTTATCATTGAAACATATATGTTGTAGATTCCGAACCCCTTTATCTGCCATGATGAGATATTCAGCTTGTGTGTTTATACCAAACATAGTAACATTGTGGATCTCAAGGATGAAAACATAGAGAAGTGCATAGATGATATACAAGCAGCTACTTGTCTAAATAACGGGTTATTTAATCTCATGAAGCGATTTATTTCCTGTCATATTACACCGTAATGAGTTGTTGCTGGGCTTCAATCCTAATTTCTTCCTTCATCTTTCTGATGAATTCCTCAATTTTCCGGTTCAGCTCTTCTGTGCTTACACTGGCTTCATTTACCTCCTCCACTGCCGATAAACCATCCATAGTTTTATTTTCTTCTAGATAGTCATCATCATCGTCTTCTTTGTCATCTTCCAATTCTTCGCTTTCTAAAACAATTCCATCAATCTTCATTTCTTCAGCCTGTTTATCGAAGTCTCTATATTCTTGTTCTGGATGCTGCATTGTTTTTTCTTCTGCAACTGTCGAATTAATAGCATATTCCATGTATGCTGCATTTTCTCCAACTGTTTCCTCTTTAATTACTGCAGTTAGTACAGTGATTTGCTCGACTCCATCTTCAGCACCTTTCAAGATTCCAGTGGAGGAGCTGACTCTCAAGTTCTTGGCCAGAAACACGACGATCCCATTGCAGACGAGGAACATGTACTTCCTGTCCAGAGCACGAGCAAACGGGGGGAAGATCAAACTGGAAAGCTGGAGATTGTAAGAGAAGAAGAAGTAGGGAAAACCGGAAAAGTAGGAATACAAGAAAAAAGAGAAAGAAACAAGAAGCAGAATCTGGAGTGCCTTCTTCATCAATCCACAACACTTGGGAGCTATACAACCGCCCCGTCGATCCATTTCTTGGGGTTTGCTGGAAAATTTGGAGAGATGAAAAAGAATATGAGATGATCCAATATTTGATTTCAAGAAACTCTTATATATGTGTTGGGGTGAGTCATTACTTCCATTATGAGAACTATGAGTTAGTGGTGTTGCAGTTAAAAAAAAAAGGTGGTGGTAATGAAGTTTCTAGTATTCACTGGTCTCCTGCGTCTGAAAGACGGCAAGCCATGGAGAATTTCCTCATATATTTTTTTTTAAAAAATGTTATATATTAAAAAGTACTTTTTTTGTGACGAGGGAATGTGTTTTTGAGAAATTACTTGGCATGAATCTGTATGCAATGGGGGGTTTTTGTCATTTTGTTTAGAGGATATACTATACTTTAAACAGAAAGATGTGTAATTTGTACCCCCAAAGAGTTTATTATGCGAGGATTTCTGTAGAATTTACTGGACATGCTGTTAACTTAAAAAAAAAGTGTTTTTAGGTAATCAGGTTTCTGATATTTTGGTTAGTAAATGCAGTAAGAGAGATTGATTGTCTAATTTTATAAAATTAATTTGAGTAACATATATTTGGATTCTTCTGCTTGGTGGCTGGGCCCCGACCTGTCAAGGATTCGATTTAAACTATTAAATTAAAAAAAAATTGGGATATTATATTATTTTGGCGATGTCTGTTTAGCTTTTATTTGGTGATTGATTATATATATTGTTTTGTGAAATAATATCATGAAAATAAAATAGATGTAATTTTTTAAGATCAAATTAAATAAGTTAATGTTTTAAGGATGTATTTTATTTTATGGATAAATTAATTTATTCCTAATTTTGATGTGGGTTTACACGAGATCTCCCATTTATAAGGAATTGTATACTTGCGTCAATGAAAAAATTGTGATTGCGGCTGGGGGAGATGTACATATTTTTTAAGTAACACTTTTCTAATGCAATCATGGACTTGGTTCATGTTCGCCAATGTTGTACAAAATGTTACAATATATTTTAGTAATTTTAAAACTTCTCCTTTCTTCTAGCACTAATTTTGATCATATGTTATTTTTTCAATATCTAAACATGCATGTTGATGATCCAAGAGAACATTTTGCCAAACGGTTACAAATTTAGAGCGATGAGTTGAAAGACATCATGAGCGGCTACACAAGAAGTGAAGCTTAGTGGAGATGAGTTCTTGATCATGAGAAATGTGGTCCTTGTTGCCTATAAATAGAGGATGCACAATACTTGAAGTCAATCGTGTCTTTAGCACAACAAGTCTAGGTCTTTAGACAGGTTTGTCTTCCTTGTTGTTTGATAGCTAGTGCACTTCATAATAATGTTGATTCATAGCTTTCGCGCCTTCTCAATACAAAAATTTCTCTAGAGTTGTGGTTAACATAATATTAAGTTTGATTCACACTTCATAGATTGTTCACTTAAAGAATATGTCCTCCAATTAGATCTCATGTGCCAGATCTGATTTTATTGTTTGTATCACCACTTTATTTAGTGAAGTTTTGTCATGAGACATTCAAAAACTATTTATAGTCTATGAAAAGTTTCGAATTTCATTTACAATTTTGTTGTTTAAGTTTTTCGCTGTGTTTATGTTGCCTAAGTTGTTCTAAAATTATTAACAATATTTCAGAAAACAGAACCTACACACACTTTCAACTGACGATTTGCCACTTTTAATTGATATCATATCAAAGCAATCGGATATCACATTGGAAGCTTCATTTGGCACCAGAATCATGAACTAAATACACTTAGTTTAAATTTTGTATATGTAATGTGTTTAGAAATAGAATTCCATCAACTCTCTCACTCAAACCTCCTATTTTGGATAGTACAAAATATGTCTACTGGAAGCCAATGAGAACAAATATCAAGTCCATCGATGAATATGTATGGAGAAATGTTCTCTCTGGATGGAATCAACATAGAACTCCAGCTGACGATGATAATGACGCCAGAATCAAAAGGAAGCTTGATTGGACGTAGGATGTGCATAATTCGACTACTTATCAATAACTGAACTGAAATCAAACTGAATTCATAATTTAGTTCTGTTATCATAATATTTGGTTCAAGTTTGGTTAGCTTTTTTTTTTTTTAATATAGAAATCCAATTTTCTATTGGATTCAGTTATTTACCCAAAATATTTTGCTTAACCGGTATTCAAATTGAAAATAATTATATACTCCCTCCGTTCTAGGGGAATTGACACCCTGAGATTTCACATTTTTAAGAAAAATATTTTTTTTAAATAAAAAGGTAGTATATGGATAAATATATTTATAATTATGTGATAGGACACATAAATCAATATTTTTTTAGTTGTATACAAATTTGTGTGAGATTGCCAAATAAGAAAAATGTGCAAATTCATGTGGGATAGAGGCAGTATTAATATATCTATATATAATAAATAACATTGATAGTAAATGTTGATTCCATATCTTTATATAGTGTCTTGTTCATGATGATCCACCCTCTTAGACTCTTAGTCTCTTGTTTTTATCATGGACATATGGTTAGGTTTATTTTTTTTTTAATTAGATAATTAGAATCGGTAAGATAATTTGATTTGGTATGCATTGTCATTTGGATATTAATTTATAATTTATTGTACAAGTATATTGATTATTGTACATTGTATGGATAAATAAAAATATTTCGATTATTTTGGTTTAGCGATTATGTCCGATTTTGAAGAAATTCGATTCGAGTTCAGTTAGTTATACTATAACTCCGTTCAATTTTCAGTTACCGAATCGACCAATGATGCCCCTACCTTCAGTAGCTTTAGGATGTTACAATTTAAAAGCAGTCAATGCCATTTCTTACATTCACTAATATTTAAAAATATATTGAACATCAATTACTCTGGCGTCCTCACTTGGTTCTCTTATCGTGCCGCATCAATTTCTATTGCGATGTCTTCTTCGTGGAATTGGGTAAGCAACTAACAACGTAGAAAGACAGACTTTGTGGAATTGGATTTTGCATTCTGCATAGTTGAGTTTGTGGAATTGAGTTTAAATTTATTTTTCTGCATAATTGAGTTTATGAAATTGGGTTTGAATTTATTTTTCTGCATAATTGACATTAAATTTATTCTTATTCATAATTACGTTTGTGGAATATGGATTTTTTAGCTTTATTAATTTGGATTGAAGAAAGATACAAAGTGTTTGAAGAGTGGATTGAATATCAAAATTTGATTGAAAATGGAAGTTGAAGAAAGCTCTACAATTCTCGATTTAGATGATAAAATGAGATTTTTCACAAATTTATACTATTTTCTTATAAATTGTATTCTTCTATTAAAGTTAAATAATTTTCTAACACTAAATATTTTCATCCTTTAACATATGAGTAAGTCTCTTGTGCACCAATTACACGGTGCAACTCTAGTTCATTTTTAAAAAGTTAAACAGTTTATAACTGAAAAGTTAAACAGTTTATTACTGAAAAGTGTATCTTTCATAGTTTAACTTTTCAGTAATATATTGTTTAACTTTTCAGTTATAAACTGTTTAACTTTTTAAAAATAAACTTGAGTTGCACCGTGTAACTGGTGCATACAGGACTAATCCTTAAAATATCTTAATTCTTATGTATAACCATTTTCTCATTCAAACGGGGCCTTACTTTATATTCCGGTTTATGATGGGCAAAGGCTCAGCCTCCAATGGGGCGTGCGGCATGCGGGCTCTACTTTTTTTTTACTATTCCCTCTGTCCCTAAACACTTTGCACATTTTTTTTTTGTCTGTTCCATAATATTTTGCACACCCTATAAATGGAAATAACTATTTTAACTTTATCCTCATAATATTCACATATTTACACAAAATGTCATTACTTTTACACTAAATCCAACCAATTTTATTATTTTAATAATATAACTTTACACATCACCCTCAATACTCTACTTTTTACACACTTTTCTTAAAAAGAGTGTAAAAAGAGGTGTGCAATCTTTTCAGGAACGGAGAGAGTATTTTAGAAATTCTTAAGCATTTCACATTTTATTTTATTTGACGAAAAATATATGAAGCAGCAAAATATTTGAGCATTCCATAGCCTAGTCAAGTTTATATGCAAAATGTTATACTCCCTTTCATCTGGTCTAGCTTTATACTTATATTATTTTTATATAAAGAATATAATAAAAATATGATGATAATCGCAGGATAATAAATTAGAATATAATAAAAAGAATAATATAATTAGTATTCTAGAGTCCAGACTGATATAGTGTGTATTAATAGTTTTAATATTATTTTATGAAAACATTAATATTGTTATACTAGTGATCAAGTGATATATATTAATAAAATAATTAATATTATTCAAAAGTATATTTAAATTGTATTGATTAAGTATGAATAACTCAAATAGTTAGAGCTCCACTACTTGAGATCTCGAGGTCCTGAGTTCGAAACACGAAAAGAGAGAAATTTATGATCTCTTGTGGTGGTCCTCGTGGTGGGATGATGATTCCCCTCTCGTAGAGGTTGTAGTTTCGATTGCGGTGCAGTTTTGAGTTGCAGTTTCAGGTAGTCTCTCTCTTATGGTGATGACAGTTTTGATTTATAGTAAGACGATTCGATGTGTCATACCCGATCATAAAAAAACTATTGTAATTAATTATCTTTAAAAAAATTATAGTGCGATGCAAATTCATATTAATCTTGTTGTGAAATAATCGACCTAAACTTCAAATATTCAAGCAAGATTCAAAACAACGAAGAACTTCTTCAGAATCAGATGAACACAATTGCAAAAAATAAGAAATCAACATGCAAAAGAACAACAAGATTTACGTGGTTTGATCAATGTGATCTACGTCCACGGGATGTGGTTCCTCACTTTCACTAATTTGGAGAATAATGTATACAAAATACAAAGTTTCAATCTCTCTTTAGCTCATTCATGTCATGCCTATTTTCTAGTTCGAATACATACATACATACATACATATATATATGTAAACCCTAATCCTCTAATTGAGTAACCAACGGTTGCAACTACCAAGAATAACTTATCAAAGCCCAATAGAATTATTCACCCAACGGCTTGAAATATGTTGTATATATGTGGGTAATGGAGTTAATGATAGGTTAGACACGTCGAAAAACGATGCTATCTTTAAAGGTATTAATTCCTCCCACATAGGTGTAAATGGTTCTCACAAGGAATTGACTTTCCAGGATACAAAACTTATCTCATGGAAATTCGATAGTTACACTCTAACGAATTTCAAAAGCAGAAATTACAAGTGTTTTAAGAAAATAAAAGACTCAAAAATAATATATAGAGAGACTCGACTTTTCACTATATTGAGAAACTATAATTCTCAATCTTCAACTATTAATTGAATCTACTATTTCAGTGATTAACAAACTCCACATATCTTGAGTATATATAGATATCCAAGAGTTGCATTGAAAGGTTGCAACTCTTACTCAAGAGTTATGCCAAAAGGTTGCAACTCCACTTCAAGAGTCACAAACCGAATGGTTACTACTTTCACTGAAAATATATCTGTACACGGAGAGTTCTCTCAACTTTATTTTATATTATGTAAATACTAAAATATACAACAAAATAACCAACTACGCCACTGTGATTGAGGTCGCCTTCGTCTTCCTCTATTTTTTTTAGTTATATACATTCAATTCATAACTATCAGTTCAGGATAGTTCAAAACAAAGAACGACTCAACTTAAGTGACTCAGAAAATCGGTGTTTTCAGCTCAGGATAAAGTGACTAAGGGCTGTCGCCTTCAGGAAACTGAGCTTTTATGAAACCAACACTCAGGCTCAATATCAAACTCATGCTCAGGCTCAGCATCAGAACTAAACTCAGCTTTTAGTCTCAGGATTGATACTCAGATTTCAAACTTCAGGATTAATACTCAGGATTCAAAACTCAACTTTCTTTTACACATTACAAATTTAATAAATTTGCTTTTTTAAAACTCGTGCCAAAGGAACTAGATATAATACTTATTGGACACAAGGAACATCTTTTTATATATATCAATTAATAATGTGATATTAATTTGTAAATGCAATGATATTATTAATAAATATTATAAAATAAATAAATGAACTTAACAATGTCAATTTCATCCTGTTACCGGAGAGTTTGTGACTTTGATTTATACTCTCCGTTCATTAAAAATGTGTATTTTTTTGTACGTGGTTTAATACAAATGACAGAGGATATATATTGGAGTATTGTGAGGTTCGTTTATAAATAAAGTGAATATTTTTTGAAAGTATATCTTTAAAAAAAAATTCACTTTATTTATAAATTAACCTCACAATATTTCAAAATATTTTTTGATAAATTATACTCCCTCCGTCCCGTAGGAATTTGCACCCTACTAGACGACATATTTTTTAAGAAAAATGTATTTTATATATAAAGTTGTGGCATATGAGTAAATATGTGTAAAAGTTTGGAGTGTGCACGTAAATCAATTTTTTTTAATAGTGTGCAAATTTATGTGAGACGTCCAAATAAAAAAAGTTTGCAAATTTCTATGAAACAGATGAAATATTAAGTTACAAGTAAAAAAATTTGCATATTTTAATGGAACGAGAGAGTACAATAAAATTAAGTCAACATTTTGCAAAATTGAAGAAAGCATAATTGGGCCAAAAAAGATTTGCATCGTCGTCCATCATAAATTAGCTAGACTTGTAGGCTGCGCACTTCAAAGTTTTAGAGTTGGAAGCATAGCTGGTCCAACCCTACATCTCTTTGATACCCACAGAAGCACCTCTACCGAGGTTTCTCAATAAACCTTTTATTTTTTTTAACAAAGAATAAAATTATATCAACGAAGAATTTAAGACTTTGTCTTGTATACACCAGTTACACCGTGCAACTCAAATTTATTTTTAAAAAGTTATACAAAATACTATTGAAAAATATATTTTTAATGGTGTAACTTTTCAGTAATAAATTGTACAACTTTTTAAAAATAAACTTGAATTACACGGTATAATTGGTGCACAAGAAACTTAGTTATTAATTAAATCATCCTTCATCACCCTCAGTCACCACAACGTCTACTCTAACAATTGCTCATCCGTCTAACATAGTTTTCGCGCCTTTTATTTTATAATATTCTAATTCTTTTTTACATTTTAAAAAATAAATTATTTATACTCATAAAAATTATTAAAATACAATATTTATATTTTATTATTTAACTTCACGTTCATATATTTTATTTTTTTAAAATTATGTACCTTGTTCCCCGAAAAAAATAAGGGAGGACTAATAATTTAATACTTCCTCCAATTTAAAATATATACTATTAACTTATATACATATATGTTATTGTAGATTAAACTACATATATAAAGAAATTTTTATTATATCTTTAACTAACTAGTTTGCAATCATACGTAAAACTTGAAAGTTATTATTATCAAGCATGTATTTTAAATACATTTAAAGGTAAATTTGAAAAAAAAAAGTTAACTAATTAATATTAAAAGATGCAAAATGTAATTTAAATTAAAAATTATTTTGCAAAATTTTATTTACACTACAAGAAAATAAGAAACTATCCATGAAATTAGACTTGCTTACAAAGTTTTTAACCAAAAACATAATGGAACTGCCTATAATTTTTGTTTAATTAACATTCCTAACCTTCAAACAATTTATCAATGAAATAAATTTATATATGAAGTGAAATTTATAAGTAATTAATTACCAACAAGTAATTTAAATACAAACAAAATTTGTAGTTAGAAAAAATGAAATGAGTTTAATGGTGTATATGTTTATGATCCCAAAAGTAATAAATTTTATGTAAAATTGAGGTTATTGCAAGAATACAATTTGTGAAGAAATCTCATTCTATAAAGGCATGAAAATAATTTTGAAACAGATAAAACAAAAGAGTGAGCTTTCATAGAATGGAGGGAGTAGTATTTTCTATGATATATAGTTAATCATTGGGATGTCTTAAATTTTTTTTTTATCGTAAAAAGATAATACTACCTCTGTTCCAACTCCATCTTTCTACTTTTATTATATTCTCCTTATAAAAAATAATAAAAGTGGAAGAAAGATACGGAACATGGGGAGTAATTTATATTTATAAAGTTAATAAAATATATACTTTTATATTTTATTATTTAACTTTATATTTATATATTCTAACTTTAAAAAAATTGTTGTGAAAAATTAATTAAGGTGGGAAAGAGAAAGTATAACCTTTGGATTTAAATCACTAGAGGCCAATTCGTTGGGATTAGTTAATATGATGCTTAATTATAAAGTATATGCAGCTTTGTTAAATGCTTTGATTGGGAAATGTAGTACTACTAAAAGAGAATAGTAAATGCATGCCAACTACTAGTATCATTCACCATTAATTACTACTGACTTAGCGTCGGGAATGTTTTAATAACACCAAACTACAGCATGTCGCCTAGCTTAACTATACTTATCAAAGCCATTTTTATATATTGAGATTCATCAATTCCATATATGTACACCCATTCCTTCTGATTTTAATTATTATTTTTGTCGAGCAAAAATAATTTATTCCTTTCAAAATATTATAATGACATAAGATATTTAAGATTAAGGATTAGAGTTCTCAACGGAGCTCGACCTTCAAATCAAAATTAATTATAGTTTATACTATATTCTTCTCGACTCTTTTTTTTCAGGGTGACTATATTTTTTATTTTGGTGGGAAAGATTAATTTTTAAGATAAAATTAATCTTCATCAATATAGTGATACAATTTTCCAATAAAATGATAAACACAATTTCTAAATATAATCCTTTTTAAACAGATGAATCGTCATTTTAGAAAGAAAGAGTTGAAATAGAGGTAAATATATATATTGATTTTT
>JAPKLY010000169.1:9310-28468 GCA_026898435.1 Prunella vulgaris | reverse complement strand
TATATATATATATATATATATATATGAATAACAATGATAATAGTTAAATAGCACAAGTAATTTTTTTAAAAATATATTTAAATTATATAATATATCTTTAAAAAAAAAACACAATATACCTTATCCATAATAATTTTACTCTTAAACAAAAGGGCCTAACACCCTCTAAACCCAGATTCATAAGTTGTGTTTGTTTGAGATTTAAATGTGTGTAGCAAGTCAAGGTTTTAGAATCTAGATTTGAATAAAGTATGAGCAAGTCAATTTTCTTTTTGACTTTTACTCATTTTTTATGGGTTATTAGCAAAGTAATTACTTTTCGTAGAAGATACTCCCTCCGTTTCGCTATAAGTTTCTTGTTACTTTTGGATACACGAATTAAGGTAAAAGTGAAAAAGTATAAGTGATATGATGGAAAAAATGAAAAAGTAATGGAAATAATATAAAAAATATTAAAAATAATAATAAAAAAGTGAATAGTAGTTTTCAAAAATAAATAAGCAACATATAAGACAATATGGGTAACTTATTGTGGGACGGGGGAGTATTTATTTATTTGGCTAAAAACAAGCTGCATTTCATTCCTATAATGGTAGTAGAGGAATAACGAGAGGAATCTACGTTAGAAAATTCTTAATTTGAGGCTCCAATTATTAGTTTTCCGATGAATGTGCCTCAGAATTTATTCATAGATTTTTGTAAAAATAATTTAGTAGACTTATATTAACGTAGAAACAAACACTTGAAGAAAAAGTGGGAAGATCAAGGAAACAGATATACTTATAATTTAAATAGTTTTGATATACATGAATAGTATAGAAGCATTTATTATAGATAATTTTGTCCAACAATTTTTTGTTTATGTATGGTAGATTAATTTGGGGATTTGTTCAGTTTGCAAACTATTATTTAATCTAATTAAACTAAAAGCCCTAACCGGCCGCATTCATTAAAAGGAGTATAAGTTATTTTTATTAAAAAATATTAGCTATTATCACTTAAAAAATATGAATTTTTTGTTACATATACACAATAAAATGCGTAGTATTAAATATAGATAAAAATATGTAACCGTCTTATATATAATATGCGACCACACAAATCAAAACCAATCTTTTACCAAAATGATAACAAGTCATGCTCAATTTAATCAGATCCCACGAATCAAGTGAAATAGAAAAAAGAAAGAAAAGGATTATTAATAAAAGTGGGGCGAGTGCATTGATTATAAGTCTTTATGTTATGTATGAGTTGTAATGTGGTATAGTAAATGCAGTGGCACAGTTTTCTTTCCCCTTTGCGCAACCGCGACGCTTCACAAGTACTACACATCACTAAGATCGATGAACATAATTAATTAATTAATTAATATATATTTCTTCTGCAAAAACCAGCTTAATTAACATAAATTACAATCAATTTCATTAGACAACAAATTCACGATGAAGTAGTACTTTAGCTAGGCCTTCCTTATCCATTAACATGGAAAAATATTATTCTATTTGTGAGACAAGAGAAGGGAGTGACACGCTACTGAGGGGACTACCTACCAACCTACACAGTGTAGTAGTATTTAATTATTTATTATGATTAATGCATGCTAATTTTCATTCCTATAAATTGGACACATCCATCCCTCCACACACATCCATTACAGTTCGTTTCCAGGTTTATTTCACATTCCAAATGTTTATTTCTTTGCCTTTCTGCACAAAATTCTATTTATTTTTAAATTGTTCTTTAAAAAAAATGTCATTTTCTCTATTTTTTTATGAATATATTTATGATGAATTGTAATGTCATTTGTGGTTGCAGTTTTGAGGATGTCAATGAGGATTTCCACGATGAAAAATCTGAGAAGCAAAGGAGAAGAGTGGAAGGACTACATGCCTTGCGTTTTTGCTATAGCCTTCGTAGTACTCCTCGGTATATCAACCCCCTTCTATTTTTTCCTTGGAAATCAACAGTCAATAATATATATATATATATACTACCTCCTTCCACGAAAAATATCCTCATATTTTTACACGTGATTTAATATAATATATTGAAAGCTGGTATATACTTTTTATAAATATTCTCTTTATTCAAAACAGACCTCACAATATCTTGTAATACCTTCTGATATATTGCATTGAACAATGTGTAAAAATGTGAGTATATTTTTCGTGAATGGAGGAAGTATATATTATATAAAATAATTTTAAATTGATACAAAATTTTTACATAATGGAATAAACATGAGTTAAAAAATATAGTTTTAATTTTTGCATAAATTTCCCATGCATGTAATTATAAGAATTATATATATCCCTTCAGTTTTCCCTTCACTCCATTTGGTATTTCAATATTTTGATCTTTTAACACATCAACTTAATTAAAACAAAAATAATTATAATGGCTCGTTTATATATCATGCATATATTCAATTTGTGGAGTACAAAAAATATGGCATATACAATTTCATTTCATGTCCCTTACAAAAAATTGAATGATCCACATTATATTATCTTGCCAGCTGGCAAATATCAAATATTTAGAAAAATATAAATAATTAATTTGATACAAATGTAGGAGTAGTGGGTATTTATGGTGCATCGAAACCAGGCAGTACTGAAGAACAAGTCTTTTCCAAGGGAAATTATGCGCCGGTTTTTTCCAGGAAGCTGTTGGCCTTCAATTCCACTTCTGGTAGTGACATTTAATTATATACTTATCCATTTCATACAATTAATTAATTAATTAATTTCACATATATATAATTCCAAATTCAATTACTTAAATAAATAATAATAAAATTAGATGATGACTACTACGACGAGGGGGGCCCATCGCCGGACCGCATCGGAGAGGGTGACGTGGATAGGTGCTCCAAGGACAACATCCTTTTATTCCAGAACCAAACAGCCCCTCTGCCCAGCGGGATTCCGACGTACACGGTGGACATAGAGAACGTGTGCCTGTCGGACACGTGCAACATCGGCGGCATCCACGTCAGCTGCGGGTGGTTCAGCACGGCCAGGCTGATTAATCCCAACATTTTCAGGCGGCTAAATTACGATGATTGTCTGGTCAACGGCGGCAACCCGATAGGCTCCGGAGAAGTGGTCACCTTCGCTTATGCCAACACTTATGCCTACCCAATGTCGGTTAAATCAGTTAGCTGTTGATAATTGATGATCTCTATGTATGAGTATGACTACCTAACCTAGTTGTCTTCTACGTATTTTAATAATATATAATTAAGGTTATATGTAATGAGATGTGACATCCGTCTTTGTATGTGGAATGTTAATGTACTGTGTTGCTATTATTAATGAGCGGGAATAAATATTATATATATATTTATTTATTTATTTCCTGACCTCAAATAAACTTTCTTAATTAATTGCAATCTTGAGATCTCATTTGTTTTGGATTCAAAATAAAATTAATTCAAGGTCTGTGTGAATTAAACTTGTATTGAACCATGTGTATGAGGTAATTATTAGGCCAATGTAGTTGACAATCGACAAGTTGATAGTACAGATTCATTATTTGGACATCCCAACTCTTCTTTCACACATTTAAAAAGAAAACTTTTTACACTAAAAAAAGTTAATAAAATACACTTTTCTTATTTTATTATTTAACTTTACACTCACATACTTATTTTTTCTTAATTCGCGTGCTCGAAACTAATACTCCCTCCGTCCAGTAGGAATTTGCAGCCTACGGGATGTCACATTTTTTTAAGAAAAATGTGTTTTATATATAAAGTAGTGGCATATGGGTAAATATGTGTATAAGTTTGTGAGTGTGCACGTAAATCAATGTTTTCTTTTTGGGTAGTGTGCAAATTTGTGTGGGACGTCCGAATAAGGAAAGTGTGCAAATTCCCGTGGGACAGAGGGAGTATAAAAGTAGTCCCGGAACGGAGGGAGTATATAATACCCATTTGTGTTTTCGCCATTCTTTTTATAGACTCTAAAAAAAAATTTACAGTTATAAAAAGTTAATAAAATATTATTTTTTATCCTTGCACTAAATATTAATTTTTTAATATGTATCATTTTATATATAGACGGAGAGATTTTATAGAGTAATTTCTGTTATGATGAATGACATGAATGGAAAGTGGATTAATCATATTTATCTTTTAACAATTTTTTTAGTTGCACGGCCTATATATATATAAGTGGTGGAGTTGTAAATGATATTACAATGTTCCACAACATGAGATTAAATTAATGTAAAATTGATATGAGTTGTATGAATGACCTCACACAGGATTCATTGTCATCAAATTCAACCAAAGTGAAAAAAAAAAAATTCAAATGAATTACTATTGAGTCCTATGATATATTATTCAAATCAAATTACAACCCATTGATCGAGTTGCTATCCCAATGTCCTGAATTTCTTTGATTTATATGCATCATTTGTCATTTCTAATTGAATCGATCATGATAAATAATAAAATTATACTTGTACAGTTATGCCTAAAGTCTGCAATAAATTCACAATCAATATCTATTTTAATTCCAGCAAGTATAACTGTATAACACAATAACACAAAATGAAACAGAAACACCAACAAAAGAGTCAGATTCAAATTCAGTAACTATAATCATAATTAAAATCAGACAATCCAACCATAGCCGTCACCACTTGAGAAACAATGAAAAACCCACCTCCCAGAATCACCAGAAGCAGCACTGCAGATATCGGATTCTGCAACAGCTCCCAAATCGGCTGTATCAGCGCCCAAATCGCGCCGGTGCTCACTGTCAGCGCATACAGCCCGTACCTTCTCATATTATCCCAAAATTCTTCCACCAGCGGGCCTTCCGGCCCGAACGCCAACGCCTTGTGATCCTCAAACCCCATCGCTAAAGCTGCGATTCCTACTGAAATAAGCCCGACAATCGCAATTCTCGAGTGCTTCTTCGACTTCAATTTTAAAGCCAGGGTTCTAATCAGATTGCTGGTTTTTCTTGTAGATTCTGGGATTACAACACGCGATGATAACGATTTGGGCTTAATAGGAGGGGGTTTGGTGAGGTTTAAGGGATGGAAGAGAGATTGAAGTCTGAGGGTGTTCATGTTTGTGGGAAGGTTGAGATCAGAGCATGATTTTTGCGTGCTCTGCTTTGAAATTCGATGGGTGGTGGAGGTCGTTTGATATGTGTTATTTGTTGCCTTATCTAAATCCCAAATGGGCCTTTAGTTTATGTTTTGGATCTTAAAAGTGAGCCCATTAATTCGTATATTTTGGCCCAAACTATAAACCATCCATACTTATTAGATGTACATATTTTATTTTTTCTATATTTTTATCGAAAAATTAACTAAATTTCGGTACATATTCTATTTTTCCTATATTTTTATCAAAAAATTAACTAAATTTCGATAGATATTTACTGACAAAATATTTTTGAGATTTTTTAAAATATACATTTCACACATTTTTATTAAAATATTGAGTAAATTTTGATAAAGATATATAAAAAGTAAAATAAATATATTTTACGTGGGGTATCTAATAATGTTGGAGGAGTATAGAGTTGGCCGTTTATTTTTTGCAGTATACAACTGTGGATTGGGCTAACATTTTATTCTAAAAAAGGCCTGAAAATAGTCTAATTTCAAAATATACATCCACACACACGGTTCATTTCGGACTTATAATCATAGATGTAAATGTTGGTCGTCGAGATATCTTAGGTGACCACTTATGTGCTTGGCGGCACTCGACCACTGAAGCCAAGGTCAAATCGCCAAGAAAATTCCGCCAACACATTTGACACTGCCAATTTACTAAATAAAATAAAAAAAATAAAAACTAATTTACTAAATTACTAAAAAATAGAAGTTTAATTGAACTACTTCATAATTTATTCGTACTATGTATTTTGCTCTTTCTGTGTTTAGTTGGACAATGTCGTATAATGATAGTTTTTAATATTTTGTTAGACTTGTTATATTGGTTATTAGCTATATTTTAAATTTATAATTTATTGTATAAGGTATAATTTTATTTATTTAGAAAATTTTAATATTAATAGAAAAATAAAATAAAAAATAAGAAAATTTTGGCACCGCCTATGCGGTTTAGGCGCTTGGCGGCACTCGACCGCCCGACGACCGTCAAACGCTATTTGTACCCTTGCTTATAACCCAGTACCTACTGACGGGTTTATCAATTATGGATTGGTCTATCCCTGAATTAATTAAGGGAAAATGAAATTTAATAATTTACATGTTAAAATTTGATAGTTTTTATATATTGCCATAAAATTTATAGCTTAATAGTTTAGATACAAAAATCGCTCATTGTTTAGTGGTTTAGCACTATTTGGTCAACAATTAATTTTATGAATGTTGTGAATATGACCGGAATTGAATCGAGCCCAATAAGACTTCAAGTAATCAGAACGATTGAAGATGAATGTCGGATGAACACACTCAACAGAAATAGAAATAAAAACAAGAACAAGCAATTTACGTGGTTCGATCAAATTGATCTACGTCCATGGATGGGTTTGGCTCACTTCACTAAATGATGGAATAATATTTTACAGATACAAGCTTTCTCACTCTTAGAGATTTTAAATGTCAACTCTATCTAATTCGCTGAATGAATACGTATTTATAGATCTATCCCTTAACCGCCTTTGAGCTCTCAACCAATCAACGAGATTCTTATGGTTATAACCACCTTGAATAACTGTTCCGGCGTCCAATGAGATTGCTCCACCAGCTGTCAAAATAACCGACTTTATCACTCTTGCGAAGTCGCCTTTGCCATGCTCTGTTTTATAACTGTCAGCTCAGGATCGCCTTCTTGTAGAGTGACTCAGGGAGTAGGTGATTCTCAGCTCAGGATGATCTCTCAGGATTTGCCTTCAGTTCTACTGAGTCTTCAGTGCCTTCACTGATCTGACCACTCAGGATGACGCATCTGGATGAGTGTCAGGATCAGAACACTACTGACTCAGGATCAAGTCTTCGCTCAGGCTCAGGATGCTTTCCTCAGGAATATTCCTCCGGATCCAATACTCAGGATCAGGATTCCTGACTAATCTTCAGTACTCAAACTCAGCTTATCTTTACATTTAACAATGAACATAGAGCTTAGAGATATATTATCATTGTCATAAATATACAATTAAAGCGCAAAGGTGTAAGAACGGAAGTGTGGGAGTGATATAATATAATTCGGTGATAAGATATATATATATATATATATATATATATATTTTATAAATTCAGGATCCGACTCGCCATCAAGAATAAGTTTTTTTATTTATATTTTATTATATATAACACTTACTATAGATAATTCAAATGTGTGTAATTCATATTTTTTCTCTCCCAAAATTTAAGCATATTCACAATTTGATATAATTATGTTATAAAATATCAATCAAATTTGTGTTGTAATAATAGTCTCAAACACTCCAAGAATATCTACAAACCAACTTTATTTCTTCCTCCTAATTCGTTCCTAGAAGAAATGGATCCCAGGTCACTCATTCAAGTGAGGAACTCGGTGAGGTGAGTTAACCCACATGGTTCACTACTAGCTGTTTATTGTTTTGACTTATTTCTTTTTCTTTAAGAAAAATTAGTTTACTGGTTGATGGTGCTTTTTTAGAAAAACTCCCAAATTAATGATCTTAATTGAAGGCAGCATCACATGGAGATGTCAATTTTCTTTTGACTTTTACTCATTTTTATGGCTTATTAGCAAAATACGTTTTCATAGCTTCATTGGAAGATTTTTTTTTATTTGGCTAAAAACAACCTGCATTTCATTCCTATAAGTTTACCCTATGGTAGAAGAGGTGATGCAACGAGAAAGCAATATAAATTGTTATCGATTAGTTGATTTAACTTCTGAATAACGGATGATACGATCTTGTGATTATAATTGTTAAATGATTCAATCTCTATAAATACTTGAATAATAATAATAAAACACGAATAAAGAAAAAATACTCTTAATTTCAATATCAAATATTAATTGTGGTGCGATCAAAGTTATGCAGCTTAGGAGAATACTTCTCTCTAGGTCTCAAGTTTAATACTCATAAAATGAGATTAATTTTAAAAAATGAGCCAGTTCATACAAAGTTTAGATCTAGCCTAAAATTACTTAAAATGAGTCCTCTCTATTTTTGACACTTCCAGAGAAGAGAAGGGAGGACGCGTTGCATGCTACTCCTGCCATTAAAATTAACCTCCAGATGGGGACTACCTACCAACCTACATAGTGTAGTAGTATTTAATTGTTTATTATTATGATTAATAATGCATACTAATTTTCATTCCTATAAATTGGACACATCCACACATCCATCTACACATTACATTTCGTAATTTCCAGGTATATTTCACAGTCCAAATGTTCATTCCTTTGCCTTCTTTGGTTCAACACAAAATTCTCTCTCTCTCTCTCTCTCATTTTTTTTTTAAATTGATAATTTTTTTCTGTATCTTTTAAAATGAATATATATATATATTTATGATGAATTATAATGTGCATTTCTGGTTGCAGTTTTGAGGATGTCAATGAGGGTTTCCACGATGAGAAATCTGAGAAGCAAAAGAGAAGAATGGAATTACATGGCTTGCGTTTTTGCTATAGCCTTCATAGTACTCCTCGGTATATCATCCCCCCATATATATATATATATATATATATATATATATATATATATATATTATATTCACTATATATAACCATGTGCACTTCACATGCATGGAATTAGAAATATATATCCCTTCATTTTTATATTGCATTTGTTGTTTCACTCTTTGGATCTTTTAACACATGAACCGGAAACAAAAATAATGATAGTTCTTTATCATACATTTGATATATGGAATACAAAAAAATACACAAATGATTACATATTTTATCCCGGTAAAGTATATTTGCTTTAAAAGAATAAAATTTTAATGTATACTGTGCTTAATTATATATATTGGCGCACAAAAAATTGAATGCTGGATTATATTATCGTGTCAGCTGGCAAATTATTATCAAGTCTTTGAAAAAAAATTATGTTTGACTTAATTATGAAAATGATCAATATATATATATATATGAGAATATTAATTAGTTAATTTGATCATATATATATATAATGCAGGAGTAGTGGGTATTTATGGTGCATCGGAACCAGCTGGCAGTACTGAAGAACAAGTCTTTCCCAAGAGAAATTATGCGCCGGTTTTTGCCCGGAAGCTTTTGACTTCCAATTCCACTTCTGGTAGTACTGTCATTTAATTAATAATTATATAAGTTATCCAATATTTGACTTACAATTAATTTCACAATTCCAAATTCAATTAACTAAATCATTTTGCATATGGATTAAAAAATGTAACTATCCTTATAATTAAATTGATTCAAATTTATACACAAAATAGTATTAATTTTGTGAACAATTTTATAATATTTTCAAAGCATTAGATTACGATGAGGGGCGGTCGACAGATCGCATCGGGACGGGTGACGAGTGCACGAAGGACAGCATAGTGCTAATTCAGAACCAAACAGACCCACTGCCGAGCGGGATTCCGACATACACGGTGCACATAGAGAACGCGTGTATATTGGAAAACTGCAACATTGGTGGCATCCACGTCAGCTGCGGGTGGTTCAGCTCGGCCAGGCTGATTGACCCGAAAATTTTCAGGCGGCTCGAATACGATGATTGCTTGGTCAACGACGGAAACCCGATTAGCCCTGGGGATGCGGTCACCTTCGCTTATGCCAACACTTATGCCTACCCAATGTCCGTCAAAGTAGCTACCTGTAATAGCTAATCTTAATGTATCACTACATAACAATCTAGCTACGTATTCTACCTAGTTGTCTACGTCTTCTAATAATTACTATAATTAAGCTTATTATAATTAATCACATGTAACGTCCATCTTTGTATGTGGAATATAATTAATAAGTATTAATTACTAAGTTTATATGTTTTGTTGGTACTAATTAATTAATGCGACTCTTGAGCCGGGAATATAAATACTATTTGTGTATTTATTTCTGTTGAGGAATGAGGAAATCAGAACACAATCACAACAAAGAATAAATAAGACGATGATGATGAACTTGAACCGAAAATAAATTAATTAATTAAATCGGTACGTACACCAACTAATTATGTGACTCAATATATCTATAATCACGGAATAAAAAATACTCCAACTTAACTATATGATCAATCAGCTACAGATTACAATGCAATTCGAATCTCACTCAAACAACCCATTTTCGCAATTGAAAGAATTGGTGCTACATTGAAAGAGAACATTATATCAATATATATAGTAATCCGCAATGCAATCAAAGTCCAGCATTAATTTGATGGTTTAGTTGATTAATTCGGTATTTAAAGATCACAACTAACATTTACAGATAAAAAAAAAAACAAAAAAACAAGGGCTCTATTTCTATTAAAACAGTTAAATAGTTAAGCTTCACAACCGTCAAGTCTTTATATTAAAAATGGTCAGTATAAGGCCAGTTTATGACTTGAGTTGAACTAGCCTTAACTTCAAATCAGAAGACTTCACACTGTCAAATGACTTCAAGTCAGGAGAGTTTAAATACGCTCAGGTTAGGCGACCTAACATACAGTTAGCTGACTTCATCAGGCAACCTCCAAATTGACAAACTTCTTGGTGTGAAAATTGCTCGAAATTATATGCTTTAATTGTCTATTTTGTTTAATTTTCGTGCATTTATCTACACTAATTTGGATTAATTGAACTTGACTATAGAAAAATTGTATTACAATTTTATAAAAAACTGAATGGACTCATGAGTTAGGTTGTTCGCCCTAACCTTTTTGGAAAATACACTACCCACATGAATATACTATTTTTTTTTGGGAAATACACTACTTTTTGTTTGGTACTTTTTTTTAACTTTTTTATCTTTTCATATTTTTTTTTCGAATATAGTGTAATAATGAAAAAATATTCGAAATTTTTTGCCGAAAATTTATAAAACTTGGAAAAAAAAAGTCGGAACATTTTTGTATTTCAGGCTAGTGTGAATAACCTGTTCCATTATTAAATGCCATACATGGAGAAGCTGGTTTCATAAAATAGGAGCCCAAAAATGAAGCCTAGTTTTAGGTGACCCATTGCATTGCAGCCCATAACAAATAAATTTGCTCCGGATGAAGTTAGAACAAGACACTTGTGGAAATAGAGAGAGAGAGAAGGAAAAGCAATTGTAATTGCCGGTTTTTTTTCGCCGAAATTGAAGAGAAACAGAGCCCTTTGACGCCAACCAACCACCACTCTATCAATTTCGCCGGAGGAATTGAAGACAGGCCACCGGAATTAAACTCTGAAACAACTGCCTTTGTCCGATCTGCTGCCGGAGTTGAAGCAAATTGAAGCTCCACAACCACTATCGCCGGAATTTGGTGAGAAGAAGACCACCCTGTTTCGAAGCTCTGCACCGCGAAGAAGCTTCACTCCTTGAAATATATATATATATATATATATATATAATACGAAAATGGATCCAATCATATTGATAAAATTTCATTAGTGCTATCAATAATTAATCCTATCTTGGACCATGCACATGAAATCAAAAAATAAAATGGATGTGAATATATGATTTCTCAATATCTCTGAAATTGTTTATTAATAAATCACAAAGATATCAATAGATACATCATTATATAAGCATGTTAGATACATCATTATATAAGCATGAAGCTTTCAAGCATTTCTACACCCTTTTCAATTCAGAACCTAATTTGACTCACATCAGATTCTACGTACCCAAAAAACCCCGGCCACGCTAGCTACCTTTTTATTATAACACCAAAACATGAATCTCAAATCCCACCTGTCGTCTACTGCGCTAAGTAATGACAGGAAATTAGCTAGGATCCCATGTGGCATTTACGTACTAACCCCATTTGTGATTCTTCCACTGCAAAAAAACGCGCTTCTTAGCGACCATCTTGTAATCGGTCGTAAATTATGATATTAGCTTTTGACTATTGATCGCTAGTTTTTTGAGATCATGTTTTTTGCGTCCAACCAAATCGTCGTTAAACTAATAGCTAACTCAATTTAAAGCTATCAGTTTAACGATCAAGTGGCGGTTGTTAAAACACGCATTTTTTTGTAGTGTTGATTTGATCTACCTCGGAGGTTGTGATCGGCCTTTTCTCCGTGATCCTGCAATATAGAGATACAATGGTGGCAGCCCACATAATTTTATCCCGGAGATTTATCAATCAACATGCAATCATGACGGCCGCCACTTGGGATCCTAATTTACATTAGATGACTGGAGGAATTTGAAATTCGTGTTTCCGGGTTATAATAGTGTGGGTTTTTTTTTTTTTACTAGAATCTGGACATTATTGGATCCAAGTGTAAGAAATGTTGGCTAGGATGAATAATTATTTGAAACTAATGGGTAAATATAGAGACATTCAATAAAATCTTTGTGATCATGATGCTTGGTATGTCTGCTTCGTGGTATTGATGCTTAGTACCTTTTTATAAGCAAACGATGGATGGGCCATCTTGCATTGTGTATTCCTTATCCTCTATGGGTCGATGGACGGTAATAACACAATATGATGTCACATCAGACTTTTAATTATTTTATTTTATAATTTCTTTCGTATTGTGGTCCAAGATACATGTATAGGAATGAATAGGGGTGGACGGTACGACATACCGAATTTTTTTTCGTCATACTGTTAACATATCGAAATTTTCGATATCGAAAAATATCATACCGTACGTTGTTATACCGAAAATTTCGGTATACTGAATTTTGATATACCGAAAAAAATCATATCGTTTTCATATCGAAAATTTTGGTATACCAAAAATTTCGGTATGACAACGGTATACCAAAAATTTTGGTATTTTTGGTATACCGAAAATTTTGATTTTTTCGGTATATACTGTGATTTACCGAAATATTCTCGATATACCGAAATATTTTTGGTATACCGAAATATTTTCAATATGAAATTTTCGGTATATCGCGATATACCGAAATATTTCAATATACCGAAAATATTTCGGTATATCGGTATACCGAAATTTCTATACCGTTATCGTATCGAAATTTTCGATACGATACCATACCGTATCGAAAATTTCGGTATACCAAAAATTTCGATAAATTCAATATTTTTCAATACGATAAGTATGGTATACCGGTATTTTCGATATTTCCTACATTTAAGAATGAATAATTGTTGATATAATAAGGCAGGCTTGACACTAGGCTCCATAAAAAATATCACTTTGTTCATTTTCGGCAATATATTTCCTACTAAGTCATAACCCAAAAGATTCGTGCCTCAGTTTCCCTTTTCTTTATTTATCCTCCTCATCATAAAGGTGACCATCCGAAATCACTTCAATATACTTTTGTTGCCTAACAAAAGTGATTCCATTCAATAAATTATACTCCGTTCGTTGAATTCTACTTTACTACTTGCACGGGTTTAAGAAAGTAAAATGATAAAGTGATGTTTAATAATAAAGTAGATGCTTTAATAAAATGATAAAATAATGTTAATTTATTGAAAAAATTGATAAAGTAGATGATGATAAAGTAATATTTTATTGAAAAAGTAATAAAGTAATATTTTAGTGAGTTTAATAAAGGTGGGTTAACATAATCTAAGATAAAAAAAAGCCCACATGTAACTCTACTAACTACATTTAGTAATTAATATAATACTAGATGGAATTCATTTTTTGTATTAATATGATATTGTATTAATATGTGCAAGTGATTATAGAACAAAGCATATAATGAATTGGGCAATGGACGAGTTGTTGGTTGTCCCTCATCTCTACTATTGTTGTGTGTGGCATGTCATGGAACCTTATCTAAAGTTCTGAACGCATGTTGCACCTAATTATGAAATTTTGATTGATAATTAATTAGCTTTTTGTATTCTCTCATATATATTTATGGAGTAAAGTCTCATGTGCACCAGTTACACGGTGCAACTCAAGTTCATTTTTAAAAAGTTATACAATTTATTACTGAAAAATTGCAGAAATTATTATTGAAAAATTACACTATAAAAGATACACTTTTTAATAACATGTGTAACTTTTCAGTAATATTTTGTGTAACTCTTAAAAAATAACTTGAGTTGCACCGTGTAACATGTACATAGACTACTAATCCTATATTTATGTTATAAGACCTTATAGGACCCCTTCTATTCATGAATCTTCAACCTTTTTCTTTTAAACAAAATCTCTTAACATTTTTATCATATTATAAAGTGTCATCAATTATAAAAAAATGATTGACGTAATTACATTGTTTGGTGTGTTCTAATTTACTTAATCATGTAGTACTCGATCACTCATTTTGTTGTTATTTATTTTAATACCTGCATACGACATTTTAGTAGATAATTTAGGAAATAGAAGTTCACAATTCACCAACTTAGAAATAATTAAAAGCGTGTGTGACCACTTTATCATAAATGAATATTTTAACGTACTATTCCAACATTACGGCTTCAACATATCCACGTATCTACAAGAAGCCAAATCAATGGATAAGGATCCTCTGCTGGGCAATAAAACCAGCAATTGATGCTGGGAATAAAACGATAACGTATGTAACTATTTTTCCTTTTAAACTCATTATCACAGTAGGTAAAAAAATTATAACTTTGTCAAAACTTGAAGAATAAAGAAAATATATTAATAATACGTCAGCGTTTTCCTCCCCAACACTATTTGCTGGTTTTATTGGCCAGCAGATGATCCATTCTCCAAATCAATATCTCAAATGCTTTTAGTTATAGTTTAATTTCATTGATTTCGGATAATTCTTTTATACTAATTTAGATATAATTTTGTCTTTAATTTGAATTTAATTTTATTGTAAGTTGACTTTAATTTTTTTTGAATATTATTTTAATGTCATTGTACTTTAATTGCAACTTAATCTACATTTCATTTGATTGAATTTTTTTAATTCAAAATTATTTTTTACCTAGAATTCATGTCATAATCACCATTGGATTCCCCAAAATTTATTAACCACGTAACTTGCACATGACAAAATTCAAGGAGTTTTTGAGTCTCCGGCAATAATGGAATGAAAATTGTGCAATTTAAAAAAATTATGGGACTAAATTATTTTTTAACTAAATTGGGATAACATTTATGAAACTAAAATGGTGCAATTCAAAAAATTATAGAACTAAATTGATATTTTTAATTAAATTGAAATTATTTAAAAAAAAACAAAAAATTATGAAACCAAAATGACTTTAATCTCTTTTATTAGTAGCATTTGATTCGAATAGCTGTTGGGCTTTATTCATTTAGGACTATTTCAGTTTTCTTGCATCAAGGCCCGGGTTCTTAAGTCACAGTCCACAATTTTAGTATATTATGTGAAATGACGTACACAATTGCACCCCACCCATGGATTAAAAAAAAAAAAAAATGGTGTAAAATGTATTTTTTTTTTTCATCACGTGCCTTAAAAAAATTCCTGTATTAGCATATAGAAATATAAAGAGATTAAACTATGCAAAAAGAATTCATTTTTGTAGAATAACATACAAACATAATGTTAGTGAATACATAGATTACTATTTTCATTCATTTGTTTGTATTTTCTAGTCGCAATATATTTTTGTAAGCCATTTTCTTATACTTTATTATATTAAAGATAAGTCGAGCTTTCAATACATAAATTAATAGCAGATGCAAAATAAGACACAACTAAAATTTGAGACCATTGATTTAAAAATAAAAAAATTACTCAAATAATAAAATTTTCACCCTTGAATACACAAAATACGTACTCAAGCTACAAGTGTTGAGCTATGCAAATTTACCACAGTTGTACGGGTTTAATATTTAAGTGATTTTTATAGGTTATCAAAAGACTTAATTCTTAACGAGTATATACATTCTCATTGCCTTGACATACAAAAATGCTTCAATATGAGCAAGTTTTGAGAATTTCACTCCCCTAACTTCTGATCCGCGTTCTTTAGACATATTTTTTCTGGTGATCTGAATGTTTCACAAGAGGATAACAACGAGAAGCGAGAGTTGCTGGGGTCGGTGGAGGCAGAAGGGGTGGACATTCCATAGAGGAGCACACAATTCATGCAGCTATGCGAGGGAGAGATTTAATGGCATAATAATATCTGTCAATTTCCTATCATAATGAAAGTTGATGGGAAATGTCCGGCCTTAACTCTTTTTAGACATAGTGTTGGCCTTTTCTTGGGATTTTGTGTTAGCTACACTCATACACACCAAATTTAGGAAAAAAGACATTTTCTCCAATCTCAAGCCAATTTCTTGCATCTCCTCCCTACAAATTCAAAATACAATTCAGTTAATTGATTGATTGTTGCAAAAGTTTAAATTTGTTTTTTAATACAAATCTCAAAATAAACAAATATAATATTTAAAAAAATTATAATATTTAAGAAAAATACGGTTTTAGTTTTACATAAAATACCATATTCAAGATCATAATTTAATCAATAAAATCTCTGTAGGATTGTATAATTATGCATGATTATACAATTATAATAAAATCCCCTAGTCTCATGATTATCTCTCTCTTCCACATTATTATAAAATCCCCTAGTCTCATTATTATCTTTCTCTTCCACATTACCACAAGTAGTTGTAAATGCTATTTCCATGTATCTCTCCACAATTTAATTCCTGTCAAAGTCCAAAATCACAATAAAATTAATTATAGTGGAATTTATTCCATTAAATTCATATAAGTAGAGAAATGCGTAAGTTTAATATAATTAAGTACAATAAATTGCACTCAAATAAATTAAATATTACACATAAATTTCTACTTATCATGACTATGTCTATAAGGTTCTAGTTCCCCTTGAAAAAAAATTAAAATTTATTTTTAAAGGTCTATTCATCCTCGATCTTTGTCACTTATAAGACACCAACACCTTTAATTTTCGGTCACTCATGCATCTATATTTATATTGTTTTGTTCTGCATCTTTTGCTCTCCTTCGTCCACCTTTTACATTGCTTTCTAATATTGCTTGGCATTGGAGTTCTTCATATTTACTATTTACGAACTTTAGATATTGATGTGTAAAGAATACTTATATTCATTTTTAAATCTGTTTCATAACTATTATACTAGGATGTCAATGCGCAAACTTAAGAATATATTGTATTGATTTAACTTAAAATATATTCTTTTATCTTTAAATTATTCAAAATAACTTACCATAACTAATTTCAGTTAAACACAATAATATCCCAATTTTTTTAAAGATTGACCAAAATTATATATAACATCATATCAACAAAAATATGGAAATCAATGACATTAATAAAACCATAATATATCTTTATTTCTCTTATTACCATTACTATGATTCTTATATATATTCCTTTTATTTACTAAATTAATTAATATTTAATAAGAATTAATGTAAGAATTTTCAAATGAAAAAATACTAATTAAGAATGTTTGCCTCTATATTAGATAAAGATAAAAGATAAATTAATATAAACATACATGGATTGATTATTTCTTATCAAACATCAATAATATATTATTTCTATAAGTTACCAGCAAAATAAATTTCTACATCTCCTTAGGAAATCCTATTTTTAGGAATCTTAATTTGTGGGTAATCTTGTAGTAAAGAGAAGATAATTTCATTTAATTTTTTTTTAGTATAGGCTTTGTGTGAGAGTGTTTCATGTCATGAACTACTTTTTAATAATCCAAACAAGATAAACTCATAAAAATAAATCTTGTATCAAAAAATAGTTCATATCATTAAAATGGTTTATATAATACATTACGGCTTTTTTTTTTTTAAATCTCACGATTCTTTGTACTATTGGTGAATCCCCAATTTGATAAAATAAATGCTATTGAATATCGATAACATTTGTAAGACCATAATATATCTTTATTTCTCTTATTACCATTACTATGATTCTTATATTCTTTTTCTTTACAAAATTAATTAATATTTAATAAGAATTAATGTATGAATTTTCAAATGAAAAAAATACTAATTAAAAATGTGTGCCTCTATATTAGATAAAGATAAATTTATAGAAACGTACATGGATTGATTATTACTTATCAAACATTTATATATTATTTCTATAAGCTACCACCAAAATAAATTTCTACATCTCCTTACATTTTAGGAAATCCTATCTTTAGGAATTTTAATTTGTGGATAACCCTGCAGTTAAAAGAATATAATTTCATTTAATTTTTTTTTAGTATAGATTTTGTGAGAAGATGGTTCATGTCATGAATAATTTTTTAATAAGTCAAAAAAATAAACTCATAAAAATAAATCTTATATAAAAAAATAGTTCATATCATTAAAATGACCTATATAATACTTTAATATTTTTTTAAATCTCACAATTCATTGTACTATTGGTGGATCCCCAATTTGATAAAATAAATGCTACTGAATTGTGAGTCGAACATCAATAATGGGACTGAAAACTTTTAAATTTTATCGGTACATGAGATATGTATGAAGAAAAACAACGTCATTTTTATTTTTTATTTTAGCAAAAATGACTAAATATTGAACAATTAAAAGTTATAAAGAACTGACATCTAAAATTAAAACTTTTTTTCTGTACGGAAATGACTACCACGATAAGATATAAACAATCATACAACTACATCAGGATTAATTAAATATAAAAAATAGTCATAGTCTTTTATGCACTAAATGCAGATGCGAACTCAAGTTTATATATTTTAAAATATTACACAAAATATTAATGAAAAGTCACACATGTTATTATTTAAAATTGTATTTTTAATGGGGTAACTTTCAATGATAGTTTTGTTTAACTTTTCAACAATAAATGGTACAATTTTTTAAAAATACAATTGAATTGCACGGTGCACAAAAAACTTACTAATATATACTCCCTCCGTCCACGAAATTTATGCTCACATTTTTGCACGTGGTTTAATGCAATATGTCGGAAGGTATTATGAGATATTGTGAGGTCCGTTTTGAGTAAAGAAAGTATTTATGGAAAGTACATATGATATACTTTTCATAAATATTCTCTTTATTCAAAACGGACCTCACAATATCCGGTAATA
>JAPKLY010000168.1:886217-903059 GCA_026898435.1 Prunella vulgaris | reverse complement strand
ATTGCTCCCTATGTTGTGCCTCGTCCTACTACTATGCCTTAGACTAGATGGGCCTCATTAAAAAACTTCGCCGTAAAACACCCTTGTGGATAAACCGGACGGAGGGAAAAAGAGCGCACCATCGGGGTCCTATAGACTATCAAGCGAACTCATAGGCGAACCCGGAGATGAACACTCGGACGAGCTCAGGGATGAGCACCTGGGCGAGCTCCGAGGTGAATACCTAGGCGAGCTCCTACGATCTGGTGCCCCGAGGCGCGCTTGGCACTCTGGCTAGCTCTCTGGCGACCTCCTAGGTGGTCTTGATTCTTTGACTTGTCTCGAGTAGCTCGCCCATCAACACTTGGGTACCAAAAATGATATTTTCCCAACTTAAAACTTATCTCAATCAAGTATATAATCCATGAGTAACTCTATTATACACCGTGCAATTCAAGTGTATTTTTAAAAATTTACACAAATTATTAATGAAAGATTACATCATTAAACATGCACTTTTCAGTAGTAATGTATGTGACTTTTCAGTAATATTTTGTGTAACTTTTTAAAAATGAACTTGAATTTTACAGTGTAACTAGTGTATACAAGACTAAGTCATAATCCATATAGAGTAAACACACTAACGTTAATTTTTTTAAAGTATCACTATTATTATGTATATATACTATTATATTTATACATATTCATTATCATTAAAAAAATTTATTTTAAAAAACAAGTTCACTTGAAATCAGATTCACAAAATCTCTTATCAATTATTTAATACATTATTCCCCCAACACCGAGGATGACTTCTAAAAGAAAACATCAAACCTACCAAAAAAACTGCATTAACCATGAATCAAATAGTTGTCCTCATAAAAAAAAATTAACAAATCAACTTCTTTTCTTCTTAAATACCCTTTCCATACATAAATTTTATTCCGTTTTACTATTAAACACAAAATTTAATACTATTTTATTTATAGAACATAGATAAAGTAAAAGAATATTGAAGATGCTATGAGTCTCATTTTTAAAAAAAATTGAATGAGAATAAGATTGGTAAACGGAATAAAATAAGACATAACACACATTATTACAGCTAAAATCACGTACAGAATGAAGGCAGACATGAAAATGATAGAGAGGTAAGTGATAAAATTGGAAAAACCAACGCCTGGTCACTGCACTAAAGAATTTAAACTAACCCAGTCAGTACATAATACATTAATCCAAAACCGAACCACTGATAATCCAACACTTGAAATGCACATATCGATCCCTAAACAAAAAGGAGTTCCTCACTTTAATCCACATCCAAATATTATTAGTTTTCTACCAAAATATGCATGTTATAAATCCATACACGATATTATTGGACAGCAAAAGGAGCTACAAGTACAGCTGCAGTTTCATCAACAAAAGGATCACATCATAAGACTACCAATACATCAACAGCTTTAATAAAATTACCAATACATCGTTCTACATCTGCTTCAGACCTGTTATCATCCATCAGAAGTCACTCTCATTTCAGCGATTCCTTAATTGGACATTTGCTTCTGTTCTGGAAGGTGATTCGGGATGGTTAATGAAATCAGAAATATGCTTAAGAAGAGAGAAGAGGCGTACTAAGAAGAAGAGGAAGACGAACAAGTGTGTGGCAAAAGGGTAAATCTGCACAAGGCAAAAACATGGAGGGGTAAATCTCAAGTTAGAGAAACTATAAGATTGATATAGAATTGCTGGAAAAAGAAATTCCATAATGAATATAAATCACAATCTAGAAAACTAAACATAGATTGCTACAGAATAAATACTCCGAATTGTTGTACTCCTTCACTTTCAACTGCACATCCTTCCTATCTGCACTAACATTAATAGGCCCCAAAAATATCCTCGAAAATCTCCCTACATTCCCAGAGTAGTAGTTGGAAAACCACAAATTTCAGTCATTTCCATATATATTAGGAGGAAAACAAAGGGGCATTGAAGGAAACTACCAACCATGTGATTTGCTCGGAAGGAATGCCGCTGCATCAAAAGAGAACACGGGGCTGTTGTCATTCGCTGAAAAAACCAATAGTTTTCATACTCGGGGTAAAACACTCCAGAAAAGATTAACATATGCAGGCCTCCTTTTATATAGTATAGATTTAATAATTTACAAAGCTAAACATAACAGACCTTAAACAACGACGACATCTCCACTCAGTAGGAACCTAGAGAGCTTTGTTACTGATTCGGCTTATCTACACCATACAAAGACAATGAATATTTTTTATTTACAAATATACATTTTATAAAGGTAATACGATGGACTCAACAAACTCTAATAATAGACTAAAATAAAAATGAACCTTTTTGGCTTCCTTCTTTTCTTCTCATCTGAATCCTTTCTTTCCCCCTCTTCAGACTTTTCTCGTTGTTCTCCATGCAGTCGGTTAAAAATTCAAGAAAAATATTGATTTTGTTGCATTAAATAGGTAGAATGGAGTTGGAATATACTCTATCTGATGATAGTCTCATTCCTTCACAAGTGCATAATTTTTTGGATAAAATGAAATCAGCTGTGTGGAAGATTCAAATATTGGAAAAATCTTTAAAAATTCAAGAAAAATATTATTGTACGGGTGTGTGCATATCCACACAAGGATTTATTCTGACACATGCTTTTAGGGTAATGTCCACAAGTGAGGTTAAAGTCTGACTTCAGTGCGTTGGTTATGATCGATAGTATAAGGATTATATCATCAATCACAAATCTTCGCAAGGTTTGGCTTTATTACAAGTCAAAGGTCAGAAAATAAATGATTGGGTAAAAATTGGAGATGTAGACTTTTTATGAGTGGGAACACCATTATATTCGATTGTATATCCGTAAAATTCTTCCCAAGAGGCCTCATATCTTTTTGAGGGGTCGTATCATATGGCCTTCAAAGAAACTCTCGATCCCAAATTTTCGTTTAAGCATCTTTCAACAGTGTATAGAACAGTAGACAATGATATCTTTGGGTGGAGATTGGACAAACTCAATGAATATATATCCTTACTTCAAGTTTGTAATTTAGCAGCTTGCAACAATTATTACTATATAAAGAACAATTACTGAAGGCTGCTAAATTACCAACTTAAAGTACGGCAATATCTTAATCGAGTTCAATTCCCACCCAACGATATCATCGTCTACGGATCTATACACTATTGAAAGATGTTTAAACAAAAATTTAGGATCGGGAGTTTCTATGAAGATCATACGACCCCTCAAAAGGACCTATTGAAAAAAAAATTCCAGATATACAAACTGAATATAATAGTGGCCCCATTCGTAAAAAGACTAAATCTCTAATTTTAACTCAATCACTTATTTTACGACCTTTGACTTGTACTAAAGCCAAATCTTACTAAGATTTAATCCTTATACCATCGATCATCACCAACGCACTGAAGTCGAATTTAAACCTCACTTGTTGAGGTCACCCTAAAAGGGTGTGTCAGAATAAATCCTAGTGTGGATATGCACAAACCCATACAGTAATAATTTTCCTGAATTTCTAAAGATTTTTCCAATATTCGAATCTTCCACACAGCTGATTTCATTCTATCCAAAAAATTATGCACTTGTGAAGGAATGAGACTATCATCAGATAGAGTATATTCCAACTTTATTCTACCTATTTAATGCAACAAAATCAATCAACATTACTGAAATTAAAAGATAAATTTGACCCAGAGCTAAAAAATTTAAAAAGATAAAACAATCACTTAACATTACTGAACTTACATACAAATTCGACCCAAAACTAAAGAATTAAAAAGCAGAACCAAGAACACATCAAATCAGAATATATTTCAAATACAAAATCAAAATTATTGGAAAACCCAAATTTAAAAAAAAAAAACACCACCAAAATCTAAAATCACATGATTGTATAGAGACCGAATTGTGTGAGTCAGAAGATGATGGAGGGCGAGGGATGGGCAATGGACGACAAAAATTAAGAAAGCGTGTAATGAATATAATATGTAGAGTGGATATTGTGCGGTGGAGGCTTTGAGGATAGAGATTGTGTTTTGAGAATATGAAAACTTTCGTGGGGCAAACTAAGTACTTGTTTGCAAACTCTATTTTTATTGTTGAAAGTGTTTTTTTTCAAAGATGGTGTGACCCAGTTTTTAAAATATAGAAGCACTTCTAACTGTAAAGTAGAGATTGAAAACATACCTTAAAATAAGTAGGTAAATTTTTAGTAACATAGGTATTATATCAGGTAACTTTTTTCTCAAGAGCTATCAAATTGAATACTCACATCACATATCAAGTTTTCTTTCATAAACCTCACAATCTTAGACTGTAAGTTTTAATATTTAGCATGCACAGAAAAGCTGAAAACTTGGAAACAAACACTGAGACTTTTACGGCCCATTTGCAAACACTTAAAAAAAAAAGTAAAAGCAATTTTTTTTTAAATAATTGTTTTCGACAACTTGTATAATCACTTCCTACTTCCGGCTTCTCATAAGTGCTTCTCCAAGATAAATAATATCAAATACTTTTGTAAATTAATACTAATCAAGTGATTTTTAGCAAACACGATCATTTATGATCACTTGTTAAAATATCTTTATTTCAAAACACTCCTCATTTTTTATTTTGCTACAAAATTCAATTAATAGCTCTTTTTTAATTCCACTAGTGCTTGCAAACAGGCACTTAATATACCAAATAGACATTTACAAGTTTAACTATGGCAATGTCAGCCAGCTAACATAGTGCTCAAATGGCTACATCTTTGAATTACAGGTAAAAGGTAGGGAACGCACACACTTCACTGTGCGAATCGTGAGTTTTCCCTCCCCAAAAGCACTACTTCACCATCAAATTATTTATATGAAATAATATTACACATAGAACAATATTAGGGAAAGAGATCTGGAAATTAAGATTTTGTACCTTTCCAATAGTGTAAACTCCTTAGCCTCAGAAGCTGCCTATTCACAGATTTCCGTGGGGTTTAGTGTTCAAATGTCGAAGTGACTCCACTTTTTCGAAGCAGAGGTTATCTCGGCGTAAAAGAATAAGGGAAAGAAGAGGTCAAGATGGCTTCAATCGCTCACAGCAGCGGTGCTGTTGGTACGGCTGATTGTGGAGAAAAAATCGGCTGCTAGGGCATCTTGGAAAGAAAAAAGGTTTTCAAAAGATCTCCACAATCAGCCGTACCAACAGGAGGGACGCTGCTGCGAGAAGGAAGATTGAAGCCATCTTCTTTCCGTTATTCTTTCTCGCGAAGATAACCTCTGTTTCGAAACCTCTGTTCCGAAAAAGTGGTGTCGAATGCTTTGAACGCTAAACCCCTCTGTGTGAATAGGCAGCTTTTGAGGAGAATAGTTTTTTATAAGGAATTGAAAAACATTTAGCTTAGTTAAAATTAGGCTTAACAACGATTTAACTGATTATTTTTGTCATAATTATATTTTAAGTTAAATTTTTTAATTTTATTTAAAAAAAATTAGATTTTACTAGCAGTGATATACGATTTTGCTGGCGAGTGAACAGTCACTGGCTCAACAGTAAAATCGTGACTTGCACTTACCACCGTAGCGAGTGAACAGTCAACTTTAAACCCGAATTTAATTTTGTTATTTTTTTGTCCATTCACGACGACTAATTTTTAGTCACAAAATCGCAAACCGTTTGCAAAAAATGTTGAGCCCACACTTGGAAAAAGTTACCGAACTCAATAAAAAAATGAGAAGTTTCAAATTTAATTTGTAAAAAAACTATAATTAAAAGAAGTATGAAGAAAATACTTCAATTTTCATTGCAGTGCACCGCCACCTCCGTCTACTTGAAAACGGCCGTCGTGCTTTCTTTCAGATCGATCATCTCCGGGAGTCTACAGATTAGTTGGTGTCTTCAATTGTCGCCACATTCGTGAACTACCTATGTGTATCGCTCATCTATTCGTGTGTATTTTGTTCGGTTTGGGAAGAGGGTTGTCTTAGAAGATGGGGAGGGAGAAATGTGCAAAGAGAAGAAGAGAGAAGAGGCTGGATTTGGGAGTGTGTGTCAACAGCCTCTGCAGCAGTTCTTGTTAACGGGAGTCCGTCTGGTTTCTTAAATCTTGAAAGAGGTATCAGGCAAGGGGATCCACTGTCACCCTTCCTTTTCCTTGTGGTGGCCGAAGACTTAAGTTTGTTAATCAAAAGAGCTGTTGATATGGGTACATACAATCCGGCTGAAGTTGGGAAAGAAAAGGTTAGTGTCTCTCATCTTCAATACGCGGACGACACTATTTTTGCATGTTCCGGGGAAATGGAGAATGTTCTTGTTATAAAGAGCATCTTGCGTAATTTTGAAATGCTCTCGGGGCTGAAAGTTAATTATCACAAGTGCAAATTGATGGGATTAAATTTGGATTCAAATTTCATCATGGAAATGGCTGCCAAATTAAATTGTGAGGTCAGCTCCAATCCCTTCTCATACCTTGGTGTTAATGTCGGAATTAATCATAGAGTTGCTTTGTCTTGGACTAAATTGGTTGAAAAGGTGAAAAGCCGCCTGCAATCTTGGGAGGGTAAGCATTTGTCTTTTGGAGGTCGTATTACTCTAATTCAATCAGTTCTGTCCGCGATGCTGATATATTGTCTCTCATTTTATTTGATTCCCAAAAAGATCATTCATGAACTTATCACTTTGCAACGAAATTTTCTTTGGGGAGGGTGTGAGGAAAAGCATAAAATTTCTTGGGTTAGGTGGGGAGAGGTGTGTAAAAGTAAAGATAGAGGTGGTTTGGGAATTAGAGATTTAGAAGTGTTTAATAAAGTTTTGGTGGGTAAATGGGTGTGGAGAATTTTAGAGGAGGGAGATATGTTGTGGGTCAGAGTTCTAAAGTCTAAGTATGGGGAGGATTTGTTTGGTGGTGGCATGAACTCGGAGCTGGGAGGGACTAGAGTTAGGAGAGGGAGAGGGTTTTTCTCGGGTTGGTGGAGAGATATTTGTGATTTATTTTAGGGCGGGGAGAGAGCCGATTTAAGAGAAGATTTTGAGAGAGTGGTAGGGAAAGGGGATAAAACTCGTTTTTTGGAGGATCATTGGCTAGGGGATAGAGCTTTAAAAGAAAAGTTTCCGACACTTTTTAGAGTAAGTAATCAAAAAGAGAGGAAAATTTGTGATCTAGGGAGTTGGGAGGGTGAAACATGGAAATGGGAGTTAACTTGGAGTCGGGTATTGAGAGCTAGAGAAAAGGAGTGTCTCGATTATGTTATGTCCCCTCTTAACAGGTACAAGATGGATAAGGTAATCAGTGACTTTTGGAGATGGAGGCATTCGACTTCCGGGTTTTATATTACAGCTGAGGCATACAAAAGGAAGACTCAAAGAGTGGAGCCAAAGACAGCGGAAGAAAAAGCCTGCTCAAGATTATGGAAAAGTCATGCCCCAAGGAGAGCTCAAGCAATCGAATGGAAAATTTTAAAACAGCGAATTCCAACTGGACCAAATCTCCTTTCTCGAGGTATGCTTCATTTAAATAATGACATTTCTTGCGGAATCTGCGGAAAGGAAGAGGAGACAATCCATCATCTTTTCTTTTCATGCGAATTCGCAATGAGGATTTGGAGTAGTTGTTTCACTTGGACGAGAACGCATATGGTCTCACATATCGACCCAGCTTGTAATTTTCTACAATTTCGTGATATCCTTGGTTCGACAAGGAAATCCAAGGCATCTTCTACTTTGTGGATTGCAATTGTATGGATCATTTGGAACACTAGAAATGAAATCGTTTTTAATGGTTCAAAGCCGAAAGTGGAAAAAGCTTTTGCAGAAATCAAAGCTAGAACATGGTCTTGGTTAGGAGCAAAGAATTTGAGTTTTAGAAGTTGTTTGTACTCAGATTGGAACTCAGATCCGATGAATTGTTGTCAAATGTTGTAGTGGGGAAGTTTATAGATAAAGTTTCTAAGGTTATTGTAAGGGTTGGAGCAGCCCTTGTTCTCCAATTTTTATAATAAATTTTTAATTTACTGTTCAAAAAAAAGAAGAGAGAAGAGCGTGGCCGCGTAAAGCAAGCAAGGAGGGAAGAAAAATTAGGATTTGTTTTATGGAAGAGTAAAAATGGTATTTATCGGGAGAGTATGTTTTTTTTTTTTTTGGGAGAGTATGTTTATTAAAGAGGCTAGTGCAAATAGCCTTAGCCTATTTGTGAGATTTAATGGGCTGGTTGGGCTTAGCTTAGCATTCAAAGTAAAGTGGGCTTAATAGATGGGCCAAACAATATGTCCTAGTTTAGCGCACCCGTTACCTTGGGCCAAGTTATTTTCACTACCCTTTACGTTAAATACACTATCTAGATGAATACACTATTGAATTTTTTTTTTCACTTTTTCAATTTTTTTGAACATACTAAAATTGAAAAAAAAAAAGGTAAATACACTATCCAGATAGTTTATTTACCAAAGAGGCTAGTGCAAATAACATGGTTTTTTTTTTTAAACAGAATAGTAGTTTATGTAAAATCACACTATAATTATGCAAAATATTCACCAAAATCACCAATGAAGTTTGAGAAATTCTTACCAGTTGAAGATTGAAGTATTGGAGATGGCGATGAGAGAGGGGAAAAATTGTACAAAAATTAGTGGTCACTGTTAGGGCTAGCGGTGTTCCACTACAAACGGCGCCTCCGTCAACAGCTCCGACGGTCCACGATGTTGAAATCGTCCAGTGGCTAGTGTGTGTGATTTATGTGTGTGGTGCTGGTGGACTGAGATGTGACGAACATATCGCGGTTTTCGTAGAACGACGGTGTCATGTCTAAGGTGCGACGAACGAGTAGTGTGTGAGGTGATGGTGGGCCAGCGGTGGCTCCGACATTTAACGTGCGTGAAGAGAGTGAAGTTTGTGGTTGTGGTTGTGGCTGTGCGCATGTGCGAAGTGAAGACTGAAGTGAAATTTTGGAATAAGGGATTAGGTTTTTTAATATTATATTAAAATCCTAATTTTAATATTTAAAATTATATATTAAATTTTATTCTGTGCAATAATAATTAGCACCTCATATAAAGTAAAAAATAATTATTTTAATTCTATTTTTACAATATTTACATATATTTTTTAGGAAAAATATATATTTTTAGTGTAAGGCAAAATATTGTATGAAAATGATTCATGATAAGCTTATCATGAACAAGTTTTAAAGTATCAAATATTTAATCAGGTGTATCAAAAATCTCATAAGGTGTATCAAAAGTTGAGGTCAATAAAATCTATATATTGACTTCAACTTTTGATACACCTGATGAATATTTTGATACGTTTGACCAAATATTTGATACATTAAAAAAATTTCATGTTAAGCTTATAATAAATTATTTTTACACAACATACTCTTAGTGTAAAGAGTGATTTGGAATGAATGAAGTATTGAATTATAATTTTAATATTGAAATTATATTTATAAAAGAATTTCTATTATTTAAGTTTACTCATTACATTTACGAGCTGAATTAGCCTGGCTCGTTATTATATCGAGCTTTTATGTGAGCTCGGCTCAATTTATTTACTACTCCTTCCGTCAAGTAGGAATTTCCACTCTACGGGACGACACATTTTTTAAGAAAAATATATTTTATATATAAAGTTGTTGTATATGAATAAATATGTGTATATATTTGTGAGTGTGCACATAAATCAATATTTTCTTTTTTAGTAGTGTGTAAATTTGTGTGGGATGTTCGAATAAAGAAAGTGTGCAAATTTATGTGGGACAAAGGAATATCAATTTTGATGAGTTGAGTCAAATTGAGCCTACGAGCTGTTGGTTTAAATTAATAGCTCTATGATTAAATTAACTGTAGATATTTTCATGTCACAGTGATGTCCAAATCCAATTCTATATTTTTCATTTACTTTCTTTTTTAAACACAGACACAAAAAATAAATATGAATAAATAATTACTACTCCCTCCGTTTCAGGAATATTTGCACCCCTGGAATGACACACGGTTTTAAAAAAATATATTTTTTTAAATAAAGTAGTGGTATATAAATAAATATGTGGAAAATTTTGTGAGTGTGCACGTAAATCGATGTTTTTTTTTAAATAGTGTGCAAATTGGTATTGGTGTGGGACGAAGGTAGGCTTGGCAACTGGGCGGGGAATCCCCGAGAGAAATGGGGACGGGGACGAGAATGGGGAAAAAATTTTCCCCGTAGGCGGGGACGGGGATTGTATTCCCCGCCCCGTTCCCCGCGGGGCCCCGCATATATAATATATATATATTTATAATATACATATATATATATATATAATTAATTAACCATTCATGTATATATGATTTATAATATATCAAAATAATGTATTTTATACACTTTAAATTTTAATAATACTTTAATTTTTATTTATTTAAAAAATTAATTACACTTATTAAATATAAATTATTAAAATTTAAAAAAAAAAAATCACGGGGAACGGAGAATCCACGAGGAACGGGTTCCCCAGCGGGGCGGGGATGGGGATGGATTTTTCCCCGTGAAGTTCGCGGGGACGGGAATGGGGATTGGCCCCCCGGTCCCGCCCCGCCCCGTTGACAAGCCTAGACGAAGGGAGTATAAAAGATAATGCATATTTATGAAAATGGTAAGCGTCATCAACAATTGCTCAGCCTACTGAAAAATGAGGAGCATCACCGCCACCGCCGTCGATCCGGCGTTGCTCGGCTTCAGTGCCTCCTTTTCCGACGTCAGAGTGCTCAGTATTTCAATCAAAAACTTGCCGGTAGTCAAATTCACCGGGAAAAGGCGCACGGTAGCTTGTGTTACTTCTCCTCCTCCTTCGCTTGGGAGGCGAACGCTTATGTATATGGCGGCAACGTCATTACTCGTACCTCATTCCAATTTGGCATCTGCGACCGAGTAAGGCTCAAGCTTAATGCTGTTCATTTGCGTTTTTTCGTTATATATGTTGCTCGATTTATTTTCGGCAAGATGGTTAACATTGATCAAAACTGGTGACAAATTGTGAAATTGGATATGAGATTATTAGGTTTCGTAGTGGGAGCAACTAAAACTAAAACTAAAACCATGTTGATAGTTGTAGTACCAACGAAAGGAATTCAATAATGTATTAGTATTGAAGAATCATGTGATGGGTAAATGCAATTTTAGTCATCTTTGCCATTTTCTGAAATTTAACAAAGAAGAAGCTGGAAGTTAATTACTGTGTTGCAGTAAATAAATAGAAAAGCATCCACACCTATAATTGTGAGTTATTGACCTTTAGAATTTGGTCTCCAGTGAAATTTCTTTGTTGCAAGAAGAAATTGGGAAGGTATTATCCAAGGGCAAAGCTGCTGGTTTACTTCGTTTAGTTTTTCACGATGCTGGAACTTTCGACAATGGTGATAAAACAGGTATGGGATTGGGGACTCCATCTTTTCTTCAGAAGTAGAAACTGACAAACTAGGAAAGAAAGGCGAAGAAAATCTATAATGCTCTCAAGTTTTGGAGTCATGATTATGCATTGAACATTCTATCTCTAGCAATATAAATTCATTTTTTTGCTTGAAATAGAAGTTTGCATAGAGACTTATGTCTAAACTTTAGATTCTGTGTAAACACAATGTTAGTAAGGGGCCATGTTGTTCCCCTTCCGGTGTTGTTTCATGTAAATGTTTGTGGCTGATGTAGTTTCATTGTTATAGGTGGTATGAATGGATCAATAGTTTACGAACTAGATAGACCTGAAAACACGGGACTTAAAAAGCCAGTGAAGGCAAGCTCCCCTCTGCTTCTTTATCTCTTTCCTTTTAGTTATGTTCATACACATATAAGACTTACCTATGATACTATACTTTCTAACACTACCGATTTTCTTGTCAAATTTTAAAGTTCCAATCAGCTAACTCCTGAGTGGATGCATTGTTATTAGATTCTAGCGAAAGCAAAAGGTCAAGTTGATGCAGTAAAACCAGGTATTTTTTGGATGAAGAAACCATAAAAATATAGTTATTGTAACAGCAATCGTGTATCATCTAACTCCTCGTTCTTGGTGCTTGCTAGTATCCTGGGCAGATCTGATAGCCGTAGCTGGAGCAGAGGCTGTTCTAATCTGTGGCGGTCCAAAGATTACTGTTCAGCTGGGAAGAATAGATGCAACGTAAATGGCTTAAACCTTACCAATCTTGCATTTTCTTAGACAAGTTTAAAACATATAAATGATCTTCTAGAAACAAGATATGTATGCAAATTCTAATTAAAATTCACCCTCTGGAATATCAGTTGATTTCACTAAGTAGTCTGGATGTATCTTTAGGTCACACACATATTATTAATGGTACTTACTGCATATATAACTTTGAAGATTAATTCTTAGAAAGTGCGGGTGTTGTTGACAGGGTGCCGGATCCTGAAGGGAAGCTTCCAGAAGAAACACTTGATGCCAATTCCATGAAGCAATTTTTTCAAAAGAAAGGCTTCTCGTGAGTTTAAATATCCTACAATTTATCTTTACGTGTGCACATTTGGCATTTCTCCTGCTTTCCATGATCAGAAATGCATTTCAGTTTTTCATTTTCGTACAAAGAATTTCGTGTTGCAGTTAAGTGCTGGTACCATCATCTACATCCATTCGCTCTTTTCTTTTAAATTGTTCTTTATTTATCTATGATGGAAGACATATATATCCAGTTTCTAAGTTGGTTAATTCTTCTGTAGTGAGTTCTACATAAGATTCATTAACCTAACATACAGCATAACTCCTGACTATGAAAATAAACGTAAGATGTTGTGTCACACCATGTTTATCACTTATACCTACTATTATTGTTGAATTAATTGTTTAATGGAATTCATCTACAGAGCTCAAGAACTTGTTGCATTATCTGGAGCTCATACTCTAGGAAGCAAAGGTTTCGGAAATCCAACTGTCTTTGACAATTCATACTATAAAATTCTTCTAGAGAAACCATGGTCATCACCAGGTAACTAAGCATGCCTCCCTTCTTTCCTGCCATCTTGCTTTTCACTTTCAGGCAGCAAAAGTAGTTCTTCATTTTAGGACTAAGCAATTATTTTCACCTGAGAATTCGTCCCGTTTCTCTATATAAAGAATCATCAACTATTTCTCTCATGCATACAGGTGGCATGTCTAGCATGGTTGGCCTTCCTTCAGACAGGGCACTTGTCGAGGACGACGAATGCATTAGGTATGTCTTTGTCACAATATTACAATTTTGGCTTTCCATTTAGTTCAGAGATTTATCAGCACCAATCTAGTACTAATCTACTTCTGCAAATATTAATTTGCTTATAGTTGGTTAACAAAACATATAAGGATATTTGATTTACTTAGTAATTATTATTTGCCTTGGTATTTTGATGAACAGGTGGATCTCAAAGTATGCCAACGATCAAAATCTGTTTTTCGAAGATTTTAAGAAAGTTTATACTAAACTCGTGGATACGGGCGCAAAGTGGAGATCTATATGAGTCGCGAAAAGAATATTCACGCGACTATGTGAAGCTCGAGTCTAGAAACCCTACCGACTTGAACTTCACGTACATGAAGTTGTATCTTTTATTCCGAAACGTCTATGTCTCATTTCCTTTTTGTGCTTATTATTTATTTCAATTTGATATTACAATTTACAAGATTTGTTCATTAGGAAAGTGTAGCATCACTTAATGCATATTTAATGTCCACACACACATAAACACAAGGTTGCTATGTTTAGTGATTTTCAATCACATTTATAAGAAAAGTATTATCATAATGACATTAAATAGAACCATTTAAAAGAATTAAAGAGGTGGTGGGGGGACCTTGGTGGTTTGATGTAATCCTTTTTCTTACAGGCCAAAAGTTATTTCTTTCCCTTTCTAAATTTATTGGGACAAAAAATATTCGAGTGAAAATTTTGAACTCATATTCTCGAGTATCTTTCAATCTCAATCTAGATAACAAAAAAAAAAAATCTGTCTCTCTGCAACATTATTCCAAAGACAAGTTGTTTTTTTTTTATTTATTATTATTTGCAAGGCCAACATGCAGGTATTGAAAAGAAAATCTTTATAGTATTTTTTAAATAAAGGGATAATTTTTTTAATCATTTAAATTAATGATACAAACATAAACCCTAATCACTTCTATTTTACTTTGTCAGAAGAAATAGTACTATTTAAAAAATAAAGAATCAACGTGAAGAAAGCCTTAATAGAATATTATTATTCTTTCACAAAAACTTATATGAAACGTTTCACACTGTGAAACGATACCATATTATTAAATGGGTCATATCCATACCCATACCAAAATTCGCTGCCAAGATTCACGCCTTTACTAGTTAATAACCCATACCAAAATTCGCTGCCAAGATTCATGCCTTTACAGTTAGTGACGGAGCTAGGAATTTTGGACAGGGGGGCCCGATTAATATTTTTATAAAGACGAAATAATATTATATTTATAAAAAGAATCATAATAAATTTATTAAAATATCTAATTCCATTAGTTTAAATTGAATAAGTTAAGTTTTGCGATGGAGAAATTTTTAGTTTTTTCGACTATATAGAAAAGGTGAGATGGTGTTGGAACTGTAGATATCATAAAAAATATCATTTTCTTTTTTTTAGTTAGAATGCAGTCACAATATCCATCAAAATTTCAACTTCTAATTATTCTTTAGAGGATAGATATTTTTAAAATTTCATTGAATTGTTATTAGGCACTACATATTATTTTATATAACATAGTACTTTTAGATATAAATGTGTAAAGTTTTGAAAATACTAAATTAAAACTTGAAAAATTTTAATACTAAAATGTGCAATTTTAATAACAATTTTTTGTGGTACAATAAAATATAGACAATAATGTTAAATATATTATTAACATTTATTAATTGCTTGCAAAAAAACAGGTAAAACAAGAATGTAGAAAAAATAAGTTAAGATTATGCAGTCTAAAGGAATCTAAACCTGTTTTCTAAGGGTATGTTTGGTTCGTAAGATAAAAGTATCTATCCGTAAAAAATATGCATGTTTTTTACGGATAGATACTTTTATCTTACGAACCAAATGAGTCCTAAGAGAAGAAAAAACTACACTAGCCTTCAAAATAAATTGACCACATTTACATAATAGTATAAAATAGAAAACAATGTATATATAGTAGAAAAATTAAAAATTTTAGGGGGGCCCAGTGCCCCTCCTGTACCCCATGTAGCTCCGTCCATGCCTTTACTGTATTATTATTAACTAACTTCTTTATTACTCATGCATGCATGTATACTGCCCAACAAATTTTAATTATTTTAGAAACAGATCAATGTAAATTATTTGTCATATATACCTTTTAAAAAAAAAATTGCCTGAAAATTGTCATACATGCATAAATTTTTTTTTTGTTATTTATTTTGAGCACATATTATAGATGGTAAAAATATATAAATGAGAAATTAATTTTCATTTATAACACATGTTTGCCCAAATAGTAACACAAATTGGGGAGCAAATATATGTTACTATTATAACAAATGTATGTTACAATCTTATAAAAAGTTGTTATTTTGCATATATTCATTTGTTTTTATAGACTAAATAGTTTTTAACATAATATAAGAGAAAAATCATGTGTGTTACTATAAGAAAACATATTGGTTTTTCATAAATATTTATTTATTTGTATAGAAATAATTATTTTTTATATAATAATACATATAAAATAGTAAAAAAGTGTATTAATATATGAATCAATATACCTAGATTTAAAGGAATGATGATTAAATTAAAAAACACATACTTATTCTTATAAAAGTACATTTTCTCTTACAGTAACACGTATTTGACTATATTGTAACACACATTTGCCCATATTATAACACAAATTGGGGGAGCAAATATATGTTACTATTAGAGCAAATGTGTGTTACAATCTTATAAAAAGTTGTTATTTTGCATATATTCATTTGTTTTTATAGAATAAATAGTTTTTAACATAATATAAGAGAACAATCATGTGTGTTACTATAAGAAAACATATTTATTTTTCATAAATATTTATTTATTGGTATAGAAATAATTATTTTTTATATAATAACACATATAAAATAGTAAAAAAATATATTAATATATGAATCAATATACCTAGATTTAAAAGAATGGTGATTAAAATAAAAAACTTATACTTATTCTTATAAAAGTAAATTTTCTCTTACAGTAACACGTATGCCCATATTGTAACATGATTAGGGTCATAATTGCATCTATTTCTATATGCTTTTGGTGATATTATGTTCATATTTGACCCTATTATGTTATATTTTGTGTATTTAACCCTTTTGGCTAGAAAGTTGTGATTGTAGGTGAAAACGAGCAAAATGAGGAAGAAACGAGCAAGATAGAGAAAAGTCCTAAAATCTGGAGGTGAGCCAATGGAAGCAATTGATGTTCCATGTTGAAGAGCTTGAATAGAGGGTCACAACGAAAGAAGAATCGAGTCAATCGAAATTCTAGAGCTCAAGATATATGACAAGAACAAGGAAAGTCGAGCGTGACCCAAGCTAAGGATGCAACTCGGCAGCACATACAAGCAGGTCGGCAGCACCTCAACGGGAGTCGCGTGAAAGCACTACTGGATCGGCCGCGCACGTGAGAGCGAGACCAGCGTGCTCGGCAGCCACGCAGCTGAAGCTCGGCAGGTTCGCACCTCGCGCGACCAAGGAGCGCGAGTGAGCTCGGCAGCGTCCGAGCTTGTGGTCGAGCGGCAGTCTGGATTTTGGGATTTTCAGGGTCATTTTCGTATTTTCGCGCGTTTTAATGAGGGGCATCTTAGTAAATGATCCAAGGGTACTTTATAT
>JAPKLY010000168.1:852105-886207 GCA_026898435.1 Prunella vulgaris | reverse complement strand
TTATTTCTACAAAAAACAAATGAATATATGTAAAGAAAACAACATTTAATCTAATTGTAACACACATTTTGCTTATTAGTAACATGCATTTGGTCAAATAGTAACATACCTGGGAGCGAAAATAAGAAAATATATTATTTTTCATAAGTATTTATGAAAAAAATAATATTTTTTGAAGTTACACACATTTATTATTAAATTGTACAAAAACAAATGAATATATGTAAAGAAAATAACATTTAATCTAATTGTAACACACATTTTACTTATTAGTAACATGCATTTGGCTAAATAGTAACATACCTGGGAGCGAAAAAATCTGGAATCATAGTTGCGATTTTTTTTAAAAAAAAAAAGACCAAACCCGACCCGACATGATAGGATCCACGAATTTTTTAAATTTACCCGTTTCATGGCGTGAAACGTTTTACAAGAGTGTTCCTCTTGTTCTTTTACAGCCATTTGCTAACTTATTTAATGTTCATGTTATTTTTAGTCGCAACGCAAGAATCTTTTATTTAAGGGGGTTGTTTGACTGTTTAAAGCATCTTATAAATTATTTAAGAATTTACTCTTCTCATTAAGTATGAATTTGCACTCTAAGAAATGATATACTCCCTCCGTTCTTAATCAATTTGCACACATTCTATTTTGGATTGTCCCAAATCAATTTGCACACTACTTAAAAGGGAAACATCGATTTGCGTGCACAATCACAAAACTTTCCACACATTTACCCATATACCACTACTTTATTTAAAAAATATATTTTTTTTAAATTGTGTGTCATCCCAGTGGTACAAATACCCCTGGGACGGAGGGAGTATATTTTAAGAAAGATGTATTTTATAAATAAAATAATAACATGTGAGTAAATATGTATATATTTTTATGAATGTGCTCGCAAATTGATATTTCTTTTACTGATAGTGTGCAAATTTGTGTGGACATTCAAATAAAGAAAGTGGGTAAATTCCTGTGGAACGGAAGAAATATAAATTTTCTAAGAGCACTCCCAACGGTTGCCACCAAATTCACCAATTTGCTATAAAATTTGCCACCAACAGTAAAATCATCTTCAATCATAAAACTCAAATCTTAACTCAATGGGAATATTCTTTTAGAATATTCTTACTTTAATAGAATTTATTTTATATTTTATTATTATATATGTATAATTAATTTTATAATTTGTTATTCATATTTAAATCTTTAAAAATTAAATGAATAAAAATATATATTTCATAAGAAAAATAAAAAAACTATGAATCAATGATTTAAATCACAAAGTTCAATAACATAATACATCACATTACATATTAATATAAAAAAATTACACATCTAATAAAACATAATGCAAATCTAAAAATATTACAAGACAATGCAAATAATATAAATTACATATTGGTAGTCATTAATTCTCCTAATTAAAATATTTTTTCCACAGATGTTCAATCAGAGCATTGCGGAGTTCGTAATGAGCATCTGTATTCTTGACTTGTCTATATCGATTAAGAAAATTTTGAAATCTCGAATTGGAATTATTTGCTATGTTGTGATCTTTTAAATTTAAATATGATTTTTTTAATAATTAGTTACAATTTTAATTTTAATTTAAATACAATAACTATTTATGTTTTAATATTTATTTATTAAATCATATTATATTATAAATAAATAATATTAATATATATTACACTTACATAAAAATATATATAATACACCACATAATGCAATAAATATATAAATCATACAAATAAAATGAGTTTGCGTTAGGAAAAGTGCATGACAAATTTGCTATAAATTATATTACACTTATTTAAAAAATATACTCACATAATACAATAAATATATAAGTTATATAAATAAAATAATAATAAAAAAAGAAAAAAATGGTTTGCGTTAAAGAACAGTGCATTGCCACGCACTGTTCATGGGTGGTATTTTTTTTTTTTTTTGGAAAAAGGTTCATTGGTGGTATTTTAAGTCAACATTTGTGTCGTGGTTGGATCTATTTGCGGCTTTCTGCCGTTTTGCCTCCTCATTTGCGTTCTTATTGTGAATGCTCTAAGAGTAAGAGATAAAATAAGATGTCTAATAACTTATAAAATTTTAAAATAAACTATATATATCTTATAAGTTGCAAAAAATACGTTGAGATATTCTAATTTGATTTTCTCATCACTTCATTTCCCATCCACCCGGCTCACCCCTCACCACTCCACAGCTGCAATATAATTTTTTTTTGTTCTCTATTAAATTTTAGAAAAAAATATGATAAATTATCAAAGAGCTTATAAATTGCATTAACCAAATACTTTAACAACTTATAAACTATTTAAAAATAACATCTTATAAACTCTTAAAACAATTTATAAATATATTTAATACTAATAAAATATTAAAATAAATTTAACTAATAACCTCTAAATATATCAATCCTACATAAAAAGACACAACAATGCACAAAAAAGTCCATAATTGATAAGAACATCCATACACTAATACAAGGTACTATTATTTATTTTCACTTACATTATTAGTTATACTATTATAGATGATCATTCATTCCATCTAATACGATGAACATCTCTAACCAAATATTTTTGCTCGTAATTGCACCATCTTTTCTTTGTTTGGTGATAAATTAAGAAATTATACATTGTAGCCATGTAATTTTAAATAATATTCATTATTTTCATTAAAGAATTGCAACGGTTAGCACTGTACATACACAATTGTCCAACTAAAATAATTATAAATATTCAACGAATATAATTATTATGATTGAAAAAAAATATTTTCTCTGTTTTATAAGAACTTGTAGACTTTTCTTTTCAAAATATCCACAGCAACTCATAGATAAAAAAAATCATTTCATAAATTTTATCCTCGTAACATTAATATATTAACACAAAATTATTATTATTATTATTATTAGTTTTGAACGTACACTACACTTAATCTCATTAACTTTTTTATATTTTATACATAAAATTTTATCAAATTATATCTCAAAATATGATTTGTTTTACTTTATTTTGTTTTTCTTAATATGGGTTACTTCCTTTAAATCCGTAAGAAGTGTTTTCTTTTTTGCATTCACACTTACCCTAAAAATGGAACCATATAGTTTTACGTTCTTTGTTTTTCTCCAAAATATTAATTAATTGTTGTTTTTGTATTTTTCCAAATATTTTTTAAATAGTTTTTCCATAGCAGATAGCGACCTGGAGCGGAGTGGATTTGATTCATAGCGATGGCTCTAATCGAAAACCACAAAAGCGTACACATTTGCCTCTCTGCGCGACACTGTGAAGACTCTGTGACTATCTTCTTATTTTAACTGAGAGAGAGAGAGGAGAGAGAGAAACCTCCTTCTTCTATACCATTTTTCAATTTCAAGAAACACCAAAATAAGGGAAAAAATATACTGCCCGAGAAAAAGGAAAAAAAAAATCAAGATCATTTCAAAGTTGAGACTGCAACCTGACAAGACGAGACCGGATGAGACCCATTTCAGGATCACTCAGATCTTTCTAATCCTCGAATGATTTAATGCCCTTCAGATTGTTAATCCTCCAAATGCTTTGAAAGGTGAGTTCTTCTACTGGTGGAGTGATAGACAATTATGTGAAGGTAAAAATGTGCGAGTTTGTTTGGATGTGATAATGCGTGGTTTGTGAGTGTTAATGGGTTTCTTATTCTGTATCTTTTAGTGGGTGACGATGGGATCTTGCTGAGGGTAAGGAATTTTGAAGATCTGCTTTCTGATATTTGTCTTTTTCTCAAGGGTGTGTTGCTTAGTTCTTCTTTCTATGGAGTTCCATTTTTCTCTTTTTGATCTGAAATAGTTAATTTATACTTTGGGTACTGCTTCTGGTAAATTCCTATGGCGCAATTGGCGTAAGATTTGTTTGTGGAAATGGGTTTTTGTTGCCAGATAGATTTAAAGTGGGGGAATTGGGAACTTTTTTGAGTTAGATTCCTTAGTGTCTAATCACTTTGTGTTGCATTCGTGTTGATGAAGATGAATCATGGAATCTTGATTTATATGCACTTTAGTGTTCTTATGTTCTGTTTGGGACTTATAATGCTGTGTTAACATTGCGTTGCTTTGTCGAAGATGGTACAACTTAGCCCTTTTAAGCTTAGATACCTCCTCATTTAGACTAGATTAATACCTATTATTCTGGATTTTTTGAAGTAATGGAGAGCTTGTTATCCTATCTTAAATCAAATAATTACTATTTGCAAGGTTTTGAGATTTGAAATATGATTTCATTTTGGATAGAATGGACGTAATGGATGCTGATATTGCCATTCCCGTGTCTGGAAATGAGGATGAGTTCGAGAATGGTCTTTCCCCGAAGGTAAATGGGGCTCCCAGTTGCAACATTGTAATTGAAGGACTTGGTGAGAGTTTTGAAGATGCTGTAAAGTTGAATGACGATGAAACCTTGAAGTCTGCACCAGGAATCACAGAAAAACCTGCTTTACCACCCGAAAGCCATGAAACCAGCAAAACCAGAGTAGGAGATTAATAACGTTTCTTCATTAGTGCAATTAGTTCTTTGGAAAGTAATCTAATGGCTAATATACTTTTAGGAACTTGGAGTTAAGGAGTCTGGCAATAGCAAGAATTTGAAACCGGTAAAGGGCCCAGGAATGGCCAAGAATGCAAAAGCTTCGAGCCCTAGACAAGCTGTAGTGACAGGTCATGGCAAGAGCAAAAATGCAAAAGAGGTGATAAAACCATCTGTTGCATCAAATGGCATTACTTCAGTGACTTCTACATTCAGAACAAAAAGTAAATCATTTAATGAAGGTGGTGAAAATTCAATTACAACATACGTTCAGGATAACCCCAAGGTATAAATGTGGATAAGTCTTGCACATTGTATAATTTTCCTAAATTACATTGGCTATTGTCTCGATTTTGTTGACACCTTAACACAATCTTTTCTAACCTCAGCAGCATGGACTTCCTAATGGGACATCATCTTCTACAAACGGAGAACACTCTGATGAACTCCCGTATGTCTTGATGACTAAAAAATTTATGGGATATTTTGTTTATGAGAAAATGCAAGCATTACATCTAGTTAAATATCCTGTTTTTCCATTGTTTTCACTCCTTGTTATTACACTTGAACTGTTGAACTCTCGTTTGCTGGCTTCAGGGAGAAGGCAAAGCTGAAGGCCCTTAAGAAAGGCCCTTCCAGTAAAACTGAAGAGATCTCACAGTCTTCACCGTATCCTTTTAGTGTACGGTGTTCTTATCATCTAAGTCAATATGATGTTAAGGTTGTGTTTGGTTTATCCTTAAGTAGTTTGTAGAAGTCCTACTTCTGGAGATGGGAAGCCCCGTAAACCGGGTACTCTTCCTACCTACAGTTTCAGTTTCAAATGTAATGAAAGGGCTGAGAAAAGAAAAGAGGTTAGTATATCCTCCCATTTTGCAGTGCCTACTTTTTGCATGATATTTGACCTGACAATTTTGCCAACAGTTCTACACTAAACTCGAGGAGAAGATTCAGGCAAAGGAAGCAGAGAAGAACAATCTTCAGGCTAAGTCTAAGGTTTGTTCTCATGTCATATTATGGCTCTAAAATCTCAAGCGATGGAATATGTGATTGAATCAAGATCTGTTAATTAGGAAACACAAGACGCTGAGATCAGAAAGTTCAGAAAAAGTTTGGCATTCAAAGCTACACCCATGCCAAGTTTCTATCAGGAACCAACGCCTCCAAAAGTGGAACTCAAGAAGGTAAATTCTTACTATGAATATATGATTTGAGTCAATTTTAAATATTAGGCCCCTAAAATTTTATTCTTGTATTAATTGGCATGCATGAACATAAAATACTAAAAAAATTGAGATTAGATTCTTAAATTTTCATCACATTATCAATTAATAAATACTACTCCCTTCGTCCCATTTTAATTGTCGTTTAAGGATGTCTAGCATGAATTTAGAAAGTTACTTAATAACAATAATTATATGTGTAATGTGGCTTTTTTCTTTTTTGTTTAGCCAGTGGATTACATTTGCTTAACTATTGCATCCTATCGCAAAACAAGTAGAAGGGCAAAATTGGAATATGATATTTAACTCTCATAGATTAGTGCGAAATGAGAATCATTTTGGAACAAAGATTCTTCTCTAGAAAGACACAAAATGGGATGGAGAGAGTAGTATATAAAACATTTCAACCATCATCATTCAAGGTAGTTATAAAAATTTATAACTACCTACTTCATATTATTAGAATTAGGACTATATCCTCCTTCAGTTTGCTCTTTCCCCATTTGTCCAAAAGCATTGCCTTACAAGCCAAAGTAGGCTGATGAGAACCGCGAACCTGAAACACAACAAATTCAGCGCCTAGCTCAGGCCAGCAAGCAATCGATGAACAGCACAAGAAATGCTAAAGAATAGAGTTTTTTTCCCTCCTTTTTTTCATCAAAACAACGTGAACATATAGAAAATAATCCATGAGATTGTAACCAATCCCTGGAAAATCAACTCTGAGATCCTATCCCAAATAGTAGCGAGGAAACTTCCTAAATACTTGGAAATAAATTCAGTAACAGAATAATAAAAATTAATAACGGTTCATGAAAGTAAAACACGAGTTAATAATTTTCCACACGCTTTTATTCCTTGCTTCGTCCGACAACTTTCATTTTTGCATGCCTCACTCTATTATAAGCATTCTTGAGATCACGACCTTCATTCACATCATAGGCATATAAAACCAGACAAACTTTTCCTCTACGCCAACCTTGCCAAACATATATCTATATACCATATATATTATTATGATAAAATTTGTGCCCCTTGAAATTCATGGTTTTTTTTGGGCCTGATTCATACTCGAGGAAGGAGTGGCCCTGATGATATGGTTCAAGTGTTTATTTTAGCCCACGGAAGTTGTGTTTTTACAATACCTTTTATGAAGTTGTTAACTGCTGGTTTTGCTCTTCCGGTTTTGAATCCCTGATACATTGTTCTACCAGTGTTCATTAATCAACAGTTCATCTTAAACATTGAGCTCTTGTGATGTCTATATATGAATACTTTAAGGTTGTTTTATGGTTGATGGATTTAAAATCTAAAGCGAGTTCAATTCAGTGAAAAGATTTGATATTCCATTTGAAATCCACTCATTCCTAATCTCTTGTTGGATTTGGTTTTGGGTTTGTGTGAAGAGTTGCAAATCCATTGCTACACAAAATAGCATTTGAATATTTATTTTTTCTCATCTCAGCTATTTAATAACAATGACAATTAGTGTGTTATACTGTGTGCCTGTGCCGATGAGTGTGTGGCTTTATAGTGAGTGAGTGTGTGTGTGTGTGTTTTACTCTGTATGGCTCTGTATGTGATTAGGTGACTATATATGTGAAAAAGAAAGGATGGATTTAATATGATAAGACTATAGAAAAAAATTCAAATCCATAAAAAAATGTACGTCATTATAGTATCATTTTGACATTTTCTCAATCTGGTTATGCTGCTTGATTTTTTATCATCTTCTAAGATCCAACAGTTGATGACTTTACGGAGAAACATGACTATAATTTGTGTCACACCAAAATAGAAAAGTAGCGTATCTTAACGGTACACAGGGAGTACAAGTCGATGAGAGATAAATGTATAAGTACCTGGGGTTCATTCCTTAACATAGTGTATAAGTAAATCCTCAATCCTAACACAACCCAAGGCTGTGATGGAAGGTTCTACATGTAAAAAAATTGAATTCTTTACATGTAAAAAGCCTTCTCTGGATATTGTCATTTCAGTTGGACCTAAACAAAAGGATGTTAGTTAAAAACAAAATGTATATATATATATCCCTAAAAATCCCACAATAGATCTCGCATCATTATAATTTCATATTCTAGTTCTTGTTATGTTGATTTTTTATCGTTTTCACATATCCAAAGGTTAACTAGGGTTCATTCCTTTACATATAGATACCTACTACTAGAGCCAAATCTCCAAAGCTTGGTCGTAAAAAGGATTCAGCTAAAGAAAATGGTGCACTGAATGTTCGTCCAGCTAGGTTAAGCCTTGACGAGAAAGTCACGCAAAATAACGTAGCTGTGAAAGCACCTCATGTCAAGAAGCCACTACGGAAATCTCTTCCCAAGTTGCCGTCCGAGGATACAAACTTATCGAACGAAAAGAAAAAATCAACGTCTCATAAAAAAGGAGCAGCTGCTGCATCTGATGCGCAGACAGTTATCAAGAATCAATCGAGCATAGATGAGGAGCCCACCGTGGAAGCTCAAGAAGAAGCCACTCTGGCTCAGGAAGCCATTGCACTGTGAGTTATGTCAGCGTTGAGTAGTTTTGGCTTTGTGTGTATATCTCTTTTCGCCTGAAATAACGGAAGAACTCGATTATTCCAAGATTGAAGGCGTGTCGTTTGGTCCATATTCAGCGAAGTTTGGTTGTTTAATATTGGTTTGCAAGCTTGCTGCTGAGTGGTAACTTGTTCTAATTTATGTTTGGATTCATATGTACGTCGCTCTTTAACTGGAATTCTTGAGGTATGAATTGTGCCTTCAAATGGTTCATCACATCATCATCATCATATTGGCTGTTTTTGGGCTTGTATTATTGCTTTATCTTGAAATATATTTGTTACGAGTTTTTTTTTTTTTAATAAGGCAAACTTTTTTCGACGGTTAGAGTTGGCATACGAAGATGAAATAATTTTTCGTTTTAAGATTTTAACGAGAAATTATGTTGTACATACTGATAGGACATATTTTCCAATATTTCTGTTTTGGCTTGTTACTCTTGTGATGGGTAATTCTCATATCCCACATTCGTTTATAAAATTTATTCTTTTACTGATTAAAAGAAATAGATTAAGAATGTAATATTAATTAAATATATAAAAAGGACAGTTACAAAGAGGGTTTTAATTTTATTGCAAATAGATCCGAGTGTGTAATTTTTATAACATTTACACACTTATTCTGATTTTTTTTTGAGTGCATTTTTTAATATTTGCACATTTATTTCTTTTTGCAATTTAAGAAAAATGTCTTTTTTTTATTTTTTTTCCTATGTAAAACATAGATTCAAAAAGATAGAGGAGAAAGAGAGAGATATAAGGATTGCATTTGCCATGTGAAGAACATGTCAATTGTATTTCGAAGGTCATTATCTAAATATATGACAAAGATTTCCTTTTTAGTTTATGCATTATATATATTTATAGCTTTATTTAATTAATTCCTATTTGTTTACATTTGGGGCTGGTTTGGTTTGACAAATAGAGGCATTTATCTTGGTTTTTTTGGGTGCGGCTAAAATCTAAATTCAATTAATATCCTCCAATTAGTATTAATTTAAATATTTATATGATGTAATAAAAATTGTAAAACCAGAAAACACTTCAAAATTGAAAATTCAATGGAAAAAAAAGCATATGGAATCATAAAAAAATTCATATTTTAAATTATATATTTTTATGCACGTAAATCTCAAATTAAATCATAAAAGAAATAAAATATTCCTTCCACTCTGCAGTGCTAAGGGATGGCAACGGGAGGGTCTGAGATGGGTTTGGCCTGTCCCAGGACCCGTCCCTCCAAGAATTTTTAGGATCCGAGATCCGCCCCGCCTTAATTATGAGCTGGACTCACCCCGCCCTGTCCCACGAACCCGTACCCGCCTATTTTTTATTTTTATTTTATCATACATATCAAATACTTTACACAAAATATAACAAATTTTAAAATATAACATCAATATGCATAATTCAAACAACAACAAATATGCAAAATAATTCACTTCAAGTTTCAACTTATTAAATCTAAATATTTAAAATTACACATATATTGTTCATTGAAATTAAAATAAAAAAAATTAATAAACTCTAATTTGTACAATTTTTGCTCATGACTTTATGCACATATTTAATCTAATAACTTAATAAATATATTAATTAATAATCTAATTTTTATATATTTAATTAATATATATACGGAGCGGGTTCGGGGCGGATCCACCTAATACCAAGACCCATTTCAAACCCGACGGATTTTTGGTCAAACGGGTCCAAACCCGCCCCGCGACCCGTTTGGCCGGGTTTTTACCCGACCCGTACGGGACGGATCCAAATTTGAACCCGCCCCATTGCCATCCCTAGCTAACATATCCAATTTTCTATTTCCATAATTCATATCTAAATTGAAAATAAACATCATACGAATTGAACATCATAATATTGTGCAATTTCTTGATTTGCTTCAAACCAAAATTCAACAAATTATTGAATTATTGGAATTGGAGATAATGAAAATTATAATTTCAATTTACAAATCCAACCACACATCAGTAAATATAAATTTCATATTGTGAAAATTATAAATTAGAAACATATGCAGATAATTTTTTCCTTGCATCAAGTTAAAGACACTATACACTAAACTGAGTCTTTATTGAATTCAGACAAACACATAAGCACAAAACAAAGTGAATTTGTAGGTGAGGATTACAGGCAAGATTGGTAGTAACAGCTCACATTCACAACAAGAGATACCTGCAAAACTAGGGCTTTGGTAAAAACTAAAAAACAATCCTTTCCAGGATCGTCATGGCAAAGGCAAACCTCTGCCATGGCCAAAGCCCCCGATAGCAAGGCGACAAACGTGAAACTGCTAACCACGCAACCACTAAACAAACCCATTACACGAGACGACGCTGATCAATCATAACATAGACGACTCCAGACAAAGCTTCGACCAGAGCAAGACGGAGAACCCATTGCTAGGGCCGAAGCTAAAAACATCATAGGATAGGACCACTTTCTGAATCTACAGACCCGGCATCCCTAGTCAATGCTCTCAGCTAATAAACATGGCCACCAAAAAAACAGCTTCTTGTCCAAGATGCTGCGAAAAACAAGCGGCCATGTCCTGCTGGAAAAAAAAACCTAGAGATTGGACCGAATCATAGACGACCCGTTGATGGACCCAAAAACTTCTTCTAGTAGCTGGCCAGATAGATATAATAGCTTTACTCATATACTGCAAATTCTTGATGGGGGATTCTTGAAGATACTTCTGTTCAAGAAAGCACGTCGCACCTCCAGAGCTGCTCCAAGAGCAGATTAATAGCGGCGTAACTGATTCCTTGACAATTCTGGATATTCAATCCCACCAAAGTCTTGCCCAACAATTTCAAGAAAGGAAAGCTGTTGTCCGTAACAAGTGAGCAACCTGAGAGAGAGAGTATCTGCAAGCTGAGCTGCTCAGCCCGGGACAAGACTGAAATGCCAGCGTCCGTTACTCCACACTGGGAAACATCAACTTCACATAAAACCGAGCAATTCCTGGCAATAGCCAATAAGCTCACATCACTGATATTGCAACCTTCCAGATTTAGAATCTCCAGAGTTTCGCCATGAACCTTTGTAATTTCTACGACCACGTTGTCCGTCAGGTTCACACACCCGCTCAGGTTTACTTTCACCAAACCAGCCTCCGACCTCTGAACAAGAGGAAGGACTCCAAAGTCTGTTACTCCCTGAAGACCACTGAGGTCAACACGGGTCAGCTTTGGGCAGAGTCTACCCAACATAGCCAGGCCCAAATCGCCAAATCCTGGGCAGTTGTGGATGGTCAAGAATCGGAGAGACAAGCAAATTGGTGCAGTTGGAAATCCATAGCCTACGTCACAAAGCCCCATGCAGTTGGATAAAATGAGAGACCTCAATTTTCCACCGCTGTTTGCAAGAATACCAAAGACCCCGCGTTGTGTGATCCTGTGGTTCTCATCCAACTTGAGACTTTCAAGGGACCCTGCAGCTTTAGTAAATAACACCACCCCAATGTCCGATACGCATGGACATTTGTGGAGGGCAAGCATCTTCAGATCTGGGCAGCCTTTCCCGATAACCTCAAGCGATGCATCAGAAACTCCTTTGCAAGAAGTAATGGATAGAGATTTCAGCTTTTGCAAACCTTGACCCTTACCCATGACCCAGAAGCCTTTCTCATTCACATTGTGAAGGGCACTGATTGTAAGATCGGTCATCACACTCCCATAGTGCCCAATTACAGCAAGGGACACATCACTGATGTTGAGTGCCTGGAGATTAGCTTTGGTTATGATGTGACCGGCTGAAGAGAACAGGCTCGCAATTCCCTGGTCGCCAACGAGGGGGCAGTTCTTAACTGTAATGCAGTTCAGGTTCGGACAATAGCTACCCAAAGCTTTTAAGCTCTCATTACCGATGTTTGAGCAAGATTCAAGTGTAACTGATTTCAAGTTTGGGCAGTTCATCGCGATGGCAGTTACTGCTTTATCGGTGATAGCTGGGCAGCGGTAGAGCTCCAGCTTCTCAAGAGAATGGCAACCAGTTGCAATTTCAGACAGACCTTCGTCACTAAGAGAAGATACATTCCACAATGAAAGAACTTTCAAGGAAGGGCAACCACGGGAAATTGCCTTGAGGCCAAGATTTGTCAACCTATTTGTGGCAGTATTTCCTCGAATAGAAAGCTTTCCCAAGCCTCCGCGGCTTGCAGTTCCAACAGAAATGGCAGCCAATCTGACATCAGTAGCCTTCTTCCCTTCCAAGCATCGAGAGAGATAGCCCTGAGAGTCAGTCTCAGGGACTACCTCATCGTTGGACTCAACAAATTCAGTCTTCTCTTTAGGCTTAGCAGACTCATCTGCCTTCTGAGAAACAGATCTGATCTCAGGCTCCACAGATTGAGTGGTGGTAGTAGACGAGCAAATCTCATCTCTGGAGATGCTGCTCAGAAGCATGAGCCAACGTTTGGACACACTTGCACAGTTGCTCCTCTCTTGGCCTCCAGGAAGCCTCCTGAAAACCTCGAAAAGGCACTCATCAGGAAGAATTTCAATTGAGGGCTGCTGCTTCGGCTCACTGACAACAATCGGAGCACTGATGCGAGATCTCTTGCGTGGAGGAAAATACACATCCACATGGCCGCCAAGAGACAAGAAGGGGCTCGATTCCTTGGGTTTTTGGAAAAGAAACCCTCCTGGGCAAAAACCAGTAGCACCTGAAAGAAAACACAGACATCAGGCAATATTCAGATTAAAGCAACTTAAATGCTTTTGTTCGTAATATGCAAAAAGATTATGGATCAAACTGATTTATTAGTCAAGCACTAATTTTTGATTAGCTAACCAAATTATCATTGCAGAAGAACATCTTAACAAGATCTTTCAGCAGTAACAACAGACCAAGCATAAATTAGGACATCAAATGAAACAACTCTTGTTCATATATCATGGGCTTTGACTATCCTACTTATAAATCAACAATTAAACATTATCTAATCAAGTTTTAAATCTGAAATCAAGGTTCACTAGAATCAGCTTCACTCATGACCATGAAAACAATCACAAGGCTTTAAAAATCACAATTCATATGATACACTTAAACATAAGGGCATAAAACATGACAAAACTGGTAAATAACAAGATAAAATAGAACATATGGGCAGAAACCTAAGAAGAAATAGACTTCCACCAAGATCCATGAAAAAACTTTTATCAGGACACAAAATCATGTTTAAATACTTGCACATGGTTAAAAACAAAGGAGATCCACCAAAACAGAAAGCCAAACAAATCTAGAGACATGAACTTTAACCAAACAATCAAAATATCTCACCAAAATTAAGAGATTAACAGCAAATAAATACACCTAACATGAACATAAAGAAAGAAAAAAAAAAAAAAAACTAAAAATCAGTCCCCAGCAAAGCTCAAGATTCTAATCAAAACCCACAAAAGATCAGAGCCCATACCACTGAAGTCGAAGACTTTAGACATTGGAATGGCCTGAAAACCGCAAGAAAGTCAAATCCAGACCCAAAAAACCCCCTTTCGAGAGCAAAAACGACCAGATCAAGCGAGAAGAAGGCTATCAGAATTGCAACAATCAAGATTGAATGCATCAGAGGGAGAATCAAAAGCAGGGGATCACCAAGAAACCCTATTCATAGGGCAAAAAGAGGGAGGAGAGAGAGGGGAGATAAGAGAGTGATTGATATCACAAAACTGAAAATAAATATGGATTAGTTTATATGTATTTGCCAAAGGGTGTGTGTGTGTGTGTGTGTGGTGGTTACGCATATCTTTTTGTTGTCAATAGGCGGGGCCCATAATTCCAGCCTTTGTCTCTAATTTTAGATTTATTGTATTTTAATGAGGAGAGAGAAAGAGATGAGAGAGAGATGCAATGAACCGAACTGGTATTTGGTAGATTCAATGTTTCTTTCTTTCTCTTCATTCATTCATGCATTATTTTCTTTCTTTTTTTGAAACGTTCTTCAACCCCTAAACCTTTTTTCACCAAATTCAACGAAATAAATCAACTTACTTCGTTTTATATATTTGTTACTATTATCAGTTATTTCCCCTAGGTACTGCACATGAATCATGTACTGACAAAGTACAATGAACAATCCACGAGAGTGAGACTGTTTACCATGCACTTGGGTATCAAAATGAAACGATAATAAGCATTGAAACGTGTAAAATTAAATAATAAAATAAGTATAAAATATTTTTCTAAATATATATAAAAGTAAAATTGAGATGTTCAAATAAAATCAAGATGGAAATATAAAAAAATTCGTGTGAAATAATTTCATGATATGAAGTCGGTAAAAAGAAGGTGATAGATTTTACTAAAATATGATAATATTTTAAGAAAAATAAATTACTCTTAGTAAAAATATTATTACATTTTAAAAATATATAGTATGTTTATTATAAAATATGAAAATATTTTTAAGAAAAGTAATAATTACTTTTAACAATGTATTATCAGTTTTTGTTAAAATTTTATCGATCATTAAGTGATAACTTTATAATTAATAAATGAGAAGTTTTATATTGGATATATACTATGAGACGGTCTTACATACAATTTATTCATAACATAAAAAAAAAAAAACCCTTCTCACGCTTGTAACTGTCTATTTAAGAGTTGTTTATATAATAAAATTAATACCTAAAAATGTTTTGGTAAATAAAAAATAAATAAAATTATTTTTTGTGGTATTATTGTAATGAAGATAAAATTTACGAGTACCATTTATCTCGTTAAAGCATATTAACTATTTTAATTGAAGGATATAATTTTAAAATGTATTTCTTTTTAGTTGAAGGGTACTTAGTTATTATTACTTTTTAAATATTTTAGTATCTGACTTAAAAATTGACTAATACAAAAGGACTAATCCTACATTCAACTAACTAGGGCTAAAAATTGATTGCGAACTTTTGACCTAGAAAAAAACATCAACCTTTGGGAAGTCCGATGCGCTCCATTTAATATTTCCTCAATTTTTTTCATTCAGTGTAAATATTATCATTATCATGATTATATATACATAATTAAAATAATTGATAAATATATATATATATGAAATCCATAATAATAAGCGATATTTACACTGGATGTGTGGGTATTCATTGTTTTACTATTAATTATTTTAGCAAATTCCATCATATATAAATAATTTTCGCACTATATATAACCAGGTGGGTTAGATACCTGGCCACCAGACTCTTCATTTGAGTGAGTGACCCGGGTTCAATTCCCTTTTTGAACGAATTATGAGGGAGATATAAGGTTGGCTTGAAGATAATTTTAGAGTATTTGGAGATTTGATGTACTAACCTAACTAACATTTACCGGTTAAAATAAAAAAAAATAAAAAATTTCGCACTGTATACACTCTTGTAGTGAATAGATATGATTATTTATGAAATTGACAACCGATTCTATTATGAAAACATTTGGTAAGTGGACAATCTACTCAATGCAGTGGGCCAATATTTTTTGCTCAGTTTGAAATATATTTTGAAAGTGGTCTTATATAAATTTTTAATAAATATAAAAAGGAAAATAACAGTTGTAGAACCATAAATATCATGCTCTTATATATAGAGAAGATTCGGTATTTAATACTTTCTAATTCCACTTATTTAAAAGTTAAGGTAATATAATAAGAAACACAAAAAAGGAAATATATTAAAAATTTAAGCTGGTAAAATGTATTTGGTGCTAAAAAAAATTTTATGTAGAAACTTTGGACTGAATTCCTTAATTAAAGCTAAGGCAATAAATGAAAATCTTCACTTGATTTGGTATAAAATTTTAATTTAATATCAAATTTAACCTGTAAATTCATAACTACACCCTTAAAAAAAGTTGGTAAAATACCTAACTCATTAATATTACTCTATATTATTCATAGGTTTGCTTCTATTTATGTATTAAATTTAGATTCATCTTTGCCCCAATGTATCCAACATTACACTATTAAATATATTCCTACAAAAAAAATCATATGCATAAAATTCTTGAGTGAAGAAAGCATATAAATAAGGAATTAATATAATTAGTAGTACTATATAAACCATGGGTGTAAATGGCGGTCGGCGGTCGGCGGGCGGCCCACCACCTTCAAGCGCCAAGGCCGCCTAGGCGGCGCCAAGATTTTTTAATATATTTCTAATTATTTTTAAAAAAATTCTAATAATATTAATTTTTTCTAATAAAAATATACATTTCACAATAAATTGTAAACTTAAAATAAAATATAATTAATAGTTTAATACCCAAATGCATTTTTCACAAAATACTACAAGTCCACAAAATGCTAAAAAGTAAAAACCATCATAAAATGACATGTTCATCTTCTAAACAAAATACAAAATACATCATACGAATAAACTATCAATAGTTTAAACTAAATTATCATCAAATAACTTAAAAAAAAAAAAAAATCAAAAATCCCGCCAAACCCGCCAAACCCGCCGTTTTCTTGAAACCGCCGAGACCGCCTAGGCGGCGCCAAGGCCGCCTAGGCGGCGCCAAACCTGATCTCCGCCATTTCTCATCGCCAAGGCATAGTCGTCGGCGGCCTTGGCGGCCGCCATTTGCATCAGAGATATAAACAAATAAAGGAGTCAAGTTGGAGAGGGAAATGAATGAGAAAAAGGTGGCGGGGCCAAAAACCTAACTGTAGCATTATAACATTCAATGAACAATTAAAGGCAGCTAGGGTAAGAATATATGTATATTGGTACTTCAATAAAATTCCTCAACCAAAACAAATCCTAGCCGCCGCTCAGCACCTCCATAACCACCGCCCACCTCTCCCCTCCACATCAAAGCAACGTTAAAGAGAGTTTTTCTTCTCTATCCATTACTTAAGAGTAGATCTATACTATTTTGGGATACCACTCGGAGATTGCAGATATGCAGTTTTAAAGGGTTCTTCCTCTCTATTCATTAATTTCTGCTTCCTATTGTTATTTCTGTAGATAACGAGTTCATCTTTTCCAATGGTACCGTGGTTACGGTGTCGATTGGTAGGATAACCTGTTAGATCTTGTTTTTTTATATTTATTTTTTTTGTTTTTCTTTTATTATTGTTGTTTGTTTTTTGGATTTCTGCAGTATGTCTTTTAGATTTTATTCTCTTCTTCTCTACTTTGTTAATAGTGAGACTGTCTATACTCTATGTGGTGTCCCCCCGATAATGAATTCTGGTATTTCTACTTTGTTGTTGTGTTGGCGATTCAAATCTGATAGTGTGCTAGATTATCTTGGATCTTGTAGTACTTTTGTTGAATTACAGGTTGATTCGAGATGGTTGCTAATTCATTTGGATGGTGAAAATTACCTTAGTGTGGGATGTTTTATTTGCAATAGAACTTTATAAGTTTAGCATGTGCCTCTTTGTATACTCTCAATTTCCTCTAGATTGGTTTGAAGCAGTTTATGTTTCTCCTGTTTGGTAAAGAGGGTGGAAATTAATCTATGTACTTTTATATTTTCATATATATAAAGATATTTTCTTGTTGTAAAAAAAAAGTAGGTATTATGTGAAATTGGTTCATATTATAAACCATTTTTCAACAAGGCAAAAAAATAAATTCATAAATATAAACCTTGTATCACAAAGTGGTTTATATTATAAAAGTTGATTATATAATACTTTGCCAAAAAAAAAAAAAAAACAATTAAAGTCCCTCCCTCCCTCTCCTTTTTCTTTAAATTAAATACATTATGTGACATAGTCACCAAGAAATATAACTTTTCAATAAGTATATCACTTAAAAAAATACTCTCTCCGTCCCTAATGCACACTTTCTATTTTGGGTTGTCCCAAATCAATTTGCACACTACTTAAAAGGAAAATATCGATTTGCGTGCACACTCACAAAACTTTCCACACATTTACCCATATACCACTATTTTATTTAAAAAATATATTTTTCTTAAACCACGTGTCATCCCAGGGGTGCAAATACCCCTGGGACGGAGGTAGTAATTAATATTAAATTACAATATACATTAAGATTTTTTATTAATTTATAAATTTTGTATTATTTTTTATCAAATTGTAATACATATTATAAACAATTGATATTTTACAACTTATATTATATAAAATTGATCATTTACAATTTAAGTTTTATTTTCTAATATGTTTACTATCATACTAACATTATAATTGTCCATTTTTATTATAAATTGTAGTGTAAATACAATTATATAAACAATTTGATGCAATAAAAAAATACTTAATTCGATAATTAAACAATTAATATATAAAAATATGTAATGCTTATATGAAAAATTATACACATATAAACATTTATATTCAAAAAATATATATAAATGGATAATTATAACTCTTGTGTGGTCGAAAAATACTAGTAAGATAAAGTTTATGTTGCAATTTGATAATGTTTATAGTTTGTAAATTGATAAAATTTCATAATACAAGTTGTAAATTAATAATAAACCATATCATTTATGTTTTATTTATATAAATTCTTTTAAAAAGTTAAACCATTTGCCTAAACTAAAAAAAATAAAATCAAATTAATCAAGAGTTAACCAATTAAACAACAAATCACCAAATTAATGTAATTGTTCATCATATAAGCTCACATACTCATTAATGTTACACCTTCACATTGAATCATATTGCACGGCTACTTATATATATTTTTTGGATACATCACATGAATTATTTTTAATTTCTTAACAAATTGCACTGCACTAATAGTACAATTTTAATTTGAAGTGCAAAATCATTACATAAAAAAAAGAAAAAAGAAATTGGCATCTATCCATGTGGATTTAAAATTTATTTTTTTACAGATACCCATTTGATATTATTAATCATATATATATTATACTCTACCTAGTAATATTCTTCCATATATGATATATATACATTGACAATATTCTGTGTATATTATATATGCTTGTTGAAGTAGTATAACACATGTATAACATTGAAGAATCCGGACTAGGAATGCACTTAGTTGGATTTGGTAGGGCCAATCATGCACTATTAACAATGCAAATCAATATTTATTGATATTTTTTAATTTTTTTATAAATATTATAGAAATACAATTTTACCTAATATTGATATTAATAATTATAAAAAATAAATATATTGTGAATATATCAAGAAAATATCGAGATATTTCATCCTTCAGCACATGCCTGTTGTCAATATGATTAAGTTAATTTATTAATTAAACCATATATATGACTCCACAAAGTATGGTCAAGTGGGCGATTAAAGCTTAATAATGTAGTCTTAATTAAATTAAGCACAACTTGTCATTGTTTAATGATGCCCTTAATTAGATCCAAGATAATCCCAAGATCATTGAACGAGGCATTTAAATTATTAAAATTAATTCAGCTCCGGCAGTCACAAAACAGTTTTAACTCTTATGGGATATTTATCTCAAAAAATAATTATAGCACACAAATTATAGAAAGTGGGCGAATAGGGATGATATATGGTTTGGTAGTGATTATTTTTTAAAATTTTGAACTATATTCAATTTTATATTTTGGTTTTTAAAAATCATAACAAATACCATCTTTATGTTTGGTTCGTAAGATAAAAGTATTTATCCGCCAAAATCATGCATGTTTTTTACGGATAGATACTTTTATTTTACACACCAAACATACCCTTTTTTTATTTTCTATATACACTAAGCTTATTGTACGCATCCAAAATAGGCACTTTTTTTTATGGATAAATATTAGTAGTTAGTATGTCAAGTCTCCCCAAATAGACACTTTTATTTCATGTTTCTATAGATTAAATGAAGCAACAAATTTATAAGAGCAATGATGAAAAAATCATTCAAAGGTGAGCGAAATCAAAGGATTAAACAAGTGAAGCAAACTTACATATTATAACAAAAACAATAGTGATGAGGGAAATGTGAATTTCAAAAAATTATATAATTGCATGAAGAATCATAAATTTGTTCATATATAATTCCATATACACCACAAATATATATAACCTATAATAATTTTTTAAATAATCATATTTTAAACCAACTAGGTACAATGACGAAGTTACAGCTCCCAAAATGGGACACGTATTACAATATTATTTTACTATATATTTTTATATTATAAAAAATATATTAATTAGTATCTTCTTCTTTTTTCTCTAAATATTTTCCCCATTTTTAAACCTCAATTTAAAATTTGTCCTATATTTCAAGTATAATATTTTGAGTTGTTATATATTGGAGAACTTCTAAATTTTTTATATTAAAAAGTATCTAAATCCACCTTGATTTAGGTATATTAGAATTTTGGTAAGCAATAAGCAATTAATTTTATTTTTACTATTGTTCATTTATTATTTTTGCAATTGTTCTAAGTTGTTTTTCCTTATATCTCATCTTATCAATATATTGCTTAATATGTATATACGACTATATATATACATTTATAAACAAAATAATATATATAATAAAATTAGCTTACAAGATTATTTCATATAATATATGGATAGGTTGATTAAGATTAACCCTTTAATTTTATTTAATCATTTTGGTGGGAAACGAACATTCTGAGATATTGCACGTTATTATGCATGTTTCCAACTCATCTTGCAACTTGCGTACATACATGCATTAATATAAACCTTCCCATTAACATTTTTCTTTTTCTTTCTCTCTCTCTCTCACCCCTAACACAAGTTTTTTGCAAATTGACATATGAACAACCAGCTACACCTAATTATGTAATAAAAAATTTATCAGGAAAAGTTAGGATGGAAAAAATTACTTATCTCTCGAAATTAAATATCTGAATTATAATAATCAAATGCGCATAATGTTCCATTTATCCTGTATTTTAAAAAGCTATTCGAACAGGTCCGACCGCTACTCGGACACATCTCCGAACCGCTTTAGTATGTTGGACCGGATATTTTCAAAAGCGGCTGAAAAGGGGTAAAAATCGGGTCGGACTGGTCGCTCGTTGGACCGGTCGAAACGGCGCTTTGACAATTTTTTTAATTAAATGGTATTTTTTACACAGATTTAACTAAATTAATTATATATAATACATATTAAATATATTTAATAATATAATGTCTAATTTTAATTCATAACCCTAGATAATAGATATAATTTAACTTCCGAAAAACATAACTCTAAGTCTCTGCGCTCGTTCAGTATAATATCTAACTTTAATTTATTTTTTCAATAAAATTTAAGATATATAATTTTATTAGAAAATATATATATATATATTTATAATTATATATTATGCATTTATGATGTCATACCGGTTCAACCGCTTTAAAAATGGTTAGACCCGGCTGAACCCGGTATTAAGGTGGTCGAATCAACTTCCGCTCTCGCTTTTAAAACATAGCCCTTATCCTTCGGGAGCGGATTCTCGGTTGGACGCCCAAACCAGCAGGGAGTTACCTGAATTGGAAAAAATATTTGAATAAGTAAAAAAATATGAATAATAATAATAATAAAGAAAATGATTTGACTGGTGAAAATTTTAAACACTTTAGTCATATTCCCTCAAAATAGGTGATTACCGTTTTTTAGATTTTTTAATTTTTTTATAATTATTTTTAATTTTCATAAAGTTTTTTCCTTTTCTTTATTATTATTATTATTTATATTTTTGACTTATTCAAATGTTTTTTCCAACTCACGTGACTACTCTTCCACCTATTATTATATTGTTATTATTATTATTCACATTTTTTACTTATTCAAAAAAAAAAAAAAAATTCGAACTCACGTAACTACTACTACTCCTATTATTTTAAACACTTTAGTCATATTCCCTCAAAATAGGTAATTACTGTTTTTTAGATTTTTTAAAATTTTTTATAATTATTTTTAATTTTCATAAAGTTTTTTCCTTTTTTTTATTATTATTCATATTTTTGACTTATTCAAATGTTTTTTCCCACTCACGTAACTACTCTTCCACCTATTATTAGTATTGTCATTATTATTATTATTCACATTTTTTACTTATTCAAAAAACAAAATTCCAACTCATCTAATTACTACTACTCCTATTATTATTTTTATATTTTATAATTGTGGGGTTCACTAAAACATAAAATAATAATTTATGAGTGAGATTATAAAATAATGTTTTTTAAAAAGAAAATGAGAATAAATTTGGAAGGTAGATGAAAATTAAAAGTGAAAATAAATATTTGGGACGGATGGAGTACATAAAAAAAAATTAATTTTCTTTAATAGAAGATAAATAGAATATAAAAAGAATAAAATAATTATAATGGAAATAAGCATTGAAATATAAAATAAAAAAAACATATCTTCATTAAAACGGCATCGTAGCATAACCTAGCACTCCGTGCTGGTTTGGGCACCCAGCAGAGGATCCGCTCCCATATCTTTCTTAATCCGCTCCCCATATCGAGTTAACTTAATCGATGCCGTCGAAATTGAGCTCTCAATTCGGCGCATGTGATTTATCGCCACGACGAATAAATCTTAATAAAACTCTTTGGATTCAACCATATATATATCGAATTAAACAACAAAAGGAAAATCCATACTTTTCATATAAATAATTCAACTTCTTAATAACAATATAAAACATCTATATTTATAATAAAAACTAATTTAGTGAATAAGAAACATAAATAAATTCGAGGTATAAAACATTAATGAAATTTGGCCTCAAGATTTATATCGTTTTGTCGTAATTTACTACTCCCTCCGTCCATATACACGAATTTAATGCAATATGTCGAAAAATATTATGAAGTATTGTGAGGTTCGATTACGAATTTAAAAATTGTAAACAAAGTATACTTGTATATTTTTCATACAAATTTTTTTAATTCGTAAACAAATCTCACAATACCCTCCGATATATTGCATTAAACCACGTACAAAAGAACAAGATTATTTATTGTGGATGGAGGGAGTATCATTTTAGATCGTGCAACTAGTGATAATTTTCGTACCAGAATTGAGAGCTTTGATTTCTTTTTTGGGTTGAGAGTTTTTTTTTCCTCTATTAAGAATATTGTTGATACGATAATGAAGATATTATTGCTTCTGCAATAATTTGTAAAATTATATATAGGGATTATAATTTTATAAGTCCAATAAGTTGATCTAATTTTGAATTTGGTCCACATGTTTTACATTTTTTGAAATTAGTCCTATACGTTTAAAATTATTTTATTTTTAGTATATTTACCGGTTACAATAGGTTGTGTAATCGGTTGCCTCCACCTGAAAACGTAATTTAATTTTGCATTTAATTTTATATATGTCAACTATGTAATCAATTTTATTCTCTTTCAAAGCCTTAATTTCTGCAGAAAAATATCGAGCCTTAATTTTACATCATATTTCAAAAGGGTGTAATCCATAAAAGTAAAACAAAGCAAAAATGTCAAGAATCTTACCGTATAAAGGAGGAGGGTCTTCGTTTCTACTTGGATTGCGAAACCTCATGCTTGAATCTCTTCTCTATTGCTGTCAGTTTGAATCACTCACAACCCTTTAGTTCCTTGGATTTAGGTTTCTTCATTGTGTGTGTAGTTCTCTCAGATTTGAATAGGGTATTTTGTGTGTGTGTGTGTGCGCGTAACCTTTGAACTCGTAAATTGATTTTCTCTCCACCTTAATAAGCCCGACCCGACCAAGAATCAAAATAAAATAAAATTAATTACACAGTTGTCACATATAAAATTAAATAAAAAATTAAATTAAATTTGCATATGGAGGTAACCAGTTGCACAACTTATTGTAACCGGTAATGTACTAAAAACAAAATAATTGTAAACGTATAGGACCAATTTCAAAAAGTGTGAAACATGTGGACTAAATTCAAAAATGTGTCAACTTATTGGACATATAAAAATATAATCCCTTATATATATTTAAGCAGCATATTGATTAAATAATTTGTCTTGTTGGTATCAATGATATATTCGATTCATCATTTGTTAGAACTTTTGAATCATTCCCAAGTTCTTGTTATTGGGTCGAACCTCATATATATGTAGATCATTTTTTTGTAACTTTTGTTTCTAAATTTATTAAATTATAAAAAATTATAGAAAAAAACATTAATGAAATTTAATCTTGTAAATTAATATAAATTAATAAATGCAAAATAAAAAATATAAATCAATTCATTTGCATATCTCACTTTTCTATTTTATTATCCTTCTCATATTTTCCATCTAACAGGTTACAAATTAGAGTAAGTCTCATGTGCACCAGTTACACGGTGCAACTTTAGTTCATTTTTAAAAAGTTAAACAGTTTATTACTGAAAAGTGTATCTTTCATAGTTTAACTTTTCAGTAATAAATTGTTTAACTTTTCAGTTATAAACTGTTCAACTTTTTAAAAATGAACTTGAGTTGCACTGTGTAACTGGTGCATATGAGACTAATCCTACAAATTATTATTTTTTAGTTGAAAATCGATTGACATTATTTTAGGAAATGTTTGACACTCTTGATTAGTGTCATCAGATATTCAGATATAAACTCCCTAATTATATTAGTTAATTGTTTTATATTTTTCATTATATACTTATAGTTTTCTGTACAAGCTTAATTTATTATCTTGCCCTAATTTATATTTTGGATTGTTGAGACAACACTAGCTTAGTTAAAATTAAATTTTGGTCGCTTACCAAAAAATAATTTTTATATCTTTAAATTTATAAATATTGAATTTTAGGATGACATTGAGATGAACAAGTACTACACTGTAAATTGAATTTTTATTATTGTAAATTGAAAATCCATACTCGTACGACATACTCTTTGAACAGAGCAAAGCTGTCAATTCTAAATTGAAATTTTATTATTGTGATAATATTAATGCATTGTATATTTTAAAATATTTAACATAAAAATTAAACATTCAATTGAAAAATAAATTATATTAGAGACATGTAACATGAATTAATTTCATCCTTTTAAGATTGTTGCTATCAATAATAACTTTTAGTTGTAATATCATATTGAATGCCATTGTCTTTTATCTATCTATCTATCTATATATATATATATATATATATATATATATATAGGCCTAAAAATATTTATGAATTTGAATGATTAATATTGTTTATGTATATATACATATAAGTGTTGATGGAATTGACTAATTATGTATTTTAGTGGCTGTAATTACACTGGATTCCACCAAATAATAATCTTAGTTATGATGTTCTTGAGAGAGTTTTGAAGAGAGAGAGAGAGTAGTGAGAGAAAGTGTTGTTGGTATTATGAGCTTAGAGAGAGAAATGAGTTACAAGAGACTTATTTATAGGTTTGCATGTAATGAGGCACTTAGTGGGCTTGTTTAGCCCAATGTGCAGACAAGTGTCCTTAACACCTGTCCTTACTCACTACTATGCTTTAATTACATTGTTTTGTCCTACTACATCACTACTGATTCCCTAGTAGCTATTGACTACACTTCGGTCTGGGCGATCTCCTTGACGAGCTTCCTTGCCTTGTGTTGTTTAGGGATGTGGTGATGGTAGCAGGATCAGGTCTTGTCTCCTGGTGGTGGGCGAGATCTGGGCGAGCTCCCTTGCGAGCTTCTCTCTCTCCATGATGATTACTTGGTTAGGTGCTGATACCGTGGCTCTTGGCTAACTGGGCGAGCTCCCTCTTACATCCTGATGTTGACTGGTCAAAGGTGGTGTCGTGGCGGAGCACCAACCCGGCAAGCTCCTGGCGGACTCCTTAACCTTGAGTCATTTATTTCACTAATCCTCCATTAGTAGTTCGCCCATCAACAATAAGTATGAAAAATATAATAATATATTATATCATTTCAATTTTAATTTCGTATCTCATTTTATTTCGTGTCAAATCATTTCTCATTTCTTTCTTAACAAATTTTCAATGTCGAACTTTTGAACATCCTCTTATTCTTTTGAGGAAGATTTTCACATTTGTAACATATTTGTTGAAATCTCTTAAGATCCAATTATAGGAAAAAATCAAATGAAAAATATATTTTGGTCACGTATAGAAACTAACTATAATTCCACTCGATCAAGGACCATCCTTAGAGGTCGAAATGCAAAGTCATTGAGAGATTGTTTTAATGTTATCAAAGCTACAATTAGATCATTGAATGTATTCATTGCGCAAGTTGAATAAGAGAATCTGAGTGGTGCTTCAAAATAAGATATTATAAGTTTATATTCTTGTTTTATTTATAAGTAATATCTTTAAAATCTTAACTTTTTTCTTTTTATAAATCATGCAGATGTATAGAGCAAAGCTCATGTTGATGACTGATAAAATTAAAAAGTATGAAAAAAGATTTAAGTTTGATCATGTGGTTCACCTAAATGAAAAATGTGGCGAATGTGGGGTACAATAGTCAATGATGCAGTAAAAAAATTGCTTCATCACAATCAGATACATCAATATCAAATTCTTTTGTTTTCCAATTTTCCGAGAATATCTCAATTTGATATCAATTTAAGTGACGATGTGGATGGTGGTTCATCATCCCAGATGCGATCAGAGGGAGCGAAAAAAGCTAAATTGAAAAGAAAAAAGAAAGAAGAGTCATATCGTGCTATAAAATCTGTGGAAAAAACAAATAAAAAGATTGTCAATATAATGACTGAATCATACTTCCAACAACAAAGAGCCATAAATGAATTTGCAAGAATTCAACAACGAAGAAATGACATTAGAATTACAAAAAAAAGATTTGACGACCATTACTGATTTGGCTAGACGTGAATGATTTCGGAATGAGCAATTAAAAATCATGCAAAAACATTCTAGTCAAACTCAATTTGGAAATCATTCTCAGACATTTGAACAATTTTTTTTTTTTGGTGATATTGAAGGATATGGAAGTGATCTTGAAGAATACTAAAATTTGTATTAATCATGTTTAATTTGTATTTTATTTGCGTAGTTATACTTGTGCATTTTATTTATGTATATTTGTTGTGTTTTATCATTGTATTTCTTTCGTGTTCTAGCATTCTATTTACTATGTTGTAATTTTTTAAATTTAAATTTGATATTTTTTTAATTAGTTACAATTTTAATTTTAATTTAAATACAATAATTATTTATATTTTAATATTTAACTTTTATATCACATAATATTATAAATAAATTTAATATCAATACCTAATATTAATACATAATATTACACTTACCTAAAAAACACATCTCATAATAAAACAAACATAGGTATTAAAGTGATAAAATAAACAGATAAAATAATAAAACAAACAAATAAAATGACTTAAAAAAATGTTACAATTTGGAACCGTGCATGGCGATTCATTAGTGACAAATTGAGGTAAAAATTGCATATGCATCGGAAGGGGTTTCTGTGGTTAATTTGGATTTGCCACCAAATTAGTAGCCGTCTTGAGACGGCCCTTATCTATATACATTATATAAGTATATATATATATTCTCTAAATTCGATTTATGGATGGAATCAGCCATATTTACAGATAAAAATATTCGATTATTTAGAAAAAATCAATATACTTCTAATATCGAATCAGGATCAAGTAGGACGGAAAAGGTTGATAATGTTGATGGGGCCGTTGCATCAAATTGGCCGACAATTCCCCTCATGAATTTGATGGACATAAATGGAGGACTTTGCTTCCCTTCACGATTTCATGTACAAGGGGCCCTTTACTTTTGAAAATGTTTCACATTATACTCACATATATATATATATATATATATAACATTTTAATAAAATTAATTAATTAAAATAATTAATTAGAGATGAGTTTTCACATTGTCAAACAAATAATAATTAATAAATGTTACGCCGTTTACCAGGAAATTATATGTGAAAGGTATAGGTTGAGTCAATAAATAGTAGCACTAGTATGGTGGAATGGGGACATTGACATCAAGTCTTTCTAAATTTCAGCCATCACATTATTTTATATTTTAAATTGCTGACGCCATTATGCATACCAGATTTTGTTATTTCACTAGGATTATAATTATATTTTAATTTGTTCAATTTTGACTCACCATCAATGGTCTGGTCTCTAAGTAATTATAAATGTTTTGTAATAAAACTATAGATTTAACTAATAATTATAAAAGTTTAATTTTTTTTTTAAGTTATAAAATTACAAGTCGATCCAGAATTTAGAACCCCATTAAATTATTTTGCTAAGATATAACTCTCCTTAGTTACAGAAGAGTAAAAACGATGTTGTAGTTAATATTGATAGTTTGGCAGAAGAGTTTGTGGAGTTGGTTCTTTTGTTAGAAATGCATCTGGTTCTATTTTCTCTTTTAACGAGTATTTTGTAAAATTGAGATTAGTGTAGGAGTGTTGATGTTTGTAGTTTTATAACTGATTTGGGTATGCCTTACATTCAATTTATGAAATAAAATTATCTTTTACCGATAAAAAATAGACATAACCTATTATTATCAATGGAGAACATAGCTCCAAAAAAATGTAAGAAAATAAAATTAGCAACAATTACACAAGAAAATAATGTTCATATCTAAATAAAGAAAGAAACTAACAAAATTAGGGTACTTAGCTATTCATTCGCTCACATTTATTTACTAATTTCAACTCAAATTTATAATTACACAAATGTAGATTCATCGAATTAAAACTGAAATGGGCTTTTAAGTATTAAAAATCAATTTCTAATCGATTATTCAGCCCATGATTTAGGGTCCATTTGGTTGAAAACATAAACTCCCTAAAATAACTTATATATCCCTCGAAAATACTTTATATATATAATATAAATATTTAATTGCATTAACCCTGCTGAATTATTATCACTATTTTTGCGGACGGGATCTCCTGTTACACAATGGTGTAATATCTCCTGTTACACATCATAGATGATTGACATATATCTAATTAACTAATTTAAAATAACTATAATTTAAGGAAAATTCCTTTATTCTCTCCTTTAAATTTTAATAAATTTTATTAACTAATTTAAAGTAGCTATAATTTAAGAAAAAATTATCTATTCTTTCTTTTAAATCTTATCACATTTTTAAAATTTGAAAATCAATTATTTAAAAAAATAATATATTCTAAATAGATTAATTTAATATTATAATCTCTACTGTTAATATATTCGAATATAACTTTAAAATGATTTTTTTAAACAACTATTTTAAATTATATATTCAAATTTTAATAATTGATATAAATAACTTTATATACTGATTTTATGATTATTAGTTCCATAATAATCACATATTTAAAAAAATAACAAGATAACTTTTTTTAAAAAAAATTTATTAGCCTTTTATTTAAGACTGAAAAAAATAGTAAATAGTATATATTTAAAAAATTATTTATTTATACAATATTTTAATTTAATTGTTAATTTATTTATGTACAGGCACTACACTAATTTTTAGGTTAATTATAAATATATTTGAAAAATGTTTAATTTAGTTTGTGTATAATTTGTTTTAAATATAACTGAAAAAGTTTAATTAGAAATAAATTTAAAAGAATATATTTTTTGTTATTTTTTTGACCCTTTTTATTCAATATATTTTTAATTTAGCTGTTAATTTGGGATTCATATAAGAAATACATACCATTTTAATTTATTATTCTATGTACATTTTGTAGTTTTTCTAAATTTTTAAATATATTTCGAAATATATTATATTAATTTAATTAATAAATGACCAATTTGATAAAATTTAATTTAGTTTCAAATTTTAATATATAATTACTTTTAATTTAAAAAAATTTGCGTTATAATTTAAATTAAAATAATAATTTAATTTATTTAAATTCATTCTTCTATGTATGTATACTTATATTTTTTAAAATATAATATATTATTATTATAGTGTAACAGTATTATCATTATTATGATAAACTGATTTATACAACTATAATTATAATTCAAAGAATACTTTAAGAAAAAATAAAATAATTTTAAATTTTTTTTCAAATATATTAAAAGTGTTTGAGAAAATATTATTAAAATTAATCTATTTAGAATATATATTAATATTCTAGTAATGAATTTTAGAATTTTAAAAATATGGTAAGATTTTTTAAGATTTAAAGGAGAGAATAAAGGAATTTTTCTTAAGTTATAGTTATTTTAAATTAGCTAATTAGACACATGTCAATCATCTATGATGTGTAACAGGAGATGTTACACCATTGTGTAACAGGAGATCCCGTCCGCGTGTAGGAGCCCTATAAAGAGTTTAGATCCTTAATAAGTAGGAGTATATTCAAGGTTGCTAAAGTGTACTGAGTATACTAATCCTAACTTATCCTCCATACACACACACATTGTAGCTGCCTTCCTGGCTCCGAATCTAGATTTGACAATTGATCTTGGTGGTCTTTGGAGCCCATTTGATATTTTTTTTAAACTCAAAATCTCGAATTGAACCGACCTGATTAGGCTCATCCAGATACGGGTAAATCTAATTGAGTTACTTGAACATTTAAATTAAATTAATCTGGATAGCTATGAATTTATTTTTCTTTAAAAAATTTATCTAGAAGATTTATTGAATTCAAACGTTTTATAACCTCCAAGCAAGGGACATACTGGATCGGATGTTTATCAGATGAGAAAAATATACCTTATCAAATGATGAAAACTTATAAATAGGACATTCATTCGGAGTTCTACGACTCACGAATTCGAACCCTTCAGCCTTCAGCTTTAGTCTCTCGCTTACATTCATCTTAGTCTTGTAACTCCATCAGTTCATCAGAGCTTTGTACATAGTGATGCTACTCGTACAAAGACGAAATCACTGTTAATTTAGAGATGTTACACATATCCCGTGAGCATTAACCAAGTAGTATTTGTCTTTTGGGAAAATATAAACTCTATTTCTTTTCTCTTTGCATCTCTTCGATAGTTTCAGCATTCGATCCAAAATATTTCTTGTGCCCACTAAAAATCATATAGATTAATTTTTCTTATAGTATTGTTAAACCAAAAAGTAGCTCATACTTAAACCTTAAGCATGAAATTATGATTGCAATATTGATAGGGAACCACATGATTCCTCGAAATCTTTGCAAATCTTCCTAAAAAACAATACTTTATTTATGCAAATAAAAAAACATTCAGAATTAGATACACCTTTTAACAATATAAAGTCGATATCTTTTTAGGTGAATAGCAGATGCAAGAATCTCAACCAACATTAAATAATAACTAGTACTACTAGCTAAGGACACAAATTCTCTCCACCAAATGAGGATTGAAGAAAGGATATATTGCCTACACCAAATGAGACGTTTTAACTATATATCGTTTCATTTCGTATTTTATGAATCATATTACACATCACATGCATTAAATGATATCACAATTAACTAGGGACAAGACTCAAGATGCATTGGAGTTTTCGTCTTACCGATTTGATCAGCGTCAAATATAGCACTCCCTCTATCCCATAGGAATTTACGCATTTTTTTTATTTGTACGTCCACACAAATCTGCACACTACTAAAAAGGAAACATATACTCCCTTCATCCCGTAGGAATTTGCACCTGGACGGCACATTTTTTAAGAAAAATGAGTTTTATTATAAAATAATGGTATATGAGTAAATATGTTTATAGGTTTGTGAGTGTACACGCAAATCAATATTTCATTTTTTTTAGTAATGTACAAATTTGTGTGGAACGTTCAAATAAAAAAATGTGCAAATTTCTTCGATGTTTTTCACAGGATTATTCAGAGTTTGTTTCAATAAAAAAAAAGGATGAACAAAATAATTGCAGTCTTCATTTATGTTTTAATTAATAAAGAAATGTATATCTCTTCCGTGATTAGCATTATATTTAAACCATTTCCAATGCATGTGCTTTTAAAACGCTATTTGCCATAGGTGAATCACCACATACTATTCACTATACACATATAGTATATTTATTGGTTTAATCTGAGCATACATTCTTTTTAAAAAAATTCAACTTAGTTTTTTCTTTATAGCAACGATTTTCTCTTTTGGTATTTCAGTAATTTTATATATTTTTTCATTGTATCATGTACTACTCATTCCGAGAGAAATTTGTATATTTATTTTTTTATCGGTCTCACAATAACTTACACTCTAAAAAAGAGAATATTGATGATTTGTATGCACACAAAAAAATTATTCACATACTTATATATAAGTCACTATTTTAATAAAAAGATATTCTCTCCGTCCAAGGAGAATTTGCACTTTGAAATTTCATGTGGTTTAAAAAAATTGAAAATAAAATAACATATATATATATATATATATAAATATGTGTATAATATTATGAGTGTACATGCAAATCAAATTTTTAAGTAATGTGCAAAACGTTCAAATAAAAAAAAATGTACAAGTTCCTTAGAATGAATGGAGTATATTTTTCTTAATTTGTGTGAAAAATCATGTCCAAATTTTTCTGAACAGAGAGAGTAACTGAATTTTATGTGAAAAAATATTTTAATTTTTTTTAATAAATATATCACTTAATACATTATGTTCAATTTATTTAATTTAAATGTAAATAATAAATTATATATATTTGATTATGAAAAAATATTTGACAAAAAAAATAGAAATATTATAAAAGAACATTAATTAGGATGATTTTACTGTTTGTAACTCAAATTTGGTATCAAATTGACGACGACTGACAAGAGTAGGAACTGGTATTGGCACCCATCAAATATGATTTTCCTATTGGATTTAACCCTTTAGTTTGAGAAATCAACGTCCAGTAAGATAATATACAGTTGCAAGTAATGTGCCATAAGGTATATATCCATGAATCATCCACGGCACCTAATGAAACTTATTTGAAGTTTGAGAGTGGGGGGAGAGGGAAAGGGAGGGAGAGAGAGTGTGTTGAGTTCATTGATCGACTAGTAAGGGGTAAGAAGTTACTGGGCTCTCTGTAAAATTGTTAATTTGCTAATTATTCTCTTGTTTTTTCTTGGTCTAATCGCTTCAATTCTCAGTTTCTTTTGTGCAAGTGATGTGTTTCTTGGTGAGGCGTCGATCTTTTCTTATGGATGATGAGTTATACTGTTCTTGACACATTCTTGGTGTATTTTTACTAGTGTGTTATAAGATTCAATTGTGAAATAATGTATGTTAGCATCTCTTCCGACGTGGTTTACTTTCTATCTTTGATCTGTGTATCTTGTCATGAACAATGGAATTTATATTGGGGGCTTTTGTGTTTTGTCTTTCTATTTTTATGTATTGTTTATCAAAATGGAAACATTTATGGATGGAAATATCAGTGAAGGGAAGATTCAAGCCCTTGACCTCGAATTAAAGGAAGCTGAATGTCAATTGTTCTTACTCGAGTTGGGATTTTATCCTTCTATATGTTAATGAGAAAACTAAGAAAATACGAGATTCTTTTATTATCAGCATGATTAAATAATGGTGTTGACGAGGCGAACTAACTAACGATGATCGTGGAGCTACTGCGAAGGTCCAACAGGTCGCCAGCTCATGGGGATGCCACAACATAAGGGAGCTCGGCGAGGTGAATGAGGAGTTCGCCCAAGCCCCCAAAAACATGAAGCCCTCTGATCGACCAGGTGTGAGAGGAGAGCTCGCAGGGGAGCTCGTCTATGTAGCTCGCCTAAGCAGCTCGTCTAAGGAGCTCGCCCATGAAGCTCACCTGAGGAGCTCACCTCAGGAGCTCGTCTAGGGACCTCGTCAAGGACCTCGCCGAGG
>JAPKLY010000168.1:752938-852095 GCA_026898435.1 Prunella vulgaris | reverse complement strand
ATATAACTTCAGAAATTCAATACAACTTCCAATGATAATACAACAAGCATTTTCTCTCTCTAAGCTCTCATTTTCTCTCTCTATTATCCCTCAAGAACACAAAACCCTAAGATTATTGTTTGATAGAATTAATACACCATAATAGCCACTTAAACGAATATCATTAGTAAATTCTATCAACAAATGGTATTAGGTTGCTCAAAGTTTTGTGCCCTTTGTTCTTATTGGTATTCTTTTTTTTTCTCTTCCCGCCCCACACGAGTATAAGAATCTTTAGCCATTGGTTTGCTTGAGCTGTAGGTCATTCTTGATTGATGCTAATTTTATATTTACCAATGTGTGAATGGTGTTTCTCTACTTTATTTTATATTGAAAGTTTCAATTTTATGTTGATCCAATGTGTGAGTGATGCTTTTCTACTCAGTATTATGTTGAAGGTTTCTTGTAATAATATTGGTACATGACAATTAGAGAAATGATTACTTCTTTGAAAGTCCAAATGATATTTTTTGGGTACATAGGATTTCCATATCACTGTTCCATATGATATACCTCTTCAATGCAGTAGCTGGTTCTCCTAAACTTAACATTTTTTATGCTGGTCCTATAAACTCTACGTAATTGTTCTATTGTCAAAATAGGCTCGGAGTATATGTCAACACTTTTAAGTGGGGCACATGAACGGGAAGATTCTGGACTGTTCAGGACTAGAGATGGTTTTACCTTTTTTTTTTGGCTTTTGTACTATTTTATGCGCTTTTCAGGTCTGTAACACACTGATGCGGTTAATGCTTAAGTATTCATAAGCTTAGATTTGTCTCTTTATGTTCTTTTATTCTTCATCAGCTCATCAATGTACTCTATATATTAGTTATGTTGTTTTGCAGATTTAACTTTAACATTTACATAATGGGATCTGAGGGGAATGATAAAGACTTGGTTGTCATGCAAATTAGTGTTGGAGGGCTAGATAAACATGTCACTGCCAAGATGCTTTTGGACTTTCTTGAAGATAGAATTGGACTTGCCTGGAGGTGTCGATTGAAGACTTCCTCAACTCCCTCAGAGTCATATCCAAAGATCTGCTGTAATTAACTGTAACTTCAAGATTGAGTTTCTGACCAGAGAAATCAGTGAGATAAAATGTCAAAGAAACTTATCTTCTATGATTGTCATGATTAGGCTGGCATCATCGCCCCTTCTTTACTACAGAACGGCAAATGATGATATTGAAGTATCAGTGCCGTTTGATCTTCTGGACGATGATGATCCGTGGATACGCACGACTGACTTCACCCCAAGTGGTGCAATTGGTAGGTCCAATGTTTACCGAATCTCAGTAAAACCAAGAAGCACTCCACAACTTGAGAAAGCATTGACAGATCTGGAAACACGTAGGGTGCAAATTCTGTGTGTAAACATGAAATTAAAATAGCAAATCCAGCTGAAGGATGAACCGGAGTTCGGGATGCCTATGCCTGATCCTTTTTTGAGTATTCAGTACAAAAAAGGCATATCCTTCAGTATTATGTTTTTGGTGAATGCTGTCATGCACCAAGGCATAATCAATCAACATCAAATGTCTGAAAGTTTTTTTGATCTGTTGAGAAATCAGACAGAGGAGCTCAATTCAGTTGCACTTAAGCACATCTATTCGTACAAGCATCCTGCGTATGACGCAGTCAAGTCTCTAGAATAAGTGCAAAGGTGGTTGATGAAAAACCCAAAGCTTCTTGAGAGACCAAGGGAGATGGATGACATTATTGAAGTTAGAAGATTGGTCATCACTCCATCAAGAGCTTATTGTCTCCCACCAGAAGTGGAATTATCAAACAGAGTCCTGAGGAATTATAAGAGCACGGCTGATAGGTTCCTTAGAGTTACTTTTATGGATGAAGCAATGCAAATACTTAATAAGAATGTTCTCACATACTATACCAATCCAATTGTGAGTGTGTGTGTGTGAGAGAGAGAGAGAGATCCATGAATCATCCACGGCACCTAATGAAACTTATTTGAAGTTTAGCATGAGAGAGAGAGAGAGATATATCCATGAATCATCCACGGCACCTAATGAAACTTATTTGAAGTTTAGCATGAGAGAGAGGGAGGGAGAGAGAGAGAGATGTCATGTTAACATCGTTTTTTGTTGCACTTGAACAAGAAGGCAAAGAAACTAATTACAAATTCATCGCATGTTGAAACACTGAAATAATGAAACAGGGTCATTGCTTCTGTTCAAGGAACAGTTGCAGAAAAGCAGCTTAATGCATCTACCTCACCATGTACATTTGCGTCCTCTTACTCGTCAATCATAAAGTCCGTCCTGTTCCCACACATCAACCAGAAAATCCACCATTTCCTGTGCATCAAACCTGTATAAGTTACCAACCAACAGAACAAAGAGACACTAAATGAAGATTTTGATTTAGCTAACCAACCGCCAAAGGGACGGGTTGTGGGAAAGCTTTGTTAGTCCCAAGCAAACTATCATAACTGGCATCCCAACTGCAAAAACAGAACAATGATGAACTCTAGACATCTCTCGAGGAAAAGATTGTTCAAACAGCAGAAATCAAGAGCGGGAAACATGATGTTTCCAGTTAGTCCCAAAAAAACTAGCTATATGAAACATAAGAAAACAATATGTGTGTGACCTCAATTTAGGTTCTTGTGTTTGACCAGCCTTTTGAGATCCTCTATTTCCAACCCATTGCTGCCTTGTCTGATTCCAAAGTAGAAATCCTTCACCAGAAAATGGAAAATGGTCAAGTTAAACACGGGGCATAAATTAGTTTTAAAAATTTTAACAGGGAAAACTGATGCATTTATTTCTCATATCTCACGTTTGTAAATGCATCTGTCCCACGTGGGCAGATGGACCAAAACATAAAGAATAGTGAATCACAAACCCCAGAGAGATTAGCATTCCAGTTGCTCAGATGATGATATTAGTTACTCATATAACCACATATAAAAACAGTCATGATGTCAGGAACCAAGGCTATACAGCACGTTTCAACAAGTTGCATATACAAAAAATAACCTGCATAGTTGATATGAATGTACTTACCATGATTAACAAATTCAGAGGAGTTACTTGTGCCACCAACACTGCTGTGTGTGTCGAGGGTTTGGTTTGAAGTGCTGATTGATGACATACTTCTGTGGGATGGAAAGCCACTATTATCCATATCACCTGAACTGGGGCTCCAAAAGTCTTCTGTTAAACTATGTTTCTTTATACGTTGGCCTTGAATTTTGAGCCCCTTTGATGGCTCATCAACGGAAATCACAAGCGGAGGCTTGGTACAACATCCAAGACAACCTCTGCTCTGTTACAAATTAGGTTTGTCACCATACAAAAGATTAGTGTATCAGTGGAAGCTATTAAGATATAAGATATCACACTGAAGTGGTTTCCAAAGACATAATAGGGAATTAGCATTACTCAACAAGACCAACAGATGTTGAAGCATTCAATAATTCAAGTTCATTTTAGGCTATGAATGTTAAACATATGTAGAATCATAAACTGTATTTGATATAAAGCATTTACTGCACTTCAAACTAATTTCCAAGTTTAAACCAGACACAATCCTTTAATAATAAACTGTATTTGAGATCAAGCACTGCGCTGCACGGCAAATTAATTTCAAAGATTAAACCAGACACAATACTTTTGTGCTTAAAGGAACTACAGGAGGTGGAGGGGTAAAAAAAAAAAAAAAAGGAATTCTGTGTTCAATAAACCATCTCCAATAGTTTACATTTTACAACAATACCTATAATTGGATAAGCATGATTGGAACTTGGAAGATGCTACGAACTTTGTATTGCTTCAGTAGTATTAGGAAAAGTGGCTAAAATGGGATGAATATGGCCAGACTGACCACCAAGTTTATTGTAGTTGATCATTATCCATATTATAAGATTTCAATACCCAGAAACCATGAAACAAGCACTCTAGTTCTACATGTGAAAATTAAAACTCCCACATCCAGAAACCGAAAACAAAGAAGTCCAATTGTTAAGCTCTACCAAAGAAAGGTAAGCCAAATAATTAGGTGGAAACAGTAAATGTTTGAAGCATACAGAAATCTCAAAATCCATAAAGAAAAATAAGCACGTGAATCAACCAATAGCCGAATAGCATGTCGAAAACTTATTATGCTCTCTTACATGAAATATATATCTGCATGTATCCTTAAACCTTGCCATAATCAGCCAAAGGGATTTTTGGACGTACTTCCTAAAACAATCCAGGAGGCCTTCTATCTGTACAAGCAACCAGCATGTACTATACATATCTGCTAACATTCACTATGTTTCTTTTCACAAGTACCTCATGATGCTATTGACAATCAACACATTTACATAAGGAATCTGCTAACCACTCAAACAAACTCCTTACAACACCAAGAAAAGCATGAAAGAAAGAAAGAAAAATAATAAACTTTCTGTTTGCACACACTATTGTTGCTTGCTTAAAGGACAAGCAAAATAAAGATTCCAAACAACATAAAGAAGAATAAACTAAAGTTAGAGAAAGATTCTATGTTTAACAAATATAATTCATCCAAATCTCAAGAAAAGTAGTTACAAATCCTATGTTCCCTTGCAATCAAGAAAGCTAAATGTGCTTTCGGTCGTCCTCTACCACAGGGGCAGAGACTCAATATTCCTCGATGTTGCTTCAGCCCTTGACCCCCGCTGCCACCGGTGACAAAACATTCCAAAAACAATATAAACCCCACATATATTCAAAATTGAAACATTGTTTTTTAATAGCCAAGAAGCGCCCCCCCTCCCCAATTAATATGTTCCAGCTCCGCCCCCTCCCCTGCTCTATCACTAGTACTTCATCCCAGTTAACAGCCGTGATGAGTGAAGACACACATAGAAACGCACATATGGAGCGACAAAAAGTGTGAATCTCTAGTTTTCCAGAGCTTCAATAAAATAAAATGAGATCCCAAAAGAAAAAAGAAACCCTCGCTTTTGCAACTGCCCACCAAAGCTTAATGAAAGGAACAAGCTAATTAAATCATTCCATCAATAGAACCGAACCTAGTCTATTATATTAAAAAAAAAAAAAGATTAATCACGCCGCATACACAAAGAGAGGAAAAAGAACTGACCCCATGCATGCAATCAACTGAGAAATCCAAAAAGGAACTGATCTACACCAATACTTCATTCACCGATGATACTACTGACACTAATTCGCTCGAGCAAATCATTCCTATTCCGAAAGCCCAGATCTAATTACCCATGGAAGAGATGGGGCACCAATCTGCGAAGGGAAAAAAAAAATCAGAGTTAATTAATCACGCAGAACTTAAAGAAACTAAACAAACTGATCAAGAAACTATATAACCTTGATCTGATCAATTTTAACATTCACCAACCGTTTGATGGGGTGGTTGATTCTCAAATAGTAGCAGAAAAAGTGTCGACTGTCAGAGAGAGAGAGAGAGAGAGGCGGGGGGACTGAGTGGGGAATACAAAGCATGGGTATGCCCACTTGTTCCGGCGTGAAATTACTTGAGTGGCCTCGGGGGTTGACTTTTAAATTATTGAATTATTTGGGCCAATAAGATGCACTTTTTATTTATAAAATATACTTGTTAACAATTGCACTATAAGTATAAACAAAGTTTGATTTGTGTGTGTGTAAATAATTGAGGGTCCAAAACTTCCAAAAACAAAATAAAATTCAAATCGAGAATAAGTTGTAAAAGTGTAAGGTCTATGGGCCTAGGCCATGTATTAATTTTGGGCCCATTATGCTAACCCAACTAAAACGGGATAAAATCCAATTTTATATGGGCTTGGGTCCACTTGAATAAATCATTTATTCTCATTTTTATTTAATGGTAAAGGAATGATATTTTATATTGTCACTTTATTTACTTCTTGTTTCTTTTAGACACACAAATTAAGATAAATAGTATAATAAAAGGTATAGGACAATTGTTGATTGAAAGAAAAAATGAAGTGACACCTTTTGGTATATATAGTACAAAATTGTAATGTAAAATTATACTACTTTCGTCTCAACTCTTTCTTCACACTTTTATTATATACTCCTCACAAAAAATAATAAAACTGAAAAAAAGAGTTGGAACGGAGGAAGTATCAATTTGTCAAAAGTGAAATGAGATATTTATAGTTGAACGAACGAAAATGACAAAATAGAAAATAAATAGTTGGATGGAGGGAGTATTTGATTAACATTTGAATTTATAATTCGAGAAACGAACATAAAAATGTTGACATATTTACCTCTAATAAAATGAAAAGATGGGAGAGATCTTGTGAGGGAATTTTATTTTATTTTATTTAATTTTTAGGGGCAAATAAGAGAAACATGTGCAAAATAGCAAAAAATGGTAATCATTTTGAAACGATTAGAAAGAAAAGAAACATACAATTTTGACATATTTATCCTCTAAGTAAGTGAAAAGTTACAAGGGAAAATATATATTTCTTTAAAGGAGATTTTTAGGAGTAAATAAAAGATAAACATGCAAATATAGCAAAAACAACAATCATTTTATTAAAACGAAAATTTAAGCCCAAAAAACGGGCAACAATTAATGGATGGAGTATATTACTCACGCAAAGTATTGTATAAAAATGGTTCATGATAAATTTATTATGAATAAGTTTTTAAGTATCAAATATTAATTTAATTAGGTGTATCAAAAATCTCATCTGTTGTATCAAAAGTTGAGGTCAATAAAATTTATATATTGACTTCAATTTTTGATACATCTGATAAATATTTTGATACACTTGACCAGATATTTGATACATTAAAATAATTTCATGATAAACTTATCATGAACTATTTTCACACAATATCTATTCTATTACTAAATTCGCATTTCTATCATTGTACGTATAATGTATATAAATAGAGGGGGTGTTTGATTTTTATTATAACTTGGCCCAAATTAATCCGACAAATACACATGAAAATTTGCTGTCAATCATGCTCACTAATTGGTATTGAAAAGGAAATTGATTTGAAGATTTGGACATTGTTAGCATTGAAGTGGAAAGAGAACACATATATACGATGTAATATATATATATATATATATATATACACATATACGTACGAGTATTAATCATATTTAAAAAAAAAAGTGGACAGATCTTTTGATTAAATTGTCATATAATAATACCATAATCAATAATCAACAATACTCAAACTTTTTTTTATTATATATTTTTAATTGAAAAAATCAAAATTAAACTTATACTTAAAGTGTACATCACATGGTTAAGACTAAGATTTTGTTTGTCCTTTTCAATGTAAATTAGTTGTTTTTTTTAAAAAATTATTCCTAAAATTATTAAAATATTTAGGTATATATCTATATGTATTCTTAATTTAATGAGAAAAAGTCAAACAATTATTATAAGTATATTAAAAAGTTAATTATGCTCTCATTTAAATGACGTAAATATTTTGAATTAATAGGACGAATCATTGAAAATGAAAGAGATTTGGAAAAATAATTCGCATCGAAGTAGACAGAAAACCTTAGCAACATTAATACGTACGATGTTATTATTCATGCAATATCATAAAAATACCAAAATAGACAACTCTAATAATAATGATCATTAATTATTTATTTCCTCAAAAAGAAATATAGACGACCTTTTTTTTTTTTTTTTTTGTCAAGTTGGAAAACTCATTCGTTTATGCGACATCCCAGAATGTGGATTTGTTAAGGATGATTGGATTGGTCCTTTATCACCTCCTTTAATAGGGAAAATATTAAATATTTTCTCATGTCAGTAATTGACACATTTTCCTTTAAAAGAAATTCATTGTCTAAATTTAATTTAGGTTTCTATAAATATGTTGATAAAGCAAAATACTAATCAATCAATCCCATCGAGCTTTATATGATCAAATAGAGCAAAGTGGCCGAGTGTACCTAAATGGCAAGGGTTTTTATTGCATACGTCATTTCATGGATATTAATTGGATAAGATAAGTATCTACTAAAATGTTTTTTTATTATGAAATGGTCTCTTAAGCATATATTTGTACTATTATCATATCATTATGATAAAAAATTTTTTTAGAAATACTCCTTAGTTTATAACAAATTTAAAGTATTGCTCCCTCCGTCCCTAACGAATTTGCACCCATGTAAGTGCATGTGGTTTTAAAAAAATGTACTCCATTTGTCCCCCTATAAGTTGCTTGTTGATTTTTGGCACACATATTAAGGTAAAAGTGGGAAAATATAAGTGATGTGATGGAAAAAATGAAAAAGTATAAGCGATGTGATAGAGAAAAGTAAAAAAGTAAAGTAAATAGTGTAAAAAAATGTTGAAAATAATAATAAAGAAGTGAATAGTAATTTCTAAAAATAAAATAAAAATGCAAATGAACAACATATACAAAAATGACAAAATGAACAACTTATAGTAGGACGGAGGTAGTATTTTTTAAGTAAATTATGTGTATAATTTTGTGAGTGTGCATGCAAACCGATATTTCATTTTTTAGTAGAGTGCAAATTAAGAAAATGTGCAAATTAGTTTGAAATGGAGAGAGTATAAGATTATTATGAAAGCTTTGATACAATATTAAATATTTGACTAAGGCTGCGTTTGGTAGGACTTAATTGGGTAAGATTATGACCTTTTCCTATGGTTTATAAGTAGTTTGGTGCATTGTAATAGAAGTCTCCGACCCTTGAACAGTAACGGGTCGGAACTTCTACTACATGTTTTTATACCGATTTTCACTGTTACACATGTAGAACAAAACTCACCCCCACTATGGTATTACATATATTTTTTCAACAGTGACAAAGATTAGGGAAATGCTACAGTTTCACTCCATCTCAGCATCGCCACAACCACTAATTTCATCTCCCGAAATTGTGTTAACAGTCTGGGTCTTAATCGGTTCAAACCTGTCGGAATCCGGAATTCCGGCAACGACGATGAAGCTTCAAGGTGGAGTTGTTGTTGAAGGAGGTGGTCGAAAATGGTGGAGCTCGAATTTCCGACCATGGGTGTTGACAAAATGGGCTGTAAAGACGATGGTTGGAATTTAGCAGTAAAGACGATGGTTGGAATTGAGCAGTGAAGATGATGACCGTGAAAATAAAGATGAGAAGGTGAAGACTGAACGTGACACCATCACCTACACCCAAATCCGGCACCACCACCACCAAATTCAACACCACCGACACCAAATCCAGCACCACCGCACCAAATTCAACACCACCACCACCACTAATTAGACACCACCGCCAACAACCACCACCAATCTGATGATGCTCCGGGAAGAATTGGGGAAGAAGAATTAGAGAAGAAATGGGAAAAAACTCCATAAAAAACTGCTTCTCAAGAATTGAAAATTTAATTTTTATAATCTCTGTGATTGCTGCTCATGAATTAGGGAAGAAATTGGGGGAGAAGAATTAGGAAAAAAATTGCGAAGAACCTTCATAAAACTGCTGCTCAAGATTTGGGAAATTTTATTTATAAGTTAATCGAAAAAAAGTTGAATTTGATTATGCTCATAAGGTGTTTGATGATATGTCTGAAAAAGAATATGTGTAAATAAATATGTGGGCATACATGTGGGAAGAATGTTAGTAATTGAAAATATTTTTTTCTCAAATATCAACACATATATTTCCTACCAAATACTAATAAAAAAAATTAGATCACTAAAAATAAATATTAAATCATACTGTTGATAGAATTTACTAATCGGTGTTTTTATGTGGCTTAATGTAACATACTAATTCTACCAAACAATAATCTAAGATTTTGTGTTTATGTTCTTGAGAGAACTATGTAGAGAGAGAAAGTAGAGAGTTTAGAGAGAGAGGGAGTATTTTTTGTATTATGATTGGAATTGGATTAATTATGTAATAGTTACAAGAGAGGTCTTATTTATAGGTGTGCAAGTGTGAGGTGGCATCTTACGAGCCTATTTGGCTTCCGGTGTTGACGAAGGTCCGTAACCTTCGTCTTGGTCCCTCACACTGCTCTCTTTACAATGCCTCTTCCTACTACATGTCCAACTGATCTATACACACGTCCCGTAGGTGCACTGGCCCTAGGCGAGCTCCTGGGCCTTGTGCTATTTCGGGTAATGCAGGGGTGGGCCTCGGTTCGGCCCTTATGCTCCCGGGCGAGCTACCCTTCTGTGGGCGAGCTCCGCTACGAACTCCCCTCCCTAGACTGGTCAGCCAGTTGTTGCTCGGCTGTCGGGGTCTGGGCGAGCTCGCCCTCCACCTCGCTGAGCTCCCTGCGACCTGCTAAGCTTTCGCAATTACTCCGACACCAGTTGCGTTAGTTCGCCTTATCAACATTTGCCCCCCAGCTCGCTCACATCATGACTCATCTAATGTGTAGGCGAACTGACTTATCTCCCGGATGATGACTCGAATGCCGGCGAACTACCCTCGGGCATGTGCCGAGCTGCGTGGGCGAGCTCCCTCTATGGCGGCTTACGTGCCGACGTGGTGCGGGAACCCAGGCGTCGTGCACGCCTTTTCAGGCTCCAATTCCCGCGCTCATTATGATAATATTTTCAAATTTTTGCACGTCGGTCCCTGGTCTTTCGGAAAATTTGAGCTCGCCCCCTACCTATAAATAGAAGGTACCCAGGTCCATTTCTCACTTCTGCAAACCCGAATTCTCAGAGCTTTCTTCGGCGAGCATTTTTATCGCAACAGATGGATTTCCGAAGGCTCTCCCAGGTAGAATTCAAATTTTCTTCTCCGTTCTTCTTTCTTTGCAGATTGTTTCTTGTTTCTCTTTCACATTCGCCACGCCCCCAGAAATTTTGAACATTTCCGGTGACTTTTCACCATTCCGACCGTCCCTGTACCGTAACTCCGGCTATCATAATTCTTGGACTATTTTCGAGCCTTTTGGACTTCACTGGAATGATGTCGACACGATCCTCGAGCAGGACCCCTCCGAACCGAAATCCCGAGAAGCGGCCTGTGATTGATAGTGGGCCGATCTCGTGAATGACTCTGATCATCGCCGAATCGGGGTCTGAGGCTCACTCGATAGCTTGCCCAAGTCATGGTGAGCTCCCAGGCGAGGTCCGGCCAGATCTGGAAGAGAGGGCGGTTAGCTCCGGCCAGGATGAGGAGTCCTACCTCCGCGAGCTCTGGGAGGAATATGGATCGGCCCCCAATGAGGCCCTGGACGAGGACGAAGGAACCGCCGAGGTTCCAGAGGAGGTCACCGATGTAGGTGAAGTTGTCGCCGAGGTGGGCGATCAACCAGGCGACCTCGATGAAGTTACGCTAGAGTGGTTTCAGTCAATTGATTTTCCCGAGCCTCAACTGGTTGAGCATCAGGTCGCCGCTGAGATTGTCCACCCCTTCGACTGGGAGGAGTACGTCGCCGAGCATGCGGCGAGCTTCCCTTACCCGGACCGAATACTCCCCGCCGACCTAGAGACGGTCGCCGCGTCCGAATACAAAGCCGGCGAGGTTGTGAGTATCATCAATGAGTACTCTCTTCCTAGCATTCGCAAGAAGTATCGCATTCCGCTCGATATTTTTATGTACGCCCAAGAGAAGAACGAGCGAGCTGATGCGCCTCCTGAAGGGTTGACAGCAATCAACGTTCACACTCTCGGGGCCGGGCTCACATTGCCTCTACACCCAATCATTGGTCAGTTCCTCCTCGATAGTAACCTCGCCATCACCCAGCTCACGCCAAATGCCTGGAGCAACCTCCTGGCCGCTCTATCTGTCTTCGGGCTGGAGGGTTACGAGAATCGGCTAACTTCGACGGACCTGGGCGAGCTCTTTGTTGTAACCCGACAAGTGAAGGACGGCAAGGGATATTACTATCTCAAAGCTCGTCCCGAGGAGAAGTTTTTAGGGGTGCTCCCGAATAAAGTCTGTGACTGGAAGGAGCAATTCTTCTTCATGGGCGGGGACTGGCGAGCTTCCAACACTTACCGTGGGCGAGGCGGCAGCATACTCACCCCCGAGGGATACGGGGAGGCTAGCAGTAGGTCGCCCCTTTGGGTGTGCGTGGGTTAGATTAGATTTACTAATCTAATTTCCTTTCTTTTTGTAGTTCCGAAGCATCACAAGTTCAGCCGGGGAAGACCTACGGTGTCGGTTGAGTTCGATCTGGTGCAAGCTATTTGTTGCCTGAGGAGCGAGAAGGACCGGGATATCGCTCATTTGTGCAAGCATCATTGCCTTCGACTTACCGGCCTCCACACCTTACCGCATCACCTCGCCCTTCCAGGTCCCGAACTTCCAGGTCCATATCTCATAGGAGCTCGCCCTCTATGGTGCGTAGCTCGCGCAAGTGCTGATTTTGCTACTCTGCTTTTTACAGGTGGTAGCTGGGTCGCGTTCCCCGTTGCCGAGGTCCCGGAAGCTTACCACACGGTCGTTCACCGGATTGAGATGGGCCCTCCTCACCCAAATAGACTAACCCTACCCTCGGCACTCGCCCTAGAGGCGAGCAAGAAGGCGGACCTCGCCGCCAAGAAAGGCGGGGTCGAGGGCTCTGGGACCAAGAAGGGGCCAATGAAGGCTCCGGGGAAAACTAAGGCCGACGAGGTCACCCGAAGCGGCAAGAGAGGAGGGCGAGGTGAATCCACACCTGAGCGAGCTCCCCCGCAACCCAAGAGGACCCTCCACCGCGCGAATGGATCTCGAGCGGGGGAGGAGGATGCCTTAGCTCGCAAGAGAGCTCGTACGGGCCTCCGTGATGATGAGGACTCAGAGCATGCTGGGCGAGCTGACACTAGGTCGGCACAGGGTGGATCTGCCCACTCCACTGCCCCTTTATCCGTCGCGCCCATCCAGAGCTCGTCCCCTTCCCCATCTCCCTTCGGGGTTCAAGCTAACGACGACACGCTCTTGGGCTGGGATCCCAAGCGGGTTTAGTAAGTAGCTCGCCATTTCAATTTCAGTTTCTCCATATGTTTTATCTCTTTCCTAACTCCAACTGTTTTGACTTCGCAGTTATGCCCCCATCGCTTTCCCGAACCGCCACGAGGCTCTCCACACTTTCGAGCGATCTCGCTCTTTAACGTCCATGCATAGCCTCCCTCCGGGCTTGGTCCGGAACACAGTGAGTGAGATGCCGAGGTTTTGGTCCACTCCCCAGGTGGCGACTGTTAACGGCCAAAATCTGACTGAGAACCTTCTCCTCTCGGCTCACTACGCTAGCGGGCTATTGCTCGTAAACCAAAAGGCACTGGAGAAGGCGGCCGAGCTGGAGGCAGGTCGCCAGGAGAGGAATAAAAGAGTGATCGCCTTGGCGGAGACCGCCGACAAGGCTAAAAAGTCGGCAAAGCTCGTCGAAGAGAAGGCTGCTGAGACTCTGGCTTCCGAGGCCCGGGCTCTCGATAACTTCACCCAGCTCCAGAAGTAGCTCGCCTCCTTCCAACAAAACACCGACGCCCGACTCAAAGCCAAGGAGGAAGAGCTCGCCGAAAAGCTCGCCAAGGAGGTCGGCGAGCATGGGGTGACGAAAGAAGAGCTACAACTGCAACGAGGTTGGACTCGGAGTACCGACGAGGAGTGCGCAAGGTTGAGGGCCGAGCTCTCGACGAAGGTCAATGAGATCGCCGAGCTCCGAAATGACGCCTCTTTCTCGGCTGATTTGGTGGCCGTGAAAGCTGAGGCCTCGGATCGGGGTATTGTGCAGTGCTATGCCGAGGTCCTTAGGGCCCTCTGGTGGGTGCGAGCTCATAATGACGACGAGGTCAAAGCCGTGGTGGGCGAGTTCAAGGAGTGCTTGGACAGGGTCCACTTCCCTGACGATGCCGAGCTGGACATTGGCGACCTCCCAAAACTTGGGATTCCTTTGGATTTTGTTCCGGCACGGTTCAAAATCATCAACACCGTCCCAGTGCCGGAGTTGGAGGTTGCCCACGAGGAGGAACGGACCCCGCCCACCATGGAGCAGCTACAGGATGCTTGTGGGGACGCCATGCTGAACATCGGCGAGCTCGACACCAACGGACTTACAGGCAACATCACTTCTGATGCCGAGCTCGCCCTTCCGACCGGCCAGGACGCCACAAACCCTGCCGACGTTCCCACCGACCCCACTGCTCCGGGTTCCTAGATTAGTTTTTGTTTTCGGTAGTAGCTCGCCGGGTTGCCTAGCTCACCCAGATGGAGCTTCATTTTTGTAGTTTTTGGTTTTTGTCCAAGTAGTTGTAGCTCGTCAGGCATGTGCAGCTCGCCTAGAAGGGGCTTTTTTTGTACTTCACAGATGGTTACCTGGCCGACCTTTGTGGCCAGCAACACTACTCATACTTAGGATTTTTTCAAGTATTTTTTACTTGAAAATTTCATAAGTATTTTTGAATGAAATTCGAGCTTTTTGTTTCAACTCTGTTCACCTACGTTTTCGCGCTTTAAGTTATAGTTTTAATTGGCTCGTTTATATACATTTTTTGGGTACTCAATTGTTCGTCTTACTCTACTTTTAAGAAGCGAATCATTCGTTTTACGTTACTTTGGACTACGAACTGTACCTCTATTTTAATAGTACGTATTCTTCGTCTTACACCACTTAGGGCCGCGAATTGCTCATCTTAAACCACTTAGGGTAGCGAGTTGTACTTTGTTTAATTCACGTTGGGCAGTTGGGTTTCATGAACCTTGCATTAGACGTTTTAATCGTCTTTTTCGTGAATTTTTCTAACTTATGGCAGCAGGTGCTTGGTGACCCTTTGGGAAGGGCACCTTCGCGACCTTGGGCACTTCGGCCTTTGCCTTCGAGCATTTTGATTATAACGTTTGGGACCTTGGCCCTTGCGCATTACGAGGCTTCGAACACTGGGTGGATCATGGACCTTCGAGCAGTGGGCGAGCTATGGGAACTCGCCTAGCTGGTGAGCTGTATGAGCTCGCCCAGCTCACATGACTTGGCAACTTTTATGACTTGATAAATTTTCCTAACTTCTTATAGCAGCGTAATTTACATTGGCCGCCATCAACATTTCTGATGCGAACCTTCATCTAATCTATTACAGGGTCCTGATTTATTGATAAAACTTTTTTAGATGCGCCGCACTCCAGGTGTATGATGAGGCGTTGCCTTCTGCGTCTTCTAGGTCGTAGGTGCCATTTGGCCAGGCTGCGGTGACCCAGAATGGTCCTTCCCCAATTTGACCCGAATACACTCGGTGGGGCCATCAATTTCTTTTTCAGTACCAGATCCCCAACTTTGAACCTTCGGTCTCGAACCTGGGAATTGTAGTACTTTTCGGCTCTACGCTTGTAGGTGGCGTTCTTCATTTCTGACGAAGCTCTGGTCTCTTCGATTATATCTTTCTCTACTGCCAAGGCTTCGTCATTCTTTTCTTCAACAAATCCTACCACCTTCCAAGTCTTGTTCTGGACTTCGATGGGCACTACTGCTTCAGTCCCGAAGGCTAAGGCAAATGGTGTCTCTCCGGTACTGGCTCGGTATGATGTTCTGTAAGACCATAGGACCTCCGGGAGTTCGTCTGCCCAGCTACCTTTCTTATCTTCGAGGCGGAGCTTCAGTATGTGTTTCAGAATTTTGTTAACCGCCTCGACCTGGCCGTTTGACTGTGGATGGTACGGCGTCGAGTAGTGTGTTGATGCAATAATCTAATCCAGATGATTAAGGAAGTAATCAGTGGAATACCGAATGACGTGTCCCAAAAAAACTAATCAAACATGATGATTATTGGCAAGGTTAAAGAAGATCAATGCAAGAAAGGAAGAATCATCAAACATGCAAGAAATGGTCGAGCAGCAATACAAAAGAGGAACAGGCGAGCAGCTCACCTGCTCGCCTATTTGTCCAGAATAGGCGAGCAAGTCTTGTAATTCTCTTAATGAGCGAGTAGCTCACCTGCTCACCCAGAAAGCTGGTCGTCAGAATGAAGTGCTGCTCGCCTGTTTTGGGAGAGATTACCAAGACCCAATTTTCATCATTTTCAGTCAATTTTCTTGTGTAATTATCTTGTTTAGGCGGTTAGGGATGCGTGTAAGCTTCAGAATAAGCGTGGCAAAACGTGTGCCACCACATGCTTATGTATTTTCCTATAAATAGGCCACCATTTTCATAATAATACAAGTTTTCTCAGCCTCAGCGAAGCTCTGCCGAAATCTTCATGCGATTAAACACCTTGCAGTTTTAATAATTTGATTTCGAAGGGTTGTTAGTGAAATCGCATTCGTTAGCCACATAAACGCTTCTGTTGCAGAGATTTCATTAACAATTTGGCGCTAGAAGGAGGGCCCTCGAACCTCCGATTGCTGGATTTTGTTGAATTATGGACTGGAAACTGCAAAATTTGGGTTCGAGATGAAGATTCACCACATGTTCGCCTGAAGATACACACCTGCTCGCTTAAATACTTGAAGAAGTACACCTGCTCGCTTGAAGGTTTGAAGGAGCATAAGCTGTTCGCTTGAAGGCTTGAAGAAAACTCACCTGGTCGCCTATTTCTTCACCTGGTCGCCTGCTCTTACCTGATCGCCTGGTACCACCTGGTTGCCAATTTCACCTGCTCATCCCACCTACCAGCTCAGTTGTTCGCCAGAACTACTGGTCGCCTGATTTCAGTTGTTCGCCTATTTATGTGTCCAACTGCACAATAATTTGACCTGCTTCGTGGAAAGGAGTTGACATTACGTAAAATGTCGAGGGAAGTTTCACAACCAAGGATGACGTCTCACGGGAGGAATAATGACCAACCCAATCAGAGAACCCCAGCACCTGAACATTCCACAGCAGTTCAAGGTGTCGCAGGAACTCAATAACAAGCTGAACCAACTGGAGTCCCGGCAGCTCAAGTCGGACAGAATTATATGCAAGGGTTATCTGAACTACTCCCATTCCTGCAGAACCCAGAAGATATTTCACGAGTGATGGCTCTCTGTAGAGTGTTAAAAGAGTAACAACAAGGTGCAGCCGGACCCTCTGGTACTCAACCTGATCAGAGGCTCGTTCTTCAACGGGTTGATCAGCGTCCACCAGAGACCGAGGCTGACAGTGAACAAAGAAGAAGGCGTGAGGAGCGTGGGAAGCAGAAGGTGACCGACCGTTTGGGGCCAAGAATGGAGGATCATTTAGGTCCACAAGGAGCTGACCGTTTGGGCCCACAAAGAGGAAGAGCATGAAGCATTATGGACGAGTCAAGTCAGGGAACTCCCCAAAGTAGACCTGTTGAACGATGAGAGTACAGGTCACAGGGCCCACCCGTGATGGCCTATCGACCCCCTAGTAGAGCTCCAGAAGTAGATCAAAGGAGACCAAATAGAGCACCGGAGATAGACCGAGGGAGATCCGGTAGAATACCTGAAGTAGACCAAGGAAGACATCACACAGTTCGGGAGAGATTACGGTGGCCAGCAGCAGGGAGACTTGGCCCTGAGGGCATACACAAGGCCAGTATGATTCCAGCCAGGTCGCACCCTAGTGACAGGGTGTCCAGCTCCTCTCGCCTAGAGCGAGAGGAATGGGTACCCCATAGAGGTGCAGAGGCCTCGGATGAAATCTTACAATCAATGAGGAAAGTCATCGAAGACCTTCAGGTCAAAGTCTCATTACACCCAGAAAGCAGTCTGGCGATACAGATCCCAGTTTCACCCCTGTCAGCAGTGATACTTTCGGCGCCTGTTCAGCCAAAGATTCAGTTCCCGGCTTCTAATCTGTATGAAGGACGTCATATCCGAAAGTGCACGTGTCCAAGTTTACAGATTACATGATTTCTATGGGAGCGTCTGATGCAACCCAGTGTAGGAATTTTTCTCTTACACTCAGAGATCATGCACACCGATGGTTCACTGCGATGCCCCCTGCATCGATCACTTCCTTTATGCAGTTAAGCCGAGAGTTTTTATTGCACTTTTCTGGAGCAGCATCTTGTTTCACGCAGAAGCACCGACTAGCGAATCTTACCCAAGAGCCAGAGGAATCAGATCAACAATTCCTCGAACGGTTCAATAAGATTCTGTTAGAAGGAGAACCAGTCAGCGAGGATACCAAGGTGATTACCGCGATGGCGGGATTAAAGAAAGGTTTGGATTTATGGAAGGAAAGGTAACTTGCATGTCCGACAACTTATGCAGAGTTTCGGAACAAAGCCGGGAAATATGTGCCAATGCAAGAAGCACTGAAGAAGTCCATAGGAGAAGTCAAGGAAACATCGAAGGCGACAACCCCGGTCAGAGGAAGTGGGGGAAAGTACCGAACCCCCAGGAATTTGAAATCATTTGAGGCCACCGAGTTGGTGGAAAGACTGAACCAAGTTATGGCAGTGTCCATTGACCAGCTTTTCAATGCGGTCAAGAGGACTGGAGAATTGCAACCAGCAAGAAAGCTCAAGGTGGATCCATGGAGAACGAACAGGAACAAGTATTGCGCCTACCATCAGGCGACGGGACATTTCACGAGCGAATGTCAGGATCTTTTGAGACAGTTGTGGAGGTTTTACGAAGAAGGCAAGTTGTCAAAGTTTGTGAAGGGAGCCCCTGGAAAGAGACCACGTGTGCCCGATCGAAGGGCGAATGGAGAAGACGGTGAGAATGAAGACAGGAACGAGGAAGGAGTCGGACCGAGACACCGGCAAGAACAGCAAGCCCTACTTCCCCTGCCAGGTCCAGTGCGGGATGTTTTTGTTTTAGAGCCTGAGGTTGGCCGAGCTGGAGGTTGTACAGATGGAAGGTCACCTCCGTCGAAGAGGCAGAAAAAGGCAGAATTGCGAGCTATTGACCAAATAAGAGAAACCGAGGCAGGACCCTCTACCAAGCCCACTGCAGAGCTGACTTTTTCACAGAAGGACTTGGAAGGAATCATGACTCCACACAATGATTCCTTAGTCATTAGCGCAAACATCATGAATGCACGAGTTCACAGGTTACTGGTCGATACTGGAGCATACACTAACATTATGTTCAAAAGTACTCTGGACCAGATAGGGGATTACGAATCCTACATTGAAAATTGTAATCACACAATTATAGGATTCGGAGACGCTGTCACTATTCCCGTAGGATCTATACGTTTATCTGTTGAACTTGTATCGGTCGACGATCCCGATAGGAGGATGACGAGGCAAGTAGATTTTCTCGTTGTAGACCAGCCATCCTCCTATAACGGATTCCTCGGCCGACCCTTTTTACATGAATTTAAAGCTGCCTGTTTGACTTACTACTATTATATCAAATTCCCGACACCAAACGGAGCTGGCACGATAAAGGGCGACCAGAAGAAAGCTAGTGAATGTTTACTTCAAAACGCGCCATCGGTCACCTACGTACATGTGATTGAAAATCCTCCCCCACAGGCGGAGCTGGAACCAGAGACATTGAGTGCTTTCTAAGCGGGAGCGGAACTAATGGAGGTAGATGATCTGGTTCCCGTACAAGAGAGCCACCCAATCAAATTGTACGAGTTCTAGGGGAATCAGAGACTGGGGGGCATTTCAGAGGCGTACATCTCTCTCAAACATTCCAGATACTCCGCGCCTACAACATGAAACTTAACCCGAAGAAAAGCAGTTTTGGAATTCATTCGGGAAAGTTCCTAGGACATCTGGTTAGTCAACGCGGAATCGAGGTGAATCCAACTAAAGTCAAAGCCATAATCGATATGAAGCCTCCTGATTCAGTTCAAAAGGTTCAACGTCTTACAAGATGTTTGGCAACGTTGAATCGTTTTATCTCGCGTTCTGGAGATAAATGTCGGCCATTTTTTGAAGCCATGAAGAAGAAGAAAAATAATTTTGTGTGGACGAGAGATTGCGAGAGAGCGTTTGAAGAAATCAAAGAGTATCTGGGTAATACACAAATTTTGTCTAAACTAGTTCCATGTGAAAAGCTCTACCTCTACCTTGCGGCGTTAGAGGTAGCAATAAGTTTGGTGCTTGTACGCGCCGAAGGTAAGTTCCATTCCCCGATCTACTACGTCAGTCAGGCTCTACATGAAGCCAAAGTCCGGTATTCTCCAACGGAGAAACTGGCATACGCATTGGTCATGAGCACGCGCAAATTGCGGCCGTACTTCTACGACCACCAAGTAGAAGTACTTACGACGTTCCCTCTATGGCAAATTCTACATCGCTCTGATACAGCGGGAAGATTGCTGAAATGGTCATTGGAAATCAGCCAATTTAGCATCACGTACGCAACAAGAACGACGATCAAGGGACAAGCTCTGGCCGATTTCATTGTAGAGCAAACCTATCCATCGGAACTGACGAGAGATCTTGAACATCCGTGGCACCTGTACGTAGACGGTTCATCTACCAATTTGGCATCGGGGGCAGGAGTGGTGTTAATAAGCCCTGACCAACAGGTGTTCACGTCAGCGATCAGATTTGCTTTCCTGGCAACCAATAATGAAGCTGAGTACAAACCGTTGATTGCCGGACTCAGACTTGCATTAGCCATCGGAGTTAAGAGAGTACAGATTTTTGGCGATTCACAACTCATAGTTTCTCAAGTTCGAGGAGAATTCGAAGCCAAAGACGAACACATGATCTTATACCAAAAGATAGTGGCTCATCTGATATCAATGTTCCAGCAAGCATACATTGAGCAGATACCTTGATTCGAGAACACTCAAGCAGATGCCTTAGCCCGATTAGCATCCAGTCAGGGGGCAACGGAGATAACAGAGGTCGTCATCACCCGGCTTGACAATCCTTCAACCTTTGATTATCAGATAAATCAAACGTTGAATCGGGGGCAGGAGGTGGATGAGGAAGATGACGACTGGAGGAAAGATCTGAGGAAGTATCTGATAACAGGGGAACGACTCGAAGATCCTTGGGCGGCGGTTCGTCTGGTCAAGTAAGCAGCACGTTACGTATTGATCGACGGCCAACTGTACAAAAGAGGATTTTCATCACCCATACTCAAATGCGTTTCACGGAAGCAGGGATGGGAAATTCTCAATGAAATCCACATGGGAATATGCGGAAGTCATGTTGCAGGACGAGCACTGGCGCACAAAACCATGAGGCAGGGATATTACTGGCCTACTTTGAAAGAAGATGCCATCTCATTTGCGAAAAAGTGTCGCAAATGCCAAATGTTCGCCCCCAACATTCATATTCCTCCACAAGAAATGAAAGTTGTCTACGGTCCTTGGCCATTCGCCAAGTGGGGCATTGACATCATCGGACCATTCCCACCCGGGAAAGGAAGCTTAAAGTTCGCAGTGGTTGCCGTGGATTACTTCACCAAGTGGGCCGAAGCAGAATCGCTGGTGACAGTCACTCAAGAAAAGATGATCAACTTTATCTGGAAAAACTTGATTTGCAGATTCGGTTTACCTCGGTCAATTGTAACAGATAATGGACCACAATTTGACGGAAAGAAGGTCTGAGAGTTCTGTAATACTTGGGGGATCAAAAAGTATTACTTGACCCCGTATCACCCACAGTCCAATGGCCAGGTAGAAGCTATCAACAAAATTATCAAGCGGACGTTGAAACTTCGCCTGACAGAGAAAAAAAAAGCTGGTCAGAAGAACTGCCGGAAGTATTGTGGTCGTATCGTACGTCATTCAGAACAAGCACATGCGAGACTCCATTTGCAATGGCGTACGGCGTTGAAGCGATGGTACCCGTGGAATTGCAGAATCCGACGTGGCAAGTTCGTATGTACGATGAGAAAGAAAATGATGAAGCCATTGCGATCGAAAAAGATTTCCTAGAAGAGAAGAGGACGGCGGCAGAAGTGTGTAATGCAGCATATAAACAATGCGCTACCCGGTATTACAATTCGCGAGCCAAGGTCAGAAGTTTCCAAGAAAGAGATCTAGTCTTGCGGAAGACTCTATCCACTCCGTCCAGAACTTTTGAACCAGGCTGGGAAGGACCATTTCGTGTTTCACGAAGTTGGTCGAATGGGACTTGCGAGTTGGAAGACTTGGACGGGGTACCATCTTCGTACACGTGGAATGCTGCTCATTTGAAGAAATTTTATCAATAGAGGATGTAAATGTACATTTTGTTTCAGAACAGATTATGAATGCTATAGACGGTCTTTTGTTGAGGAGTTCGCAGTCTAACTGAAATTGCCTAACTCATAAGTGGCTAAAGAGGGCCGAAATGCGCTCCAGCTAGAGCCCCGGCTCTGCTGGTCGAGCATGCTCTTCGTGCAGAGACAAAATGGTATTGTACGATGCCTGTATGTCCAGCACTGGAGAGGGCACAAGCATGCCAACGCTCTTCTTTGGGTAATGGCGTTAAAATGCCTAATCATTCCCGAATAAGAACCGAGCGTGAGAACCCCGAGAGACCACTCACAGAGGGACTTGAGTGTGCATCTGAGGCCCCTCCGAAGGACGTCACGTATGATCCGGAGGATAGCAGAGTGGATGTACCCGGTAATACCAGGATGGCATTTCATGTCCACTCGAGGGACGCGGTTACGCTCCCTAGGATGAAGTGAACACTTCCTGATGACCCATTTCTGCGCCAGCGTCTTATTCGTCTCGTGCCCAGAAAGAGGCGAAGCGAAATGAATTAAAGACCCAACAGACGCAAAAGGTGATATATAACAGTTGGACAGAAATAGCATTTCATAAGAGTTCAGTAAAACAAATGAGTACGTCTGAGAAACATCCTTCATTGAAGCAAAAGAAAGAAGTACAACAAGAGATAGAAAGATCGAGCAATATTCTGAAACGGAAAAACGGAAAGTAAAGATGCAACAAAAAAGCAAACTGATATCTAAAACAGATAAGACATTAGGCAGACAAAATAATGATCCTAGTCGGTAATCCTAATCGATAGCGGGGGCAGAAGCATCAGTAGCAGATGACAGAACCACGGGATCCGACTTGTCATCACCAGGAGGAGTCTGGATGTCAGACATGGCGATCTCATTCTCTCTCTCTTGACGACCTTCTTCGGGAGAGGCGTCAGCAATATCAGCAGTTTCCTGGGAAGCAGGAGAGGTCCCGGCGAATGCAGCAGTTGAGGGAGCGTCAGAAACTGATTGTGATCGCAGTTGAGGCCGGACAATGGTATACCCTTCTCCCAGGAACCCCAAGTCAAGTCCCGACTCCACTAAATCAGCTAGGGGAAGGGGCTGCGACTTGGCCGGTGGATTGGCATGGAGGAAGTCAGATAATTTCTTCATCATCATCCCGGACATCTCCGACCCCTCTTTCTCAACCTCACGGATTGCTCGAATACTTTCGGAATATGTACAGACATATCCGAAGTTAGCTGCTTGACCCGTCTGCTCCAAAAATTCCTCTTCGGGATACATGCACTCCATCGTGTTCTGAAGTGCATCCTTCTCTTGTTCCAGCCCCAAGACCTGATCCAGAGCATCATGATACTTCTGGTTTGCGTCAGCGTTCTCAGCCTTGAGACGAGCAATACCTTCAGTAGCTGCAGTCAATTGCTCATCGAGGTTCCGGTTGCTATACTGGAGCTTCTTAACGTTCTGGAGAGCATTGTTCTCTGACTCCAAAGTACTCTGGATCTTGAGTTCTGCTCGGGCCAATTGATCATCCTTTGCCTTCAAAGCTTTCTCCTTCTCTTTGCACTCATCTTCAGCTTTGCGGTTCGCTCTCTTGAGGTCAAGTACCTGATCCAGGACCCGCTGGATATGGCCACAGAGCTAGCAAGCATCCCGCCCAAGAGCAAGTTGTCACTCACATCTTGCTGATGAATCGTATGGTCACTTGTTTTGCTCCAAGACTGAGCAACGAACTCGGTGGCCGTTTGAACGTCCTGATCAGGAATATCGCCTGTATACCCTGGCACCTTAGAGCAAGCAGCCTGATGAAGTGCATCGCAGCGGAAAGGATGATCACTTGGATGATAAGTGGAAGGAATAACGGTCACATGAGCAAAATTATAATTCAAATGCAAAGTAGCGGGAGCAAGCAAGGACTTACGAGTCTCAAACATCACGATCCCACCCGAGATAGGAGTCGTCTCGATGAAAACCTGGTTTGTGATGAGAAGGTGGAGACGGACCATGAGGTCGAGGATCGGAGGGAGGACGACTGGACCCAGTAGTGGCAGCAGTCTTGCTTTTCTTTTTCTGCTGGTCGGCATCCTCCTCATGGCCAGCAGATGAACTGCCCCCTTTCTGTGGCTGCTTGGAGGACTTTTTTGGTGGTGGACTCTTCCGAGCTGGTGGATCAGCAGCAGGAACAACAGGAGGTGGGGCGCCGTCCGTTGCACTGGAGGCTTGGTTCCCATTTTCCTCCGTAACCTGAGCAATGCAGCTGGGGGATCCATCACGCGTCTGTTTAATCCAGAATCAAGATCTCGAACTCGCCGACAAAAAGCGTGAAACTCCGGGGGAATTGCGACTGTAACCCCTTGATCTGTCACAACAACATGCTATTAGAACAATGAACGGATCAAGGGAATACGAACAAGCAGATGATATCGACCTACCGGAAGTGGAGCTTGGGCTTCGAGATGATGCGGACTGGTGATCAAGCCGGCAACTCGCCTATAGTGATCACTCGACAAATGCTTTACTGTCCGATACGGCTCACGATGGTAAGCAGCGTTGGAAAACGTGTAGAGGAATAAATTAGGAACTTTCTTTGGATCCCACCTCGGAAGCATCGGACCTGCAAAGAAGCAAAGTTTACATTATTGAATTCTGGAACGAAAGATGCATGGAGAATGACACTTACGTATCAATTCTCCATATTCTTCCGGAGTCCTGATTCTCTCTCTGGAGCCAGTATAAGATGTAGAGGCGCGCCAGTCCCCGCCGATAAAAAAGAATTGATCCTTCCATCGTTTCACTTTGTTCGGAAGTGATTCTACAATCTTCATTCCTGCCCGGTCCTTCATATAATAATATCCATATCCGTCATCACTGACCGAGATCATCATGGCATAATGAATCTCGGGGGCCGTCAAACGATTGGGATATCCCTCCAATCCCATCGCAGTCAAAAAACCTAATAAATTATTCCATCCATTCGGTGTAATCTGGGTAATTGCTAGATTGATATCCATCAGGAACTCTCCAATCACCGGATGCAGCGGAAGCGGAAATCTGGCCTCGAGGATATCAATGTTTAATGTGGTACACCCCGTGGTGGCCGATCAACACGTTCGCAGTCACGAGGAACGTACATGTGTATGTCAAGCGGGATCTTGTACTCATCCCGGAGAGCCGTCAGATCATCTTCTGTCAACAGACTTCGACGCGTGGTGGCAGTATATATTGTTTTCTCATATGGAACATGAGGAATTTGAGGTCGAATGAAATGATCCCGATACCGATCCAGATATACCACCTAACTCATCTCCTGCGCAACCCCCTCTGGAATCGTTTGTTCACGCAATTGCTCAGGAGGTTGGTAGATTCTGGCCAAGTCATCCCAGATCTCCTGTTGGCTCGGCCCGGGATCTCGCTCGAAATCTTCTCCAAGGTCAGAACCGATATCCTCCTCGTCAGGGTTAATCGCTTCCGGGACCACACCAGACTGATCTCGAGCCTCGGGAATCTCACGAATGACCTCAGTATCGGGAGACTCGGTACTAGTCCCGAAGACGTCATGAATCACTGAACGAACATCTGGATCGGCTTCATCCCCAGTCTCTTCATCAGTTATCAATAGTCTTCTCCTAGCAGGTGGAGGAGAAGCCGATCGTCTACTTTGAGTAGTCTATGCATGACGAGCCGCTCGCAGATCCCTATCCGAAGGTTGGGAGCAGCCAGCTGCACCTGCTTGCCTGGGGGCAGCCCTTTGCTTAACCCGGCGAACATCTCCACCTGCTCGCCCAGATTGGCGAGCAGCTCCTTTAGAAACCAGGCGAGCAGCTGAGTCAAAAGGCAGGCGAGCAGCAGTAGTAGGATCAAGGCGAGCAGCTGCACCTGTTCACCTCTCCGGGCGAGCAGCTCCTTGTGCATCCAGGTGAGCAGCAGTAGGAGCATCCCGGCGAGCAGCTGTTGAAGTTTTCTGGCGAGTAACAGCACCTGCTCGCCCAGGTGAGCGAGCAGCTCCTTGAGTTTCAAAATCCTGGCGAGCAGCTCGTTCTCCTCCAAGTGCAGTTGTTCGCCTTCGTTCTTGCACCGCCAAATCTCGCTCCCGAGACTCCGATCCGATTACAAAACTCCTCGTGCCCCTGGTTCTCGTCAAATTTGAGTAATCCCACAAGTCTTGAATTGGGGACTCGACCGTGGGCCTTTTCTCCGGATTACGCGGTGGTAGATCACCAAGCGACGGCAGCGATGATGACTGTTCTATTTTTTCCGGCGAGGAAGCTTTGGGATCAAAAAATTCAGACGTACAAGCAAGTGAAGGCAGCAAACAATGTCAAACCTAAGAATCTAAATCCCAAAAACCCAAATCCGATGAAGAATAGTTGGGGGTTTAACGGTTTCCAGCAAGAAGTGACACCCAAATCAGTTTCCGATCGAAAATGATTGAAGAACGAAGAAAAATTAAGAAAAATGAAGAACGCATACACAAAGACACTACCTTTTCTTTACTCTGTGGAGGTGATAAGTGCAAACGCAGAAGAAAATTTTTGAAGATGAGGGTTGACGAGATCCGTCGAAGGCTTGAGGAAAAGGAAAGAAGAAGATGAGGGTTTGAATTCGGGTATTTATAGAGAAAAGAGGGGGCCCTTATTTGCAAATTAACCAAGGACCAAATTGCAATTATTTAAAAATCTGAAAAGTGGCGCGCGAATTAAGGGGAGACATTTTGTATTCTGTGCCCGAAATCTCGCCGAAACAGGCTAGCAGCTTACCTGCTCGCCGTACCTGCTGGTCGCCACCATCAGGCGGGCAGCTCACCTGCTCACCTAGTGAGCTGCTCGCCCATATTCACCTACATCAATCCAAACCGCTGATTGTCAATCTTGACAATACGAGTATACACTAACCCAATTTTTAGTGTTTTACATCATTTGGACATGGATATATGAGGATACACCCTGGTATCTCTTTTTTTCTACGACCGGTTTATCCACAAGGGTGGTTTACGGCTAGGTTTTTAACGAGGCCATGGGGGTTTTCTCACTATATCCATATTACAAATGTTTGCAGGCTGCGAAGAATCCTTGATTACTTCCATACTACGATGAAACTTCAGGAATAACCCAAATAGCTCGATGATTGTTTTTCTCTTGAAGATTCAAACAAACATCAAGCTAGGGGCAACTGTTGATGCAATAATCTAATCCAGATGATTAAGGAAGTAATCAGTGGAATACCGGATGTCGTGTCCCAAAATAACTAATCAAACATGATGATTATGGGCAAGGTTAAAGAAGATCAATGCAAGAAAGGAAGAATCATCAAACATGCAAGAAATGGTCGAGCAGCAATACAAAAGAGGAACAGGCGAGCAGCTCACCTGCTCGCCAAACCATCAATCAAGCTCACATGCTCACCTATTTGTCTAGAATAGGCGAACTGGTCTTGTAATTCTCATAATGAGCGAGCAGCTCACCTGCTCGCCCAGAAAGCTGGTCGCCAGAATGAAGTGTTGCTCGCCTGTTTTGGGGGAGATTACCAAGACCCAATTTTCATCATTTTCAGCCAATTTTCTTGTGTAATTATCTTGTTTAGGCGGTTAGGGACGCGTGTAAGCTTCAGAATAAGCGTGGCAAAGCGTGTGCTACCACCTGCTTATGTATTTGCCTATAAATAGGCCACCATTTTCATAATAATACAAGTTTTCTCAGCCTCAGCGAAGCTCTGCCAAAATCTTCATGCGATCAAACACCTTGCAGATCTGATTTCGAAGGGTTGTTAGTGAAATCGCATTCGTTAGCCACATAAACTCTTCCGTTGCGGAGATTTCATTAACATAGTGCTTCTTGATGTTCCACAAACTACAGAAGTCTCTCAACTTTTGGCCGTCAAACTGTCTTCCATTATCCGTGATGATTGACTGCAGGAGTTCGAATCGGCAGATCAGGTTCTTCCAGATGAAGCCGATCATTCTCTCTTGTGTAATCGTTGTAAGTGCTTCGGCTTCAGCCCACTTAGTGTAATAGTCTACTGCTACAACAACAAACTTTACACCGCCTCTGCCAGGTGGAAATGGGCCGATCAAGTCGATACCCCATTTTGCAAAAGGCCACGGGCTAAAGACCGACTTCAGTTGGTTGGCCGGGGAGCGGATGTTAGGTGCGAAGAGTTGACACTTTCGGCACTTCCGGGCGAAGCTAATATTATCCTTGAGAAGAGTGGGCCAATAGTACCCTTGTCTGATCGTCTTGTATGCCAAGGCTTACCCCCCAGCGTGACTTCCACAAATTCCCTCGTGAATTTCTTCTAACACCTCAGACCCTTGTTTCTTAGATAGGCATTTGAGCAGAGGTAGAGAGAATCCACGTTTGTAGAGTTGGTCATCCAGCAGCGTATATCTGGCAGCTTGCTTTACTATCCGACTAGTTTCCCAGGCATCTTCGGGGGTTGTTCCATCTTTTAAGTATTTTTAGATTGGAGTGCACCAATTCTCACCTTCCTGCCCCCCACTCGAGGTATAATTTACTTTGTAATCGGACGTCGAGGGGTTCTTCAGCTTGGTGATCACAACCTCCGTGAACTCGGCCTCGCCGTTACTGGTAGCTAGTCGGGCTAGGGCATCTGCTTGTGTGTTTTCTAGTTGCGGTATCTGATTGATGTAAACCTGCATAAACATCGAGATCAGATGCACGACTATCTTCTGGTAGGTCATCATCTGCTGATCCTTTGCCTCGTACTCTCCCCGGACTTGGGATATTATTAGCTGGGAATCTCCAAAAACTTGAAGATTAGTTGCCCCCACAGCTAATGATAGCCTAAGTCCAGCTATCAAAGCTTCGTACTCCGCCTCGTTGTTGGTCGCTCGGAAGTCGAACCGGATTGCGGAGGTGAAGACCTATCTATTCGGGCTGATCAGAACCACGCCGGTGCCTACTGCTATGCTGGTTGATGACACGTCCACGTAGAGGTGTCACGGAGCTATACGCCCCCTCGTCGGATCTTGTGGGAAAGTTAGCTCGACGATAAAGTCGGCGAGCGCTTGTCCCTTGATCACTGTTCGGGGTGCGTAGGTTATTCCGTATTGGCTAACTTCTAGTGACCATTTCAGCAGACATCCGGTGGTGTCCGGCCGTTGTAGTATTTGCCTTAGTGGGAATGTTGTCAACACCTCCATCGGGTGGTCGAAGAAGTAGGGCCTCAATTTTCTAACACTCATCACCAGTGCATAAGCTAGCTTCTCTGTCAGGGTATACCGCAATTCAGCTTCGTGCAAGACTTGGCTCACGTAGTACACTTGTAGGTGTGTTTTTGCCTCTTCTCGGACCAGGACGGAGCTAATGGCAACCTCCGACGCAGCAAGGTAGAGGTATAACTTCTCCCCCGGTATTGGCTTTGATAGGACCTGCGTATCTGCCAGGTATGCTTTAATGTCTTCAAAGGCTCATTGGCATTCGCTTGTCCATACGAAGTGGTTTTTGAGGTGGAGCTTGTTGGCTTTGGCCGCCTCTTTATACCTTCGTATGTTTGCCTTGATCGCCTCGAAAAATGGATGGTTTCGATCACCGGACCTGGAGATGAATCTGTTCAAGGCTGCCATACACCTGGTTAACCTCTGGATTTTCTGCACAGAATCGGGTACGCCCATCTCGATTATGCATTGGACCTGCGTGGGGTTGACCTCGATTCCTCGCTGGCTCACCAGGTGCCCCAGGAACTTTCCTGAATGTACACCGAAGCTTGTTTTCTTGGGGTTCAACTTCATGTTGTAGTGGCGTAGTATGTCGAAGGTCTGTTTTAGGTGGTCAAGGTGATCCTCCTTTCTCAGACTCTTGACTACTATGTCGTCCACGTACACCTCCATGGACTCGCCGATGTGTTGGTTGAATATTTTATTCACCAACCTTTGGTAGGTTGCTCCGGCGTTGATGAGTCCGAACGGCATCCATTCCCAGCAGTACATGTTTTTGTTGGTATAGAACGCCGTATGTTCCTGGTCATCCCGGTGCAGTTCTATCTGGTGATATCCCACAAAAGCATCCATGAATGTCATCATCTCATGGCCTGCGGTGCTATCTACAAGCTGATCAATGTGGGGTAGTGGGAAGTTGTCCTTTGGACATGCTTTGTTCAGGTCAGTCGATGCAGAGCCTCCACGTCCCGTTGTGTTTCTTCACCAGGACAGGGTTTGTGACCCACTGCGGACACTAAGCTTCCTTGATTAGCTTGTTGTCCAACAACTTTCCCACCTCAACGATCAGAGCTGCGTATTTGTCTGGTCTGTATTTCCTTCATTTTTGATGTACGGGCCTCCTCGTCGGATCTATGTTGAGTCGATGACATGCATGTTCCAATGGGATCCCCGTCATGTCTTCATGGGACCAAGCAAACACGTCCAACTTGGACATCAAAAAGAGTACCATTCTCGACCGGTACGGTTCAGGTAACTCAAAACCTATGAAGAGTTCCAAGTCTCTTTCCGGGTCCACCGGGAGCGCCGTCAATTCTTCCATGGGGGTGGCTTTCCTTTTCTGATTCTTCCACCTGGGGTCACTGATGAACTAGTCCCATTCCTCTTGTGACATCTGCGCAGGTTCATAACCTAGGCGCGGTTCGAGGTCATCAGCTTGGCCTTCGAATCGGACAGGTTCCTCAACCGTCATCACCTCCGGTGGTTCGCCAACTCGGGGTGGCTCTGTGACCTGGGGAGCTGGATCAACATCCATTCGTATTGGTTCTTGACCTCCCGCAGGTTCTCCACCTTGGGCTTCTTGGTCCACCTCCATGGGCGTAGGTTGTTGTTCTTGCACTGGTCCCAACACTTGGTTATTTTGGGCCCTTCTATTCCTCCCATTGGTGTCGGCTATGCCTCATGCGCAGGTCCTGGGACTTGGTCGATTTCCTGCAGGTCGCCTACCTCCATCATCTCGGTTTCTGTTGAGATGATGTCTAGGATGTTTGGCTCGTCTGCGGGAATCTGTACGTCCTCTTCAAGGATATGGACCTGCGTTACAGACTTTTTGACCCGGCCATCTTTGATTTGGAGCAAACACTCTCTGACCTTTTTTTGGTCGCCTTTTATAGTTTCGGCACCTCTTGGAGTTGGGAATTTCAAACAGTAGTAGTAGGTCGAACACGCCACTTTGAATTCATTGATAAAAGGACGGCCAAGGAACCCATTGTAGGAGGACTACTGGTCGACAACTAGGAAATCTACTAACCTAGTCAGTCTCCTTTCGGGGTCCTCAGCCGATACAAACTGGACGCTCAACCTAATGCTACCTAGGGGGACGGTTACAGCCTCTCCGAACCCCACTATCCTAGCATTGCTAGGTTCTAAATACGATTCAAAATCACCTAAGGCATCTAAGGTGGATTTGAAGAGAATATTGGTGAATGCGCCGGTGTCCACAAGTAGCCTATGAACTCGGACGTTCATGATGTTGGCGGTTATTACCAACGAGTCGTTGTGGGGTGTCAGTACCCCCTCCAGGTCCACTGAGGAGAATGTCAGCTCATCAGCGAGCTGCGCGACGGTCCTAGGGCCGGAGCTGCCGGAGCTGCCCTCCTGGACCTGGTTCACAGCCCGGATTTTGGCCTTCCTTTTTCTGTTGGAGATGGGGGGTCCCCCATCCTGGAGCCCCCCGGCACCCCCGATTTCTTCTTCGAGAACTAGGAGTTCTCGGGTGGGCTCCAGATTTTGCTGAGGTTATGGAGGTCCCCTTCGTCTGTTCTGAGGTCCGCGTTGGCCCGAGTCCTCCTCTTCTTCATCGGAGGTTCCCCACCTCTCGAACCAGGGCCTCTTAGCTGGGGCCTTCTTCACGAACTCGGCCAGCTTCCCGTCCTCGTAGAATTTCCACAGTTGTTTGAGGAGGTCTCGGCATTCGCTGGTGAAGTGGCCGATTGATTGGTGGTAGGCGCAGTACTTGTTGGGGTTGAGCTTCGCGCGATCCTGGCGAATTCTCCTCGGCTCTTCCAACAAAGCCTTGTCCTTGACCGCCGTAAAGACGTGGTCGATGGAGACGGTGAGGACTTGGTTGAGCTTCTCCTTGAACTCGTCCCCGTCGCCAAAAGCTTTTAAGTTCCAGGGAGCCTTGTATGTGCCCCCGGACTTCTTCCCGTAGGATTTTTCTCCTCCGGGGCACCAACTTCTTTCAGTAGTGCCTCCTGCATAGCCACGAACACCCCCGCCTTGTGGCGGAATTCGATGTAAGTGTTCGGACATGCGAGGTGCATCTCCTTCCAGAGGTCGGTACCCTTTCTGAGCCCGGCCATTACCGCGATGACTTTGGTGTCCTCGCTCACCGGTTCGCCTTCCAACAGTATTTTGTCGAACCTCTCCAGGTACTGCTGGTCGGTTTCATTCTCGTCTTGGTGGATGTTGGCGAGGCGGTACTTCTGGGTAAGGTAGGATCCAAACCCAGAGAAGTAGGCCAAGAACTCCCGCGAGAGTTGGCCAAATGAGTGAGCTCGGTCCCCGAGCATCAGCGGAAAGTTCCGGCACTGGGTAGAGTCGGTGGCGCCCACCGAAATCATGAAGTCTGCATACTTGGCCAGGTGGACTTTCAGGTCAGATTTACCCTCGTATGCGGACATCACCGGGAATTGGACCTTTTTCTGGACCGGTGCTCTAAGTATGGCAGGTGCCAATGGAGATGTGGGGAGAGTGGTGGCGTCGGGTCCGCCAGACTTGGCTGCCACTTGCTGTTGTAGCATCTCAAGTGCCCTTTTCAATGTGGCCAGCTCATCATCGTGGGTCACCTCCGGCGGAGGTTGCTCGAAGGTCGTGCGCCTCGTGGACGTACGCCCCCGAGGTGCCTCACTCTGGGGTGACCCCTCTGTGGCAGGTCGGAACTGACGTCCGTCATGTGGGCCCAGTCTGTCGGTGGCGGGCCTCCTTAGTCGGTCGTGGGTGGACCTACGAGGCTGTAGGTCCGACTCTCCCCTCTGGGACGTAGCCGGGGCCGCCGTCCGTTCGATTTCCTCACACCTTGGCCCTAGTCTGCCTTGGAGGACCTCCCTCCTTAGTGATTGGTGGGTGACGGATGCCTCAGTGTAAGTCGAATCTCGCCCAGCATGCGTAGCTGGCTCCTCCACCACCTTAGCTTTCCCGGCGCGCTCCCTGTGTTGGCGAGCTTGGGCGGAGCTCGCCTCCTGCTCAGATGGGAGGTCACTATAGTGACCCCTGGTCTGGGTGCCCTCGGTCGGCCTGGTCTGCTCCCGGGCTTCAGTGGCCGGAGCTCGCCGGGTACTAGGGCGAGCTCGTCGAGCTGCCTCTACTGCAACCTTTGCAAGGTTGCGATGGTGCGCTGGAGTTCGTCGGGGTTGTTGGCTAGGTCCCTCAGGGCGGGGCTCAAATCCTCCTGTGCCACTGCAACTCGCGGAGATCGCGGAGCTGCATTTTTTGGGGGAACTTGGCGAGAGGTCTCTCCCTCAGCCTGGTCCTGGCCGGCGCCCTTCCCCCTCTGGACGTTCGCCGAGGTCTGTTCCTTAGGCATTTTTGGGTTTTGGAGGGGGTAGCTCGCCGAAGGTCGCCGAGGTGGGGGTAGGTCGCCGAGGTGGTGATCTTCCAGCTTGGGTGAATTTGTCCGGGTTCTCATCTAGCCTCGCGTGCGACGAATTATCCAGAATCCGGTTTATTCGTGTACACGCGTGCGTTTGGGAACCTCCTTTGGGCAGAATTTTATGGACCCAAAAATCTAGGTTTTTGCCCGGAAATCTGGGTTTTCGTCCGAAGGAATGAAAATGTATGTGTATCTTCAAGTGTTCTTGAACTTTGTCAAGAACACCTTCAAATCTTCAAATCTTCAAAGAAACCCTAATTTTTTACTCTCAAATTTTTGGTTTGATTCGGGGCCCCCTTCTAGCGCCAAATTGTTGATAGAATTTACTAATCGGTGTTTTTATGTGGCTTAATGTAACATATTAATTCTACCAAACAATAATCTAATATTTTGTGTTTATGTTCTTGAGAGAACTATGTAGAGAAAGAAAGTAGAGAGTTTAGAGAGAGAGAGAGTATTTTTTGTATTATGATTGGAATTGGATTAATTATGTAATAGTTACAAGAGAGGTCTTATTTATAGGTGTGCAAGTGTGAGGTGACACCTTACGAGCCTATTTGGCTTCCGGTGTTGACGAAGGTCCGTAACCTTCGTCTTGGTCCCTCACACTGCTCCCTTTACAATGCCTCTTCCTACTACATGTCCAACTGATCTATACACACGTCCCGTAGGTGCACTGGCCCTAGGCGAGCTCCTGGGCCTTGTGCTATTTCGAGTAATGCGGGGGTGGGCCTCGGCTCGGCCCTTATGCTCCCGGGCGAGCTACCCTTCTGTGGGCGAGCTCCGCTGCGAACTCCCCTCCGTAGACTGGTCAGCCAGTTGTTGCTCGGCTGTCGGGGTCTGGGCGAGCTCGCCCTCCACCTTGCCGAGCTCACTGCGATCTGCTAAGCTTTCGCAATTACTCCGACACCAGTTGCGTTAGTTCGCCTTGTCAACACATACCAAATACACTCTACCAAACAATGATACATAAATAATATACTTTTATGTATTTACTACCAAACACTAAAATATAATAGAAATCTCTTATTTAATAATTGAAATTTCACCACTACGTATTAATTTTTTACACACTACCAAACGGAGCCTAATAGTAATAAGAATTTTATGATAAGTACTTAAAATTGATCATATTGGTGGTATCTATTGTTATTCAGGAATATTAATATATTTTAAAATTAAATTATTCATACTTAATGCAAAAAATATAATACTATAATGATTAAGTTTTTTTTTTTTTTTACTGAACAAATATGTAATTTGTGTGAATTTGTAGAATATTTTATACTTTTTTCAAGTTTAAATTATTAATTCTTTCGAAAAGTATACTTGAATATAAGATATTTTGACGAAGAGTATTAAATTTCAGATAGTGACTCATACAATTGGACAACAATTCATGTGCTAATAATTTTTCATATAAAATATATTCTCAAGTGTGAATATGATCTAAACAAAAGAGAAAAAGAAAAACTTCTTCCACCTCCCAAAATTTATTCAAACTTTTTTTTATGTCCCTCAAATATATTCTCATTCACTTTTTAAAAATAGTTGATTTATTATCACTTTTACAAATAAATGCTTTGTTCATAAATAAATTTTAAAATACTTTTTCTTTTTTTTAAAAAAGCTCGTTCTCATTTCAATGAGAATAAAATTAGAGAATAGATATAGAAAGATAAAAAAAAAAAATTCAAATAAACACTATTAGTAAACTATAAAAGTCTAAAATCCATGTCTGGGATTTACATACACACAAATTTTGCGAATTTAGTTCCCCTCTTGTACAAGAGAATATTAATTGTACAGGAGTGAAGCAAGTCAGAGTTATGTGCATAAAAGTCTAATTTCACCAAATGAACATAAATATTATCCACCTAGTTTTGTCTTCATATATATCTTAATTGCCTCTCTGCTTGGGAATAAAATGCAACCAAACACTGCATTTAGTTGGCAGGAGGAGCAAGACTAAATTATTTCATGGAATGAGATTATTTTCTTGTATTCATTCTAAACTTAACAATTTAATTATTAGAAAAAAAAAATCTATATAAATTCTTGATTGTCTCACGGCTTTAATTTTTTTTTTTTTTAAATGTTTACATCTTTTTAACTATTTCAATTTGATGACATTGCAGTTCGTGTTTTCGGCAAAAGTGTTTTAATGCATGAGAATGGGTAAATTACACATTTACTCCGTGAGAATTTGTGCTTGTGAATTTGATTTTTTTTTTTTAATATAATGGTCCTATAAAATTTCCCGTTAAAATTAATTGATTAATCGTGAGATCAAATATGTTGAGTACAAATTCTTATGAAATTATTTGTGCAATTTATTTTAATGGGTGGAACTAAATATTCTAAAAAAAGGAAAAAAATAAAAATATGAAACCAGATCTATTGATTACAAATTATCATATGACAAAAATGCAATTCACCCCATAGGATCAAAATTGGGCTCAATTAACTTATTCGGATTATTAATGATAATTCCAGTCCGATGTTTATTTAGAGTCCATATATAAGCCAAATCAACACCATCTCATTTATTTAGCTAGCTATTCAATCAATACAAAAATCAAATAAAATTCTTCAGAATATAAATTATTAATAAAATCATAAAATACTCATAAAATTAATAAGTTTTTAATATCATTTAAAATAATTAATAATTTTTTTGAGAAAATCTGAAAAATTAGAAATTAATAGAATAAAATAAACTCTTAAAATAATCTTTCTAATTTGGTATAAGTATTTCAATATTCAAGAGTCAAATCAAATTAAAATATGAGTTCTAATTCATAATTAATAAAAAAATTAATTAGACCAAAAATATTATATTTAATGTATAATCGAAAAGAAAATCATCTAATCAATTTATACTTTTATCATTTTGGCCCTTTAATTTTAAAACTTCACACTCATTATATTTTGTTCCTTGATATTAATCAACTTTGTGATTACCTTAATGATGAGGCTTATCATTAGGTTTTATGGTTGATTGAAACGTTTCATTAGTGTCATATTAGCCCAGACCAATTTCGACATTAAACCTCCTTTATATGCTTGAGTCAATTCCAAAGTAAAGTATACGTTGTCAGTTCCATTATATATTTCTCATTTTGTCATTTTCGTCTGTTTCATTATATGTTTCTCGTTTGCTATTTTACATTTTTTGGTAACTAATACTACCTCCGTCCAACGAAAGTTTGCATATTTTCCTTTTTAGTTTGTCCCACAAAAGTTTGCATACTCCAAAAATGGAAATATTCCTTTAAATCTCCACCTTTAAAATATTTACCTCACAATCTTCACCATACACATTCTACTCATTACACTTTTTCTTAAAACCTGTGCCCAGGAAAGTACCGCAAACTTTCCTGGGACGGAGGTAGTATTCACTTTTTTCTTACCCCTCAGTCCATGTATAAATTGCTCGTTGCACTACAAAAAAACTGGAAACTAGTGATGGATATTTCCATCATTATATTTTGATAATCCGTCGATAATTTATTTTATTGATGGATATCTGTCTCTATTTTCATCGTCGCTAATTTTTAGTGATAGATTAAATCTGTCAGTAATTTATTGACAGAAAATTTGTCACTATTTTTTTTTCCGTCTTTAGTTTTGCTTTTGAGCGCACGAATTAAGATAAAAGTGAAAAAATATAAGTGGTACAATGGAAGAAATGAAAAAAGTAATAGAAATACTGTAAAAAATAATGAAAAAAAAACTTCCAAGAAAGGTAAAAAAACAAATGAAAAACATATAGTAGGATGAACAATGATATGATGAGTAACATATAGTGAGACGGATGGAGTATTATTTTAAATAATTTTTACACTATTCTCATTATTTTTTTACTTTTTCTATCATATCAATTATACTTTTTCACTTTTATTTTAATCTGTGTGCCAAAAAGTAATAAGAAATGTGTAGTGGAACGGAGGGAGTAATAAAAGTACGTGTAAATGATGCTGAGAGGGTGTTTGGAACGATCTATTTCCAAATTTTTTCTCACTATTATTTTATTATTATACTTATAAATAATAATATTATTTATAAATAAATTCTACGTGACATTTATTTAAACTTACTTTTCTTAAAATCTGTAATCCATTCCAATTGGAATAATATTAGAAGACCAAAAAGAGTAATTTTCACTTGAGTTCATGAAAAGTATATTTTTTTCAAATACCTAATTAATGTAAAATAATATGTTAAAATAACTTACTTGAAACCGTCTCTTAACATAAGATCCATCACTTATAAGTAAAAGATTATCACTTATAATAATTATTTTTAACAAAATATTATCACTTTTTATTAAAATCTTGTCATTTTTAGGTCTCCTCACAGGGTCATCAGACTTACTGATAATATATGTAAAGTATTATATAAATCATTTTCATGATATAAACCACTTTAATTTGTGATATAAGATTTATATCTATAAATTTACTTTTTGCATTAATTTCATACAATTCCTACTCCTGATAATATGTTTATCAACTAAAAAAAATTTAAGATATGTAGAAAAGTAAAATCGAAATTTGCAAGCATGTGCTGCACACTTAATGGGATGGGATGGGATAGGATAGTTGCGTCAAAAAAAGGAAAGTAAAAAAGGGATAGGATAGTTAAATCAAAGAGGGGTGGTTGTCAATATGAGGGATTGTTTGGTGAAAGCTTTTATTGCACCCACGTAAGAAAGTAGTAGTAGCTCTCTGCTTTTTTCTTTCACACAATTTTGTCACCACCGACAACCGCCATTAAAGCACCTCTCCTCACACTTATATTCTCAGCAGAGCCACTCATGTTTTGCAGTTTCACCTGTGAAAGAGAATCATCATCATCATGGTACAATCGAACAAGTTCAGAGGTGTCAGGCAGCGCCAGTGGGGCTCCTGGGTGTCAGAAATTCGCCACCCTTTACTGTACGATGAGAGAGAGAGAGAGAGTTTCACTTTTAATTCATAGTATATACTAATGCTGTCACCAATCATTTACCAGTTTTGTTCAAATGTACTTGTTGTTTTCACCAACTTATGCATTTTTTTATTAATACTAGGAAGAAGAGGATATGGCTTGGGACATTTGAGACAGCAGAGGCAGCGGCAAAGGCATATGATCAAGCAGCTGTACTAATGAGTGGGCACAATGCAAAGACCAACTTCCCGGCCACGGAAAACGGGGCGGAGGACCCAACCAGGAACACGGAGTCGTCTCCGGTGCTCCCGACACTCTCCGACATCCTAGGAGCGAAGCTCAAGAAATGCTGCAAGAATCCGGCTCCTTCAATCACATGTTTAAGGCTCGATAACGACAATTCTAACCTAGGAGTGTGGCAGAAACGAGCCGGGAGGCACTCCGGTTCGCACTGGGTGATGAAAGTGGAGCTCAAGAAGGACGGGAGCTCCCCATTCCCATCGTCAGAAGCCGATGAAGTTGTCGACCCGATGGACGAGGAGAACAGAGTAGCTCTTCAAATGGTTGAAGAGCTACTCTACTGGAATGACTCATCATCCCCAGTTCCTAATGAGGAGAATGGAGGTGAAGGGTTCAATTGTAATTTCAGAAACTGATCAGACATCAGAGGCCACTATTATCATATACATAACAATATTGCCAGAAATTCAGCACCCTGTCATTAGCTGGAATAGCCTACACCTCAATTATAACCAATTTTATACAGCTTAAATTCTACAGGAATAAGACAGTGTATATATACTTGTATGTACTTCAGGCATTGGTAATATACTAATAACATATGGAGGATTTTGCTTCATGTTGCATGATTTTTCGATTTTCTAGTTATTGTATCAGTTCCTGGTAAATTCTACTTCTTTTTTTATGGTCTCAAGAAAATGCAGGAACTACTAATTACATCAACAGTTTTCAAGTCATGAGATCAATCATGAAAAAATGTTACATATTCACATAATTAGGACATATGTAGGACTTCCATCTGTTTCAGATGATGATGGTCCTATACCATGCCCTGTGTGATGACTTGCTATAGAGATCCAAATGCCACGTGTCAATTCGAAAACAGGCGACATCCTAAGGAGCTGTTATGAAAAGGGGTAGTTTAAATGAAAGGATTCGAGAAGCTGTTACTAGTGTTTGCAAATGCACTTCAAGTTCCCCCATAATATTCGTTTAACTTACAGCACCAAATATGGAACTAGGGCAGTAAAAGAATCGAACATATTTTACTCGATTTGATATTCGAACAAGATGAAAGAAAAAGGGCATCTCATCACATATAGACATGTCTCCGTATTGAACAAGGCACATGCTGTGGACGTGGCACATTCTCTCAAGGGGGGCAATAGGGTTGACAGATTGGACTCTTTTAAATGTCTGTTAGTACAGTGATGCTGATTAGCAATAAAAGCCTCTGTCCCATTTCAACTAAGGTTTGACTTTTCAAAAGGAATTTAGGATTCTGAAAAAAAAAAAAAAAATCCATGTGGCCTATACTTACTGGTATATTCTTCATGTATTAAAATATTGTCACAGACTAACAGGAATTGGTTGGTTGATCATCAATGCTGATAAGTACTAGTAAGCTACTTTAGATGGTAGATGAAAAACAGATGCTTGATTGAACATAATCAAATTTTGCATATGAGTTATGTGCAATTATGCACACCACAAGGGGATTGCAGCTTCATATGCCTATGTGGTATTGGTGGTCAGAGGTGGCAATTCGGGCCAAGTGATGTAGTCGGGTTGGGTGGGGACGGCTCGTTGTTTCATTGGTCCTGTAAAAGTAGAGTCATGTCAAGCCACTCAGGCTCACAGACCAAATCGACACAACCCCAATTTTATTTTTTTTACATTAATTAACTTAATTAAAGGATGTAATTACATGTGCATACAAAATGGGGTTCCTAAATAGTAAAATACAGAAGATGAAACTGTAAAATGAATATCCAATAACTACAAAGGTTAAAGCCATGTTAACAATGCATATTTCAAACAATATTTATATATAATATATAAAGTTCAATACCACCTGATAAACATTAAAAAGTACACAGTAACAAGTACTAAGCACCTAATGCAAATAGAAATTATAGGTATACAGGGAACTTGGCACGGCCCACATTGAAGCACACCATCGGAAAAACATCAATCAAACCAAGTGAGGTTCCATCATGAAACCAATTGGTGATAGGAGTGGCTCACTAGGTAAATAAGTTAGGTATTCTTCCTCAAAACAAATAGTACTCAAAAACTAAACGAAAGAAAAAACCAACAGCCCATGCAAAATGGGGTTTCTAAATGGGGCAGAGAGGCCTTGCAGCCATATGGGAATAAGTAAATCAGAACCTGATCAGATCTTATCAGCAAGATATCTGCATAGAGAATCAATTGGTTTACTGGAGATGTCATTTTCCATCCTTCTACGCTTTATTTTAATCCGTGCAAGATAATCGGAAGCTATCCAGGCAAAGCTTAACATAACTGCCTTCCTAGCTTCATCTACCTCATGCAATTCCTTGCATTTTTTTACCCAACTTTCCTGGTACGTAACCTGGTACCAAGCTGAAGCCTTCCTTTCGTACATAATGTTCTTTTCATCGTCAGAAAGTTGATCAAAGTCGGGACCCATGCTCTCAAAAACTTTACGATAGTCCTTTCTCAGAGTGCTATAAGCCTGCTTGAGCCTTTCCTTCAACTCCCCTTGTTTTTTGTTGCTTAACTTAGGCATGGACCATATATGTCCTGTAACAACCTCTTCCTCTCTGTTCACTTTGTACTGTCCTAAGAGGCCGTTCAGTTGGCCATCGTACGAACACTTGCAGTCCCATGCATCATCAATAAAACTTGCTGAACCTGTGATCTCTAGGTCTGGATCATAGGGGATGTTTTCTAATGGATATGTAGTTTCAGGTGATTCTTCATAATCTGTCCTGTAAGCATCTCTGATTTGACGATAAAGCTTTCCCAGAATTTTACTTGATTTGTAAGATTGAAGTTCCTCTTTCCCCATAAAGTCGGGATACAGTTTTGGTTTCAGATCATTGGGCAGATTCACAATCTTTCCTGTTTTAGGGAAATCAACGGCGATCGCTGCAAGCTCTGCCAGTTTGGTGCATTTCTCATCCAAAGCCCCGGATTCACTAATATCAGCATGAACCACATGAGCGTTGCAGATAGCACCCAAATTTTCATTCACCATGTTCTTCGTGAAAAATCCAATAATGTCCTGAAGAAAAGTAAATCATGTTAAAAATATACCAATTATGTCTTTTATGCAAGAAAGGAAAGCCGCACAAGTTCTAAACGTTCAGCAAATTATTCAGGACAAAATAAGTCCCAAGAACAGCTTTGCCATTAACAATCTCAGACAGTTAATTCCATAATAATTAATATCTTCATCATATTAATTAAATAGTAATACTGAAGAACAGAGACTGTTATATGCATCACAGCAGAGTCAAACTTACCTTTTCACAGGCACAAAAAAATGTATGGTCCAAAAAACCATGAATCAAGTGACAAAAGCATCAAAATGATGAAAACAACTACATCACAGTAAAATTTGGTCCAGAAAATTTCAGAAATATGCGAATAGATAAGGCAGGTGATTACCGTATGCTTCACTGGACGTGGCAGTCTGATAGCCTCTGCAGCTACATATTCCATTGGGGTCCAGCTTCTCTTGCTTGGAGGAATAAGATTCTCATCCCATGTAACAAAATACAGATCTCCATCCAGATCACTCCCAGATGCTTCATCTGTATGAGGTCTATCTCCCTTCTGAGGGAAGACGAGACAATCATAAAGATGATGCAACTCAGGAACATCAACTGCCTCCAAAATACGCACATCTCCAGGATGCAGACAGGGATTCTTAGCAATTGCCACGAGGCCTTTGATGACTTTCAGTTTTTTCTTGGTCTCAGAAAACTGTGGTCCATGGTTCACAAAACATTGTTCTAAGGAAGGGTTCGATACTTGGACAAAGCATTGACCATGTTCAAGCCCACCAAACTCATCCAAGCAGCCCATCAACCATCTTCCAGAAGGGACAAAGATTCGAGCTTTTTCTCTAAGATCCACTAGCTGTGCAGCTCTGATGCTCGTCAGCATTCCTCGTAAATGGGGTTCGGTGTGTGGCCTAAATCCAGCAGCCAACATTACTGATGCTGTATTCCCTTGATCAGAACATGAAGCAGTAAGAACATCAAAAGCCATGTCAGTATCATCAAGGATTCGATCAAGTCTAGAGACCATAGTTTCTTGCATTCTCCAAAACACATCGTCCTGAACTTCTAAGGCAGAGAGAAGTGTGACTATTTGACGATTCAGAAACCCGGGCTGGAATCTTGTCCATGAGCAAATCTCAAGTACCGTATGATCTGAATCGAATTTAAACATACTTTTTCTAAGATTTAAGCGGTATCCATCAGTTTTATCGGGCCAACATGCAACAACGCCTTTGTAACCTGCATATCTGATCTGATAAGCACAGGGCGGGTTCGTGCTCAGCTTCAGTTTCTCTGCAACTTCCATTGCAAGATCTTCAGATATCATACCAATTCCATCAGAGAAAACATATCCTTTTCTCTCAACATCATTGATTCGCTTCACTTTTGATGATGGGACATTAACTGTAGCATAAGTCGAAGAGAAGCATTGCCCCATTCTAGCAGCACACTTTGCAACATTCCGATCGCTGAACTTTCCCATCCAATCCTTAATGTCTTCAACCCTAAAACTCTTGTCTTCAGCAACAAACCAAGCTGAACGGTCCCTTAGTTGATTTGACGAAAATGCCAAAAAAGAATACTTCCGATGACACAAATAGAAACCATTAGTCAGAACATCATTTACCCGTTTGAACATGGCGGTCTTTTGTGGGACAGAATTTAATTTATTCTCTCTAACAATTGGATTGGCATAGTATGTGAGAACATTCTTATTAAGTGTTTGCATTGCTTCATCCATAAAAGTAACTCTAAGGAACCTATCAGCCATGCTCTTATAATTCCTCAGGACTCTGTTTGATAATTCCACGTCTGGTGGGAGACAATAAGCTCTTGATGGAGTGATGACCAATCTTCTAACTTCAATAATGCCATCCATCTCCCTTGGTCTCTCCAGAAGCTTCGGGTTTTTAATCAGCCAAAGTTGCACTGATTTTAGAGCCTTGACTGCGTCATACGCAGGACGCTTGTACGAATAGATGTGCTTAAGGGCTACAGAATTGAGCTCCTCCGTCTGATTTCTCAACAGATCAAAAAAACTTTCAGACATTTGATGTTGATTGATTATGCCTTGGTGCATGACAGCATTCACCAAAAACATAATACTGAAGGATATGCCTTTTTTGTACTGAACACACAAAAAAGGATCAGGCATAGGCATCCCGAACTCCGGCTCATCCTTCAGCTGGATTTGCTCTTTTAATTTCATGTTTGCACGCAGAATTTGCACCCTACGTGTTTCCAGATACGTCAAAGCTTTCTCAAGTTGTGGAATGCTTCTTGGTTTTACTGAGATTCGGTAAACATTGGACCTACCAATTGCACCACTTGGGGTGAAGTCAGTCGTGCGTATCCACGGATCATCATCGTCCAGAAGATCAAACGGCACTGATACTTCAATATCATCATCTGCCGTTCTGTAGTAAAGGAGGGGCGACGATGCCAGCCTAATCATGACGATCATAGAAGAGAAGCTTCTTTGACATTTTATCTCACTGATTTCTCTGGTCAGAAACTCAATCTTGAAGTTACAGTTAATTACAGCAGATCTTGCTTCCTCTTTAAAGGAGAAAGCAGTCTCCTTTGTGAAATGTAGTTTGCACGACTCATTGAATGGATCAAAAAGTAAATCAACGCCACTTTGAGGCCCCCTCCAATGAACAACAAACTCATCTTTGCTATTCATCACTCCAGTCTCAACTAAGACATCAGCTAACTTATAGGGTGTGGTAGTTCTTCTCATCTCCCTCAAGCGGTGAGGATTTTGGGGTCCCAAACTAACCCTTAAAGGTTTCAGGCCAAATATAAGCTCACCACAACTTGCTTCTTTTAATGCTTGTGTTGCTGAATCGGCAGTTGCAAAATGCACAAATGCATGAGGTGCAACCTTAGCATAGTCATCCTTCCTCTCTACGCTCTCAATATCAGCCTCATAATTTGGATATGACTCTGGGGGAGTTGAGGAAGTCTTCAATCGACACCTCCAGACAAGTCCAATTCTATCTTCGAGAAAGTCCAAAAGCATCTTGGCAGTGACATGTTTATCTAGCCCTCCAACACTAATTTGCGTGACAACCAAGTCCTTATCATTCCCCTTAGATCCCATTATGTAAATGTTAAAGTTAAATCTGCAAACCAACATAAAGTTCATTTAGAGTACATTGATGAGCTGATGAAGAATAAAAGAACATGGACAAGTATCAAGCCATAAAGAGACAAATCTAAGCTTATGAATACTTAAGCATTAACCGCATCAGTGTGTTACAGATCTGGAAAGCACATAGAATAGTACGAAAGCCAAAAAAATGTTAACCATCTCTAGTCCTAAACAGTCCAGAATCTTCCCCACTTAAAATTATAAAAGGTTGCACTACGTTTCCTTGAGTTGACATATACTCCGAGCGTATTTTGATAATAGAACAATTACGTAGAGTTTATAGGACCAGCATCAAAAAACGTTAAGTTTAGGAGAACCAGCTACTGCATTGAAGAGGTATATCATGTGGAACAGTGATATGGAAATCCTATGTACCCAAAAAAAATCATTCTGACTTTCAAAGAAGTAATCATTTCTCTAATTGTCATGCACCAATATAATTACAAGAAACCTTCAACATAAAACAGAGTAGAGAAGCATCACCCACACATTGGATCAACATAAAATTGACACTTCCAATATAAAATAAAGTAGAGAAACACCATTCACACATTGGATCAATATAAAATTAGCATCAATCAAGAATGACCTACAGCTCAAGCAAACCAATGGCTAAAGATTCTTATACTCGTGTGGGGCGGGAAGAGAAAAAAAAGAGTACCAATAAGAAAAAAGGGCACATAACTTTGAGCAACCTAATACCATTAATTGATCATGCTGACAATAAAAGAATCTTGTATTTTCTTAGTTTTCTCATTAACATATAGAAGGATGAAACCCCAACTCGGGTAATAACAATTGACATTCAGCTTCCTTTAATTCGAGGTCAAGGGCTTGAATCTTCCCTGCCCTAATATTTCCATCCATAAACGGCGATCTATTTTGATAAAAAAATACATAAAAAAAGAAAGACAAAACACAAAAGCCCCAATATCAATTCCATTGTTCATGACAAGATACACAGATCAAAGATAGAAACTAAACCACGTCGGAAGAGATGCTAACATACATTATTTCAAAATTAAATCTTATAACACACTAATAAAAATACACCAAGTATGTGTCAAGAACAGTATAACTCATCATCCATAAGAAAAGATGGACTCCTCAACCAAGAAACCCATCACTTGCACAAAAGAAACTGAGAATTGAAGCGATTAGACCAAGAAAAAATCAGAGAATAATTAGAAATTAACAATTTACAGAGAGCCCAGTAACTTCTTACCCCTTACTAGTCGATCAACGAACTCAACTCTCTCTCTCTCTCTCTCTGGGCGAGTGTGCGACGGTGGAAGTGAAACAGAGTGAGAATGAGAAGACTACAAAGTGAAGGGTCAATTTGAGTATCAAAAAAGGGTCGCCTTTTTCACGTTTCTTCTTTTCCTTTGTGTGGGTTTTTTTAGCAACGGAGGGGCAGGGGGTGGGGTGGGTTCACGCGGGAATGGTTTTGTTCTTTTTGACGTACGAAAGAACTGCACAGAAAGTGTTTGATTGATTGATTTTCCACTACTAACCCCTCAATTCTCATTCATTAGTATTCTCTTATTCGTCCAAGTTATTTATATATTTATTTTATTCATTTCTACTAAAATTATTTTACATTAATTTATATGCAATTTAAAAAAATATACTGTCGCAGTGTCTTTACTTACTTTCTATTTTGTTATTTTCATTTAAATCTATTTACTTTCTATTTCTTTTTTTATTTTAAATAGAATATAATTTTATATTCTTATTCTTTATTCTTATTTATATATTAAAGGGTGTAAGGGATTAGAATTTTAAAGTTAGTAAGATTTTGATAAGTTTTAAGATTTTGCAGTATTTTATGAGATTTTTAAAATCAGAATTTTAATAGATCTTGTAGGATTTTGTAGACTTTGTAGAATTTTATGGATTTGTGATATATAATAAAAATTTAAGATTTTTCATACCTTCGAATTTAAAAAAAGTCAAAGACAAAAAAAATGGTAATATCATGTCCTCCTAAATAATATTCCTTAATTTGGCCCAAAAAATTGTACTCCCTCCGTCTCACTATAAGTTGTTCATATTGTCATTTTCGTCCGTCCTACTTGTTGATGTAAATTTTGTAAGCAGGATTATGTGGCTGAAATAACCTCGATTACACCAACAATAAGCTGAAATAGACGAGTGTGTGAGGTTTTATATGTAAACAGGTAGGTCGTTTATATAAGCACGTCGTTTAAGTAGCACTTCGTTAGGGGGTAAATTTCGTATATCTTATTCGAATGAATTCGATTACATTATAAGGGAAATACAAGCTGCTGGATCGTTACCAGCCTGCTTGATCATAAGCTGATGGTCAGCAGTCTGCTTCACTAGAAGCTGCTGAACAGCTACCGGCTTCACTATAAGCTGCTGACTCGTCACCAGCTTAATAACTGGCGACTCGTCAGAGCGTTCTTCGATCTGGTTCTTTCTTCGTGCTCGATCAATTCTTCTGGACACGTCAATCCGGACTTGATTAATTACTTTCTTAAGCACGTACGTCGATTATTTTATCAACACTACTATATGTTGCTTATTTGCTTTTTTTACTTTTTTAGAAATTACTATTCACTTCTTTATTATTATTTTCAATATTTTTTACACTATTTTCATTACTTTTTTACTTTTCTCCATCACATCACTTATACTTTTTCACTTTTTCCAACACATCACTTATACTTTTTCACTTTTACATTAATTCGTGTGCCCAAAAGCAACAAGCAACATATTGCGGGACGGGGGGAGTAATAAAAAATTCTACCTTAATTAATGTGTAACTTTATTAGAATTATATTATCATATATATATTTTATGATATACACGTATATATATATGTGTGTGTGTGTGTATGTTAAAAATTAGCTAATTGAATAATCAAAATAACCACAGTAAAAGATAATAAAACTCAAATTCCGCGAAAAAATACTATCAATAGAAAAATATTACTTAATGACATATGCAATATATAATATTAATATTACAACAATACTAATTTAAAAAAATAAATATTTATCTTGTGTATAAGTTAGGATGAACAATATCGTTTTGCTGATAATAAATTTTTTAAATGAACCAATATATATATATACATATATATTTTAATGAATTAATTATAATAATAATTTTTATTTAGTCTAAATATATATGTATGTATATATAATTCTCGCCACTGTAATTATTTTATCATTGATATTAGTATTATGACTAATAAGTGTAACCATCGAATTAAATATAAATGTAGGGATGCAATTATAAGGTTAAAAACATTTTAGGTCTTAAAAATAAATAATCATATATAAATCAATTTTAGGATAAATAAAAAGTCACTAATTCAAAAAGTCCTCCAAATCCGATGGTTTTTTATGGGATTGTTTATATTTATAAAATACACTAAAAAGTCCATCAAAATTAATCAAACTCAACAATCTTTTAAAATTTTTATATTTTTAATATCAATGGATTGGTTTTAAGTCTTTTAAAATTCTGATTGAATACTTAGGGAATTGTTTTTAAGTCATTTAAAATTCAGATCCCAAACGATTACATGTGTATAATATTTTTTTCTCTCTCTAAACATCATTTGTATGATATTTATATTATACTATCAACTTAATACTTGTGACCAACAGAATTATAGAAAATAAATAGGACGACGTAGAGAGTATATATATATATATATATATATATATAAGTCTTTTTTTTTACTCAAAATATATTTTTTTAAACCTATATGTCTAATTCAATGTGTAGAAAATTTTGCAACCAGAGAGACCTACGGTTTAGGAAGCAAAATGTAGAACCTTTTGTTATGATTTTTTTTTATTACATTTTGTTTCAGAACTTATCTGATTGACTTAGAACTTTGCGATCCACGTATCATATTTAAAATTTAATGTTCAGTTCACATCTAAACTACATATATACCTATTATTATATTTTTCACAAAATTCAATTACATCATCACCTTTTTACTATTTACTCATTATCTCTCCTATTTTTTTCTCATCTAGGTCAACAAAATATACAATTATCAATAATTATTAAATTTTAATTTAACATAAAGTAAAATTTTATCCTATCAAAATTCCAAAATATACACATACATATATTATTCCCAAAAAATCTCCAAATTCTAATATATTAGAATCCGCACACTTAAATCTCAAAAGAAACATACCACTTCTCATTTTAATTTGAAGAGATTTGATTGAAAATTGTTCCCTAAATTGAAATTTTGTGAAACAAATAGATATTGATATTGCAAGCCGATAATAATTGATATTTTTTTATTTTTTTACGAATATTATGGAGATATCATTTCTACCTAATCCAATAATAATATCGGCAATACAAAAAATTAATATATTGTGCACGGGAGAATCACTAGTTCATTTTTAAAATCACAATAAAATGTCATGTAGTAAAACAAATATATAGATAAATAAAATGATTGATAAACAATACAAGATGAATATAATTATACAATACAATACAATACAATATTAGTTCCAAAATAATAACCTTAAATTTACAAAATAAAATGGCATGTCCAAATAATATTTGTAATTAGGAATATAATTACTAATATGTCATTCAATATTCCTCTAACTCTATTTCATCGTATATTGAATATTGTGCACTAATCCAATAATTTTGGAGTAGTTATTAGGTGCACACCGTGCACTTGAATTTTGATTTTTAATTTTGACTTTGTCTTCTTCCAAATCGGTGCTTTATTTGATGAAGAACAACATTGTCGCAGGGCTTGATTCATGAAGCAAGTAAAACATTAGTTGCATATGAATAGGCCACCAATCTGTGAATAATATATTAGAGCATAATATAAAATTTAGAACTATTTTATCAGTATTTAAACTTGCAAGTGATGAACTAATAATTACTAAATGGATTGTATCTTTATTGCAAACAAAGATATATCCAACTTAAGGTTATATACTAATCTTTTATAGATTTGAATGATGCATTTAATTATTCAGTCAAGAAGCCATGGAAGGCCTGCAACTAAGGCTGTAGAAGATGAGAAATTGAAAATGTACATAATACCCAAAGAACAAATGAGTAATATTTAAAGAGCAAATAAGTAACACTCACAGAGCAATGAGTAATACCCCTAAAGCAACTGACTAATACTCAAAGAGCAAATAAGTAATACCCTAAGAGCAACTGAATAATACTCAAAGAGCAACTAATTAATACTCCAAGAGTAATTGAGTAATACCCAATGAACAACTGAGTAATATCTGAGAACAAGTCAGTAACACCCCAAGAACAAGTCACTATTACCCCAACAACAAGTTTAAGTAATACCTAAAGATCAAGTCAATAATACCTCAATTACCAAAAACACATTGTGCAGAGTGTAATTGTGTTTTCAAAAAATCAAAATTATACTAAAAATTCAAGTGTATGGTATGCAACCAAGTACATACAAGTATTTGTGTTAATTTTGTTAATATCTTGTTAACCAGGTGGGTTGGCTCACTTAGCCACTTGACTCCACATTTGAGTAGTAACTGCTAACAACTAACATTAACGATAAAAAAATTGCTAATATTTTTCTTGAACTCTATATGACATTTTGGGAAGTGGATGATGAAACAAATATTCAGAACATATTCTTATAACAAACTTGAAATCACTACAAGCAAAAGAGAAAAGGAAAAGTATTTATATATATTTATTAAAAAATGTATAAACAATTTAAGAAAAAAATTTGTGAATTTATTATGTATATGCGGTATTTTTAATTTTTTACTCAATTTTATATTACAAGTGAACCGATATTGATAAGATATTTTATAATATATTCACGATACTAAAAGAATACAGTGTACCCCGATATCCATATGATCTCAATCTCAAAATTTGTGATATATCTACACCATTTTTTGATATTTTTATCTTGTATAAAATCTCCATCTTGAACTTAATTGTCATTTTATTGTCGAATTTAAATAATAATCATGAATTAATATGTGCGAAATAATAATATAAGATGTAGATATATTAATATAAAGAAAATATAATTATAAAATGTGAAGTTCTATTATTAATACTTTTGAAATTACTGATTGAGCAAGAGGAATAATATTGTTGACAAGAAGCAATTAAATATGACTTAGAGGGAGCATCATTCTTCCCTTAAAATATAATTAGTATTGAATTACTTACAATTCAATAAAATGTAACACTATACAAATACACAATAGTAACATTACAAATATATTTCTTAAAATTACAGAGAAGGTAGCCAATTCATATAAATATTAATCATATAAAATATAAAACGTTATATATATAATAATGCTAAGAAAATAATTTGGACCAAGTCACACACTATAAATTATTAAAGTAGTACTCATATGAAATTTAAACCATAAAATGTACTCAATGATATTATAAGATGTGCATACTAATATCACAGTGCAAAATATATATGATATTAGTAAATATAATTAATAGTATTAGTAAGTATATCATATAGTGTAAATTTCATATAATAAAACTTATTCCTATAAATTTTTAAAATTTATAATCAGAATTAAGTAAACTAACATCAACTGGCGCCTGTAGCTCAGTGGATAGAGCGTCTGTTTCCTAAGCAGAAAGTCGTAGGTTCGACCCCTACCTGGCGCGTCTGTTTTCTTCTTTTTATTTTAACTTTTTTTTTTTTTTTTTTTGCTTGCAAAGCTACAATACATTTACACTTCTTCAGCGTGTTCTTTTTCTTGCAATATAATCCACCACTTTTCATGTCATTCAAGTGCACAAACAGCACTCAACCTATAAATCTTTCAAGATTATTACATACATCACATGTCCCATGATCTACCCACCATTATAAAGCAACATTTTACTTATAATCAGCTCATAGGTCTCAAATGCAACCCCTGAAATCCCATAATCCCCATCAACCTCTCACTATGTCCTTAGTTGCAGAAGCACCAGGCTTTATCCAAGTCTTCTCAAATGGCGTCGTCAAACGGTTTGCCCCTCAGATCGCCGAATGCTCCAACATCCCCCACAAATACAACTCCAAGGACGTAATAATCGACCCCATCAATCAGATAACGGCTAGAATCTTCCTCCCTCATACCTCCAATGACTCGCCACCACAGCTTCCCGTTCTGGTGTACTTCCACGGCGGCGGTTTCTGCATCGGGTCCACCACTTGGATGGGTTACCACGTCTTCTTAGGGAACTTATCAGCCACAGCTAAAGCCATTGTCTTATCGGTAGATTACCGTCTAGCACCGGAAAACAAGCTCCCAACGGCCTACAATGACTGTTATAGTGCAGTTGAATGGTTAGGTTCAAACTCGGGGTCGGAGCCATGGCTGCACAACGCGGATCTTACCAGCGTTTTTCTCACCGGTGACAGCGCTGGTGGGAATATAGCTCACCACGTTGCAGTAAAACTCAAGGAGGAAAGAGTTTCCAATATTAGGGTTAAAGGGCTGATGCTGATTCATCCCTATTTTGGAAGTGAAACGAGGACGGAGCTCGAGAAGGAGGAGAGCTCAGATCATGAAGTAGCCATGAATGATATGTTTTGGAAGCTGAGCTTGCCGAAAGGATCAGACCACAACTTCTACGGGTGCAACTTTGAGAAGAGGGAGGCGGAATGGGCGCAGTTTCCAGCAGTATTGGTGTTCGTTGCAGGGCTGGATTTCTTAAAAGAGAGAGGAGTCATGTACGAAGAATTCTTGAAGAAAAAGGGTGTGAAAAGCGTTAGTTTGATCAAGGCTAAGAATGAAAAACACGTTTTTCATGTATGGTAACCTGAATCAGAGGCAGCTCAATTGCTTCGAAAGCAGATGGCCAGTTTCATACAATGCCTGTGATTTCGTTAAATCAAAAATCAAACCAAAACATGATTCGTATTCTATTTGGGATTGTTAAAATAAACTCAGTTTGATAAACACAAAATTTTCTGCCTGCGATGAACCTTTCCACACAACATTTACCTGGTTATGATCAGAGTAGCATCAGAGTCGTAAAAAAAATTCACAGCAATATTACAGTACGACATTAAAGCAAATATTGCACATCATTGATCAAAGAGTAAACAGGTTAATCAAGACTAATTGACTAGTTCTTCACTGGGCTCAGCAGCCGGCAAGCATGAAAATCGAACAAACGGCACATCAAGCGCACATCATCAGCTATTCTACATAACTGGCTTCGATATATCTATTTTGAATTGAACAAAATAAAGTTTAAGCAGGGCATTGCAATCCTATCCGACAGAAAGATCAGGGTTCTTGATTGGCTCTCTCTCTTTCTCTACGATGGCACTGCATAAGAGAGAGAATGATGTGAGCCAGAAACATACTGACAAGTTAACATCCCAAATTTGAAACCGTAGGACAAAGTGCAGAGAATTTATAAGTTGGCAAAACACAAATACACGGAGAAATAACAAATTTCAAAAAAAAAAAAAAAAAAGCTTTTAGGTAGAGAAATGTTGGCAAGGAGTGAATCTGCAACCGCACTTGCATACTTGATCCAAATAATGAATAATACTAACTTGACTCATGCCCTCACACACACTATCATGCAGATAAACCCAAAATTATCAGGTGATTAATCTACTATGACTAAGACATATCAAGCGACTAGGATTATATCCGAATCAAGTAACAGTCAATCACTTCATGTACACAAGTGACTCATTATTTTGCAAATGTGGTCCATAAAAAAACTGATGGAACTCTATATAAATGCAAACTTACTGTAGGTGGACGTATCAATTTGCTCAGGAAGCTCTTTAATATCAACTTCAAATCTTTCCTGAACCTGTTAACAAATTATTAGCACATCCCAGAACATTAGCAGCCACAGAAGAAATTTAGACAATTAAGCTGCGTGAAAATATCGAACCTGATTAAGAACATCTGAATCAGATGCAGAAGCAACGAATGTTATGGCAAGGCCTTTGGTGCCAAACCTCCCAGCTCTGCCAACCTACAAATCAAACCGCAAAAATGTTGGGGAGTTCACAATAGTTATTTAAATAACCAACTACTAAGGGCTTTGTTTGATTTGTGAAATGTTTGATTGGATAAAGTAGGATTGCATTGTTCACTGGGAATATTGATGAACTTAACTTTGTCCGTGGCATGTGATTATAATGAAGTGATTTTGGAGTACAATATAAATAACATAAATGGTGAAAAAATGCAGATTACGGAACACCCAAAACAAACGAGCCATAAATTGATAGTAAAAAATAAGAACTAAGGAGTTTACCCTGTGTAGATAAGTATCTGCAGAGTCTGGCATATCATAGTTAATCACAATGTTTACTCGTTCTATGTCGATTCCTCTACCAACCAAATCTGTTGCTACCAAAATCCTCTTATGCCCCTCTTTGAATCCCTTGTATCGTGTTAATCTGCATTCCCAAAATATAGAAGACTTGAGACACGAAAAGAAATGACAATTTATATTTCTCTAATTTGAAACACATAATATCACAAACTATGCCGATCAGTTGTAAATGCCATACCCATTAGGGAAATGCATGCATACAACCAACATCTGACACATCAACACATTATCTTTTGAAAGGTTCATTGAACCATCTCAGAGAAAAATATTAATGTGCTATCATAATAGAGAATCCATGCCCATTCCACCAATTATTAGTTAATAGCAACGCAAAAAGATAAGGCTTAACAATTGACAAGAACATTAACATAGCAGACCTTTCTTCTTGGGACATGCCAGAGTGAATACAAATCGACGGAAAATTACACTCCACAAGCAACTTATTTAGCTCTGCTGCTCTATTGACACTTTTGACAAAGATGACCACTTGATTGAAATCCAACGCATCGAGCAGATCATTAAGCTTCCGGTTTTTCTCCATCTCACTCAATTTGATGTAGTGCTGTCAAAGAGTCATGTTAAGCTAAAATGTTAATTAAAGGACCACAAAATACTTTGAACGTAAATCCAACCTGAACAAGACCATGAAGGGTTAACTTGGCTTCATCATCCACGTAAATTTCCATAGGCTGAAAGGAAGAAATATCACAGTAAAGCATATTAGGAGCCCATCCGAAGCTAAAGTATCCAGTATGAAATGAATGATGGTCAAAAAAGATCCATTTGATGTACTTGGCCATCTGAATCATCTCCTTGCAGACACTCATACCGACTAAATGCCACCACTGCTCTTCATACAACTATTCATAATCTAGACAACACAAGTTTTAACTTCCGAACCTCTTGAATCTCCTACTTTAAAAAAGAAAAAAGAAAAAAGAAAAAAAAAGATGGACAGAAGACCCAAAAGATGAACCCAAAACGCCAAGTGCATTTGCATCAAGAAAAGTGCATGGCTTATGGAACTCGTTGACCTCCTATGCCAAACTACTGAATCTTTCATATGAACCATCAGTGTCAGTTGCATAGATAAACACGACATGGCAAGTATACAGTGCATCAGCTGCTGCATTCTTCACCATCTGGAAATTGAAATATGGACTTCTAAATTCAAGGACTGGCCATAGGACATTACATCTTGCATGAATTTCTTGCAAACCGGTCGGATCTCCTTGCTGAGAGTAGCTGAAAACATCATAACTTGTTTATCGTGAGGGGTCATCTTGAAAATCTGCTGCACATCCCTCCTCATATCTACCATTCCATAAAGAAAGTAGTCAACAAACAGACATCACACATCTTTTTAGTCGAGAGAAGGGAATAGAGGTTGTCATGAAAATGCTTACCTAGAGACTCGAGCATCTTGTCACACTCGTCCAGTATAAAATGCCTCACATTTCTCAGAGAGAGATCCTTGTCTCTAGCCAGAGCAAGAATTCTTCCGGGTGTTCCAACAACAATGTGAGGACATTCATTTTTCAGAAGATCTTTGTGTATTTTGATGTTGACGCCACCGTAGAAAACAGCAACCTTAATATCTGTTAAATATGTACTGAACCTTTCAAATTCATGACAAATCTGCAAATGAAGAAAACATGAAGGCTGGTAAGTGTACTGCTAATTGTTGAATAAAGGCAAAAGCGGACCCAAAAAGATAAACTCTCTAAGACCATAGGGACTTCTTCAAGCACAAGGGAAATATATTTGTAGTGAAATACATGCCTGATAAGCTAATTCTCGTGTATGACATAGGACAAGAGCAGCAACTTGGCCTGCAACTGGTTCAATCTGCTGCAATGTTGAAAGAACAAATACAGCAGTTTTCCCCATACCAGATTTTGCTTGGCAGATGACATCCATTCCCAAAATAGCTTGAGGAATGCACTCGTGTTGAACTGACGAATAACCAAAGAAATTTGACCCAAGGAACCTCAGTTTCAATTTAAAAAGTTATACCATTCAACTTCGCCAAGAGATATTAATGATTTACCTGAGAAACGTGAAAACAAGAGTTGTAAGTCTCTGTTTATAAGTGCTACTTCATTTAAATGCTATATACAGAACGAGATACAACATTATAAAGAGACCAAGAGGCACATGGTTTAGAAACACAACACCAGCCTAGTAATACTGTAAACATCACAAAAATTGCTCCATGTTGATTATGATTAAATAAAGGGACAAAGAAGGTTTCATACCCAATGGGACCGGCATCAAATACACTAAATAGTGCACATTAAAGACAAATCATTGTACTCCAGTGACCAGGCTAGAGTCAAAGATTTTCAAAACATGAACTTAATAAAAATTTAAAAAGACAAACTGATACAAAAATCCTACGATACATTTGTACAAAATGAGTCATGTCCAGCACAAAGATGATGAAAATTTCTTCACATATAACATTATCATGGTTACCACATGCCAACAACATATACTACCATCATTTAATTCCGAAAATTAAAAGCTCATACAAAACCAAGATCAATAACACAACGTATACAGAAAACACAACTTGAAAATCATTTCCAGCTTGTACTAACATAGCAAAGATTCTGCAATAGCATTCAATATAGCTCAGCTTTCAGAATGCAGAAAAAGTATCTTGCCTTCTGATGGATGTTCAAATCCCGAGTCCACAATAGCACGTAACAGCTCTGGCTTCAAGAGGAAATCTCTGAATCCTGAACTGTGGATCCCCACATAACCCCTGTACCCAAAGATAAAACAACTCAAGTTAATCTCTTATATAGATCACATATAATTAAACAAATGTGCTCAACGCTGAACCACATCCCAAAATAACGTGGTAGAAAGATCTATGCTCAAAGATGACACAAATTTTAATGGAAGAAACAAAAATGATCGCATTTAATCAAAGAGAAAACTAAACAAATTTCTCACTTGACCAAAACAACACGTCTCCATCATTAAAACTTAATTTAAGAAGAGGGCTTTTACATTTAATAACTAAGTAAGTTAATTAAAAACCTGATCTAATACTATGCGACATTGATAGATAGAAAACAGTAACGCATCGAACACGCATATGGATAGAAAACTCAATAAACTCAAAACTCACTTCTTCGCGGACTCGCCGTTAACCTTTACGCCCACTGAGTCAGGTGCTTTTTCGTCTTCTTCCTCGTAGTCGAGAAGCTCCTCCTCGTATGCATCGTTTTCCTTCACCTCAGTCATCTCTTTTGCTACTTTGGCTGCTGAAACAACAGATCAACAAACAAAAAGCAATATTTCACACTGTAAACTGCAAGTATTTACTCATAACTCAACAACGCACTTGAAACAATATACAAAAGACCGTAAATCTTTACGCATAACTCAATCACGCACTTGAAACGGTAAAAGGAAGCTAAAAAGTAGGGTTTATTTCTTCGTTACCTGCTGAAGAAAATATATGCTGTTTATTCCAATCACAAGCTTCGAATTTCGAATTTCTGCAGAGAAAATTGTTAGAAAATTTATGAAACGAAAGATATTTGTAGACGACGGAGCGATAGGGTTTGGGAATGGCGCAAAGGGAGCGGCTTTATTAATAATGGAGTGATTTTTTCCTGACGTTTTTACCCTTGGACGAATTCGATAAAACGTTGAAGAGCTAGTTAGAAATGCTACAAAACGTTAACGCTTTATACAGCTTCAAATTTTAAAACTCTTTAAATAAATGATTATTTATTTATCTATACACCATTCTCCAATCTTCCCGCCTCTCGGTCCTTCTTAATGGCAGGTCACTGAGCTATTTTGGCTGTTCAAGGGGGTTCGGCAAGGGGACCCCCTCTCCCCTCTTTTGTTTTGTCTGGCGGAGGAGGCAGTCTAGCGGAGGCTTGAATGGTGTGATGGTCGCAAGAGCTTCTCCTCCATTCAAAAATACCCATGTTACCTATTTTATGCGGATGATATAGTTGTATTCTTCATAGCGACGACCAAAGATGTGGATTGTTTGGCAGAGGTTCTGAGGTGGTATGGCTCGGTTTCAGGACAGTATTTTAGCCCTTCGAAGTCCAGGGCTTTCTTTGGTAAGGCGGTGGATGTGGGGGTTAAGCGTCACTTATCCCATTCTTTAGGAATTTCGGAGGGTTCGTTGCCGGTTAAGTATTTGGGTGTCCCTCTTTTTGTGGGTTTGCCGAAAGTGTCACACTTGCAGCCTATCGCGGATCATATTTTAGGTAAATTTCCAAGGTGGAAGGGCTCCTCTTTGTCAATGGTAGGCAGACTATGCCTTATTAATTCAGTAATCTCTTCATCCTTAGTGCACTCTATGATGATTTACAAATGGCCAGCTATGTTGGTTTCGGATGTGGAGAGGGCTATGAGGAATTTCTTGTGGACAGGGGAGGTTTCGAAGAGGAATAATTCTTGCTCAGTTTAGTGGAAACGCGTTTGTTCACCTCTCCAGGAGGGTGGCTTGGGCGTCCGCTCCCTGCGTTTGGCGAATGAGTCATATACGTTTAAACTGGCATGGGACATTTACACTCGTCCGTCTCCTGACTTTGATTTCTTGCACTCTTTATTCTTCAACAAGGATCGGCGGCTGAAATTCCGCAATTATACCTCTTCTATTTGGGCTGGTATTCGGGCACACTTCCCTAAAATCCAGGAGGAGCTTCGTTGGGTGATTGGACAGAATTCCTCGGTGCATTTCTGGAATGATAATTGGCTCGGGTATATTCTCTCGGACAGGCTGCATATCCCAACATACTGGACAACAACTTTAACCGGAAAGGTGGGCGATTTTTTCCATGATAATCGTTGGCACCTAGACCCCTGCTTTGTTCAACAGCATGGGGACATTGTTCACGATATCCTACAGGTTCGAGTGGTTGTTGGTGTTGATACCACGGTGTGGTGTCGATCTTTCAGGGAAAGTGGCGGAGAAGTTGGTCTATCAAGAGCTGCGACAGAAATTTTCGCACACTTTAAAATTCTCTCTGATTTGGCGGCCTTTTATCCCGCGTTCCCATTCCACTTTGGTCTGGAGAGCTTTGTGGGGTAGGATTCCTACATTGGAATGGAATTACAGGTTTGGGTTTGCTGGCCCCTCGATTTGCTTTCTATGCCGAACGAGTGCGGAAACATTAGACCATTTATTCGCGGACTGTTGTTTCGCAAGGGAAGTTTTTTGTTCTTTAGCCCATCTCTTTGATGTTACTCTTGTGTTTGGAAAGGGATTTAACCATTTGTTCTTGCAGGCCATTTCGAAACCTCTTAGTGCCCAAGCCCGAGATATTTGGAGCTTGGCGTTTGTCACTTGCGCTTGGTGTATTTGGAATGTAAGGAATAAATATGTTTTTGATAATGTTGAACCATCTGCACGTCGTAGCATTGCTTGGATAATTGCAGCAGTTACGGATGGATCTCAACTCGTCAAGGCAAAGAGTGATGGGTCCGTGAGGGACCTTTTCATTGCTAGAGCTTTTGGAGCGACACTCAACCCGAGGGCACGCAGATTTTCACTTGCTGTCCGCTGGCAGCCCCCTCCTCCATGCTGCATCAAAGTTAATGTGGACGCATCACTTAGCTCGGCGACCACTTTTGTAGGGGCTGTGTTTCGTAACTCCCGGGGTTATTTTTTGTCGGCTTTTGTTAAATCAGGTGGTACGGGCATGGTTTTGGAAGGAGAACTGGTCGCAGCACTGCTTGCGGTGGAGTTCGCTCACGCACGAGGCTGGTCACGCCTTTTGTTAGAATCAGATTCCCTCTTGGCGGTCCGGACGTTAAAACAGCAGGTACACTTGGTTCCTTGGCGAATCGCAGGACTTTGGAGTCAGGTTATGCATAAGTCCAGGGATATGTCCATCACTTACTCGCACATTTTCCGGGAAGGCAATAGGGCTGCCTATGCTCTGGCCGCTACTCACTTTTGCGGTTCATGGAATGGTTCACCACCGGGCGTCCTTACTAGCATCATGTTTGAGGATATGAATAAAGTATACTCTAGATCTATGTCTGGTTAATTATCTTTTCTTTTTGTGTGGTTGAGGGGCGGTTTGGCCTTGGTTTTCTAGGCTTTGTATTCAGGGCCTTTGCTTATTGGGAGTGGTGTCTGATGGTTGTGCTCTTTTTATCCTACGTCCGATTTCTCCACAAGGGTGGTTTACTGTTAGGTTTTTAATGAGGCCCATCAACTCATTTTAAACTATTCCCATCCCCGGGCTGTGGGGTTTCTCTCATTCCTTTCTCCTCTTGTACTTTTTTCTTTCAATTTTATATATTATACCCGATTCCTCATTGTACTATAAAAATATCCATAATTAAAATTGAAGGGTACAAAATCATATAAGTTGAAAGTCTAAATAAAGAATATTCTATATACACAAAGGAAAACTTTGAAATTTCAAAGGGAGGAAATTATAGTTGTCAAATGGCCGGCCCGGCCCGGTACCGGCCCGCCAGGCCATTGTGATTTTTCGGGTCGGGCCCGATTCTCACCGGACCACTTATTTTGAAGTCGGTCCTGGTTCATGACTGCCCAAGAGCTGTCAAAACGGGGGGCGAGCCTAAACCCGCAAAAGCCCGTCTTTTGGCGGGGCGTGGCGAGGCGGGCTGAAAATATGGCGGGCCGCAAAAACTTCAACCCAACCCATTTAATGGCGGGTTGCGGGCTTAGGCGGGCCATACCAATTTTTTTAAATATAAATAATTTTGAATTATACCTTCAACTAAATTCATTAAACAAAATCACATAATTAATTTATAACTAAAATCTCACCACGAGAGTCACAAGTCGCATAAAGTAAAATCCGTCAAATATAATAAAAATCTCATTTTATAATAAAAATTCACAAAATAATTTAATAACTTGAAGATATAAACTTAACACAAACCACAAAATCTCTCAAAATTTATCAATCATTACATTATTAAAATCATCTTGGCTGCGGCGATTGACTACGCCGGAGCTAGAAGACTGCGTAAAGTGTCGTTATTAACTACCATGCGGTTTGAAGCTTAGTTACTAGGTTTGTTGTTTTTCTTTTGGTGAGAGGGCAACAACGATTTATTATTTTGTTGAAAAGCAATTAAGAAAATAAATAATAAAAATTATAAATTTAAGAATTAATTAAAAAAATTTATATATAATACATGTATTAATGTATATATACACATATATAATATACATAAATAATAAATAAAAACTGGCGGGCTGGCCCGCCCCAACCCGCAGCTTGCCCCGCCTAACCCGCGATCCAAACGAGCTGGCCCGTCTAGGCCCGCTTCCATACGGGCTTAAAAATGCTTGGCCCAACCCGCATTTTAATATGGCGTGGTGGACTGACCCAACGGGCTCAACCCATTTTGAAGGGTCTAGACGGCCCACCTGGCTACTGGGCCAATTTGGCCTGATTTTTTTATTTTTTATTAATTTTTAATATATCACAATTACATTTGATTTCTATATATATCTTATTAATTTGTCATTTTGTATACAAATATTACTCACTCAAAAAAATTATCTAATTTGCCAAAAATAATTTAATAATTAAAATAAAACTCAAATTTCTATATAATAATATTTAAACAAAAATAATTCAACAAACCTTTATAAACTATAATTCACAAAAATAAATTCAAACAACGATTTTCTAACAATCCTTTATAAACGCAAACTCAGAAAAAAAAAATTTAAACAACTAATTCAACATCTCTCTAATAAGTTTGAAGGAAGAATTTTATATTATGGTCCAAATTTTAAGGTAAGTCTCAATTTAAGACTTTAATTTCGAAGTGTCTCAAATTAATACATTTTGATTTTTTCTCATTTTAAGATCTAATTTTATTATCTTTATCTCAATTTAAGACCCAATCCATTTATCTTTATTTCAATTTAATTTTTTTATAAGAAACTCAAAATATAATAATATTTTATTTTGAATTAAGATTTAGAATATAAAATTTAAAAAAATTATAATTTTATTTAATATTCATATTTGACGTAATTAATATTTTTTTCAAATCATCGTTCAATAAGAAAAAATAAATTTTAAAGTATGTTTAATACTTGCATAAAATTTTATTTATTTATTTTTAGTTTGATATATTTGTTGATAGAATTTATTAATGGTGTTTGTTTATGTGGCTATTATGGTGTATTAATTCTACCAAACAATAATCTTAGGATTTTGTGTTCTTGAGGGATAGTAGAGAGAGAAAGTAGAGATTTTAGAGAGAGAAAGTAAATGTTGTATTCTCATTCAATTAATTGTAATAGTACAAGAGAGGTCTTATTTATTGGTGTGCGAATGTGAGGTGGCACCTTACGAGCCTATTTGGCTTCCGGTGTTGACGATGGTCCGTAACCCTCGTCTTAATCCCTCACAATGCTCCCTTTACAATGCCTCATTCTACTACATATACATGTTCTATTTGTGCATTCGCTAACCGGGCCCCTAAGTTGGGCGAGCTACCTTGCGAGCTACCTGGCGAGCTCCTCTGCCTTGTGTGATTTTTCAGAAGGTGATGTAGTGGAGGACCTGGGCTCTTCCAACAGGGCTTTGTCCTTGACCGCGGTGAAGACGTGGTCGACGGAGACGGAGAGGGCCTGGTTGAGCTTCTCTTTGAACTTATCCCCGTCGCCGAAAGCCTTCAAGTTCTGGGGGGCCTTGTATGTGCCCCCGGACTTCTTCCCGTAGGGTTTTCTCTTCTCGGAGGCACCGACCTCTTTCTGGAGGGCCTCCTGCATGGCCACGAACACCCCCGCCTTGTGGCGAAATTCGGTGTAAGTGTTCGGACATGCGAGATGCATTTCCTTCCAGAGGTCTGTCCCTTTTCGGAGTCCGGCCATCACCGCGATGACTTTTGTGTCCTCGCTCACCAGTTCACTTTCCAGCAGTATCTTGTCGAACCTCTCCAGGTACTGCTGGTCGATCTCGTTCTCGCCTTGGTGGATGTTGGCGAGGCGGTACTTCTGGGTAAGGTAGGATCCAAACCCAGAGAAGTGGGCCAAGAACTCCCGCAAGAGTTGGCCGAATGAGTGGATTGACCCCGGGACGAGTGATGAGAACCAGCGGTGGGCTCGGTCCCCTAGGGTCAGCGGGAAGTTCCGGCACTGGGTGGAGTCAGTGGCACCAACCGAAATCATAAAGTCCGCATACTTGGCCAGATGGACCTTTGGGTCAGATTCACCCTCGTATGCGGACATCACCGGGAATTGGACTTTCTTCTGGACCGGTGCTCTGAGTATGGGAGGTGGCAATGGAGATGTGGGGAGAGTGGTGGCGTCAGGTCCGCCAGACTTGGCTGCTACTTGCGCTTGCAGCATTTCGACGGCCTTTTTCAACGAGGGCAGTTCGTCACTGTGGGTCACCTCCGGCGGAGGTTGCTCGAAGGTCATCCGTTTCGTGGACGCACGTCCCCGAGGTGCCTCACTCTGGGGTGACCTCTCTGTGACGGGCTGGAATTGGCGTCCGCCGTGGGGACCCAACCTGTCGGTCGTGGGCCTTCTCAACCGGTCGTGGGCGGATCTTCGGGGCTGTAGGTCCGAATCTCCCCCATGAGATGTGACTGGGGCAACTGTTCGTTCATCCTCCCCGCACCTGGGCCCTAGTCTGCCCTGGAGGACCTCCCTCCTCTGTGATTGGTGCATGACGGATGCCTCGGTGTAGGCCGAAGCTCTCCCAGTATGCGTAGCCGGCTCTTCCACCACCTTGGCTTTTCCGGCGCGCTCCCTATGTTGGTGAGCTTGGGCAGAGCTTGCCTCCTGCTCGGATGGGAGGTCGTTATAGTGACCCCGGGTCTGGGTGCCCTGGGTTGGCCTGGTTTGCTCCCGGGCCTCGGTGGCTGGAGCTCGCCTAGGTACTAGGGCGAGCTCATCGAGCTGCCTCTGTTGCAACCTTTGCAAGGTTGCAATTGTGCGCTGGAGCTCGTCGGGGTTGTTGGCGAGGTCCTTCAGGGCGGGATTCAGCTCCTTCTGAGCTACCGTAACTCGCGGAGGTCGCAGAGGATTATTCCTCGAAGGAGCTCGGCGCGAGGTCTCCCCCTCGGCCTGGTCCTGGTTCCCTTCCTTTCATCTCCGGGTGTTTGCGGAGGTCTGTTCCTTAGGCATTCTAGGGTTTTGCAGGGGGTAGCTCGCTGAAGGTCGCCGAAGTGGTGGTCTCCGGCCAGGATGAACTTGTCCGAGTTTTCATCTAGCTTTACGTGTAGCGAATTATCCGAAATCCGGTTTATTCGTGTACACACGTGCGTTTGAAAACTTTTTCCGGGTAGAAATTATGGATCCGGAAATCTGGGTTTTTGCCCTAAAATCTGGGTTTTCGTTCAAGGAATGGGAATATGTGTGTATCTTCAAGTGTTCTTGGACTTTATCAAAAACACCTTTAAATCTTCAAACAAACCCTAACTTTTTGCTCTTGAAAAATTTTATTTTTCAGATTCGGGACCCTCCTTCTAGCGCCAAATTGTTGATGGAATTTACTAATATTGTTCGTTTATGTGGCTATTATGGTGTATTAATTCTACCAAACAATAATCTTAGGATTTTGTGTTCTTGAGGGATAGTAGAGAGAGAAAGTAGAGAGTTTAGAGAGAGAAAGTTAATGTTGTATTCTCATTCAATTAATTGTAATAGTACAAGAGATGTCTTATTTATAGGTGTGCGAATGTGATGTGGCACCTTACGAGCCTATTTGGCTTCCGGTGTTGACGAAGGTTCGTAACCCTTGTCTTAATCCCTCACAATGCTCCCTTTATAATGCCTCATTCTACTACATATACATGTTCTATTTGTGCATTCGCTAACCGGGCCCCTAAGCTGGGCGAGCTACCTTGCGAGCTACCTAGCGAGCTCCTCTGTCTTATGTGATTTTTCAGAAGGTGATGTAGTGGAGGACCTCGGCACGGTCCCCTTGAGGGCGAGCTCCCTCTTGAGAGGGGTAGCTCGCCCGTGGCTTTCCCTCCTCCTGATGCCCCAGCTTTTCGGCCTTAGCCTACTGGGAGCTTGGGCGAGGTCCTTGCCTACCTCGCCGAGCTCCCTCGTGTTGGCCCTGGTCAGGACTGGTGGCTTGGCTCTTACGCAAGTGGGTGACCCTCTTAGCCTTGGGATAATTTCGTGATTATCCTCAGGTAGTTCGCTTTGTCAACAATATTATACTTAAAAAATTAATTAAATATAAAATAATTATTATGTTAGTGAAAGTTTTAAAAAATAAAGATAAATGGATAGAGCTTTGACTTGAGACAAAGATAATAAAATTAGATCTTAAATTGAGAAAAAATTAAAATGTAGATCTTAATTTGAGACACTTCAAAATTAAAGTCTTAAATTGAGGCTTACCTTAATATTTGGGCCCTAATATAAAATTCTTCCTAAGTTTGAATTGTAATTCATACTAATAAGAACTTCTAATTAAATAAAGTAACATTATCAAGATTCTTAATCAAGTATTGTCAATCTTATCTAACTCATATTTTTAATATTACAATTTAATTAATTAATTAATTAATTGAGATAATATTTTTTGATTAAATATATCTTTCGAGAAAGTTTCAATGAAGATGCACATATTCCTTGACCATATATATACAATTAAAATATTTATTAAAAATATTTAAAAGAATATAAAATCGAAAAAAATTAAAATGTATAACTTATAAGAACATAGAAAAGATTTATAAGAGAAGTAGTATCATATAAAAAATGTTTTAATTTTTTTTTAAAATATCAAACTAGTCCGGACCGGCCCATAAAAACCGGGTCAAACTTGCCTTTTCGTGTTTTAACAGCTCTAGACGAAACTATATAACTTAAATGCCTAAATAAAAATCAAGATTCAAATAATTAGAGCTTTACTACTTAAGATCTCGAGGTCTTGATTTGTTTGATCCTCTTTTGTGGTGGTTTCACCTGAGAATTATGATAGGGTGATGATTTATATAAATTGTTATTCTGACTGTATATATGTAAACGTTAAATTTAAATTGATAAGTTAACATAAGAAGATTATTTATTTTTGGCAAAGATAAATATTTGTATGAATCTAAGTTTAAGGTGAACTAAGAAATTTGAAAATTTGAATTCCCCTTGTTTGAAATTTGAAAATTTTGAAAATATTTAGTATTATTGATGTATGAAATTGATTAACATCGATATTATTTTCTTCCTTTTTCGCAGAAATGGCAAATGATAAGATTTGTAAATTTATTGAACTTTATGTTCTCAAATGCATTTAGTGTGTCCCAATATGTAATTAAAAAAAATTGTATCTTACTCTGTTTATTGGGCTTTAGAAAGTGGAGGCCCAAAATGTAATAAATACTTAAAATAATTTTTATTCACGGGTTAAAATTGCGTATAACTCATATATGAAATTAATTTGATTATGACAATATTGATAGTGTTATGGGTGTAAAGAAAGTGAAATTAAAGATCAGATGAGCAAGTACTGCTGATTAATTTGAACTTAATACTATCAGCTAAAGGTCAGCTGATAGGTCTGCTGAAGGTCATCTGATGGGGTCAGCTGGGATTATCTGGTTAGTCTACTGAGTGTAATCTGATATCTGCTAAAGTCATCTGGTATGTCACTTGAGTCAGCTGAGGAAGTCAGCTGAGGGGGTTAGGATGGTTGGTTAGGTCAGGATGATAGTCAGGATGATTAGTCAGGATGACTAGTCAGTATGATGGTCAGGATGGTTGATCAGGATGAAGGTCTACTGATGATATCAACTGAGGGCTCAGGCTCAGCTGAGGACTTATCAAATCAGCAGACAGGTAAGGAGTTTACTGACTCTAAGTCAGGAATTAACCAAGAATCAATTACGAAGCAGTTTAAAATTCCAAGTTGGGCAATTGGCGATCAGTTTAGCAGAATCAAAACTGAAAACCGTTGGGCTCTGATCATTATTCAAATTTGGTTACAACTGTAGCAGTTTCTTGTTGATTGGTTACAATCACAAGCATTAATTTGAGTTCACATATTCCTATATATATACGCATATATGTATAGAGAGATACACAGTACATTTTCAGAGAGATAAAAAAAACGCTTGTGATTTGTATCATCATTCATTGATTAGTGAGAGAGGTGCCTCATCCGTGGACGTAGATCATCTTGGATCGAACCACGTAAATCTTGGTGTTCTTCAATTTTCTTTATTTCTTTTATTCAACAATCATTGTTACTCAACATATAGTGTAATTCTTTTTGACATGTTCTAGTTAAACTATTGCCAAAATAAACTAATGTGATGTTAGATAAATTTCACTAGTTTTTTTTATCGGTAAATGTTGGTTGTTAGTAGTTAGAAGTTAGTTCACCAAGTCTCCAAACATTCCAAAAATATCTCCAAACCAACCTTATATCTTCCTTCTTATTCGTTATCGGAGGGAATCGAATCTGGATCACCCACTCAAATGAACCCACCTAATTTAAATTCCACTAGTTGGACAATAGCTCAACATGAATTAGCTATGCAATAGTATACATTATAGAATTAGCTTTGCAATAATATAAATTATAGAACTAGTTAGGCCCTCTGTCTCAAATTTGTTTTTTCATTCTACTATTTGCTTCCTATACATATTTCTAAATTAAATTTCATTTCACTAATAATTTTATAATAAGTATATTTTTATAGTTTTATTCATTTAAATAGATTAATATTATCTTATAAAAAAATTATTTAATCCAATTAAAAGACTACAAATTAGGAGGATTATTCTTGAAACCTATAAGAGCACAATTGAAAAATTAAAAATATAAAGGACTAAATCTAGACACAGACAAAATTAAAGAACAATTTTTTATATTTTCTCAATAAAAGATAATAACCTTGGGTTTGGGCCGAACAAACCCAACAAATCTCTCTTGTATTTACTTCTTGCGTTACAAGCTTTTCAAGCATTTATAGTTCTTCATTTAAAGTTCTCAAACCCCAATTATTAGTAGGATACTGATACATAGAATTTTATACGTAATTTTTAGTCTATTTGAGTGCAATTTATTGTGCTTGATTATATTAAAATTATATGTTTTTCTACTTATATGAATTTAATGAATTAAATCCTACCTTAATCTTTTTGTTGTGATTTTGGGCCTTACAGGATTAATTTTGAACGAGCCCAGAAGACTCATAGATCCATTTATTTGACTTTTATGAAGCAAGGCCATGAAGTGATTTTGAGCTATTAGAGTTGGTCAAGGCTACAACTGTGCATGTGTTGATGAAGGAAAGAATGTCTAGATGGCCCATTTAATTGAAAAGTAGAAAAAGCCCACCATACCTTCTCTTTTGGGCCAAGTCGAAATTAATTTCATATATACGAGAGAGGAGGGAATTGAAGCATGAACAGCCGCAATTCGGAGAGGAAGGACAGGCGTACTTGAGCAGCAAGTTTGGGAGAAATTTTACTTTCTTTTCCAGAGTGAACTTTGAATTTTTATTATGCTTTTGATTTTATATTTTTTTGACTTCTTGGCTAGATATTTTATATTTCAATTATAGGGATGTTGAATCCTTTTATATTATCTTTTAATTAATTTCTCGTGACGTGTTCTTATTTCAAGTCTTGGGTTTTTCGTATTACTTGGTTGCATGTTCAGGAGTTTTTGTAATTAATTTAGTAATGGCCTGCTAGGTTAATTTATGTTTAATTCTACAGTTAGAATTTAGACTATAATCCGTAATTGTTATAGGATATATTCACAAGTAACAAATAGTGCACCATTCACTAGATGTAATACGGATCTGGGTTATGTGAAGCGAACATTTCGTATTTTGCAGTCAAGTCTTTCTATTAATTTGGTGGTTGAATGCATTTAACAAATTAAATCTAGTGAGCTTATCACCTAGGTTGTTTGATTAAATAGGGCTAGTTAACGAGCTTTTCTTAACTAGCTAATCTAAAGAATTAATTCGGTTTAACTAAGCTTCTCGTTATTCTAGGGAAGAAATTTGAGAGTGGAGTAAGACTGTCACGGGATTGATTAGGATAGTATAAATTGTGGGGATACTGAACTTAGGATTGTAATATTATTTCTCTTTCTTGATCCCATTTATATTTTATTTTGTTCTCATTTATTTGTTTATTTTAGTGATAGTTCATTAGTTACAAACCAACCCCCCCTTCATATTACTCTTAGATTAATATAATTAATTCACGAAGTGATTTCCTGCTCCCTGTGGGATCGACCCTTGCTTGCCTTTGCCACTAATTAGTGAAGTTGAGTTAAGGATTATATTTTGCGTGCCTCAACAGCACAGTCAGATACAATACCTATAAGTATTAAGTACTAATAATAAAATTAAAATAACTAGGAAAGAATGAAGTAAAATCACAATAATATAGAATTTTTTTTTCCTATTTATCAATTTGCCAAATCAGGTCATAACTATAGGAGAATGTGATCACGACTAATAAATATTTTGGATTTTTTAACCTATGAACTATACCATTTTTCATTCCAAAAATCTATAAAATGGAATACCAATACCATCCTCTCTAACAAAAACATCATTTCAATGACATAAAAAAATGTCTACATTGCATGCCTTGTTAGTCTTTACATTTTTTTCATTAATTGCTGTGTGCAGTCGCAGCAGCACTCCAGCCACATCCCTTGATCAAGCTAAGAAGGCGATTACATCGAGCACAAACTACTTGTACTTTACCTACGACGAGATTCATGTCCGCGAAATAGCAACAAGAAAAAATTCATTCTTGAAAAATAAATATAACCAATGTGGAGTTCTGTATACAGCTGCAGTGAATGCTCTTCTTCGAAGCTCAAATTTGTTGAAACTTGGTGACTACAAGCAAATTCCTCCTCTTGCATCCACTGCTTTGAAAAATATTCAAGACTGTGACAAGATTTTTACACCTCCTGAAAGTGAAACTAAATTCAAAGACCTTAATAAGAAGGCTATTAATGTTTGTGTAAATCTTTTGAATGTGGTTAAGGGTTTAGTTCATTGAAAAAATATGAAATATTTTAATGTGTAATAACGAATAAGAGTTTTTTTTATTATTAATTATAATAAAGTGTGTTTCATTTTTATTAAATATTGGGTAGAGGAGGGTCTATTGTAGACGGCTGATTTGCAATAACATGTGTCTTTTTTGTTTGGGTCACTTACATATTGGTTAAAAAAAATCACTATATTTACAAATTGGTTCAAAAAAATTGCACGGTAGTATGTTTTTTTTTTTTTTGCACGGAAATATTTTTTTTTCACGGGACCAATATGTAATTTTTGTCAATTTGTTAAACCATTTTGTACTTTTTCCTTTTTATTTAAGTACATTTTCAAAAATAATAAATAAATTATTATAGTCCATGAAGAATTATTAGCAAGAAGATGTTAATTTGAATAAGTTGAATTACAACACACTTTTTTTTTTCTATTGAAAATTTCAATTTACTATATAATTTTCATTTGGAGTTCATTTTTCACTCGTATCATATTAAATTTAGACTTTTATTTTAAAAGAATGTACTGATATTCATAAGGTATTCATACAATAAAATAAAATTTCAATGTGTCTTTAGTTGAAGAGAAAATCTCGTATAAACCCGAGTTTTCCGAGTTTATCAATTATCACTGTCATGTGTATATTCTATCATTGTTATGTATATCCACTACCACTATTTAAAAATATTAAGTTATAACAATGATATTGATTGTATATAAAAATAATACGAATTAATGTGAACTCGGATTCACAAGAGACTTATTCTAGTTTAAACTAACTTTTCAGAATTTAAATATGTTTATCTTTTAGGTACCTTTATTCATATGCATTTATTTAATATTTTAGACCCAAAATACATTATACTTCAAAGTTTAAAAGGACATAAAAAAATATATGACTCTTGAATTTATACTTGAAAAAAAAATTGACAGTCATAATGTATGCGTAGATTAAAACGAAATTTCAATTTAAATATGCGTTTTTTGTTTGATTTGAGTTTGAATATGAGTACTCCCTCTCCGTCCACGAAATTATTTCTCTTTTTTTGTCCACAAAATTTTTTCTTTCCTTATTTGGAAATAATCGACACTCACGAAAAAGTTTAGCCCCACAATACCCTGATTTTTTTCCTATTTTATCCATAATTTCAATATAATGCTAATTTTTATTAAATTTAGTGTTACTTCTTTAAAAAAAAAAATTAATGGATGAAGGAAGTATCTTTTATTAATTACATTAAAAAAAAGAGTTATGTCCATTTGCCATGAGTCAAATCCTGGCCTATTGCTTGTAAGACAATAATCCTAGCCATTGGACTATAGAGGTAATTTGTTAAGTCTAATCCACTCAGTCCAATAATATATAGATTTTATATTTTCTATTTCAAAACGTTTCATATTATTTTTTACATTTCTAAAATAAAAATAAAATACTTTCACAATTCTCAGTTTATTTCAAGATAATCTTCATCCACTAGCTAAAATGGTTTAAAGTGCGACTCATATAGGAAATTTATTAGGTCATGACAGAAAAAGTGTAATTCTTTTTTACATGTTGTCATCTAAATTATTGTTTATACATAAAAAGCTAAGGAGTGGTTAACTATTGTCAAAATAAACTAATGTAATGTTAGACAAATTCCACTTGTAATTAGACAATAGCTCAACATTAATTAGCTATGCAATAGTATCCATTATTGGATTATCTAGGCGTTGAGTTACTGTCTGTAGTTACTACTTTCCCCATCTTAAATTTGTTTTTCCATTCAACTATATTACTTCCGGTATTTATCTCTAAATTAAAATTCATTTCAATAATAATTTCACAAAAAAAAAAAAATTTATATAGTTTCATTCACTCAAATAGATTAACATTCTTAAATAAAAAATAATTTAATCAAATTAAAATACTGCAAATTCATTCTATTAAAAAATATTGAAAGACAAACTGAAAAAATTGAACGAGTATGTCATACCATACTAAATTGGAAATCAATCCATGTAAGGTGATCTTATGACACCATTCAAATGACGTATAACCATTCGCTGATCTTTCCATAAGAAAAGATCTCACACAAAGTAATTAAGACCAAAATCAGTGCATTTAATGCATAGGTAAAATAAGCTTTAAAAAATTTTAATTTGTAATGTGAACACTATAAATAACGACTCTATTGACCATATATGGGATCATAACCTTAAGTTTGGGCCAAACAAACCCAACAAATCTCTCTTTCATTCAAATTTCAAAAAATTTCAAGCATTTACAGTCCTTCATTTAATGCTGTAAAAAACATTTATTATATGATACTAATCATTAGCCACATTTATTAGGATACAACACCTATAAGTAGAGCTGACAATTGGGTCGGGCCAGTTCGGCCCGATCCATTGGGCCAACTGCAATTTTCTGGGCCGGCTCAGCCCGTTCCGGTTGTTACTGGGCCATGATTATTTGGGTCCGTCCGAGCGCTGGGCGGGTTGCCGGCCATCGGGCCAATTCGGCCCGCCTTTTTTTTTAAATTTTAAATTTTTAGTAGAATTCATGTTTATAACTACAAAGCAAATAATAGATAAGACAACAATTAATTGTTTATATGTAAAATAATTTGATATACCAAACATAAATATACATAGTAATATCATTTACCAATGTTATTAGTTATTACCACTAGCATAAATATACATATAAAATATTAGAATTCGTGGAAACCCAAGTCCTGCATATAAAAAAGCATTAGGTATTCATACAAACATGTTGACTTATTCAACATCACTAATAATTTCTCTTTACATGAATAAGACAGTAGACACTTTTAAAATATGCATAATTCGTATTGCATTATCCAATGCATTAAAAGTGGATATATAATAACCACCCAATATCACAAGAATAATGTTAATACTCCAAGTGGAGCCAGACACCTTTTATTGTATATATCATCACAAGACAGAAGTCATATTTCAACAGTAATCTCATAATTTGCAATGCAATTCTATTCATAATTTAGAAAGAAACGCATCAGTAATTTATTTATTTCCCAAAATCAAAATTACGCCTTTATGGTTTATTCACAGACACACACACACACACTAGAGTGCAAATGGAAGCCAACAAATGAACATATTATTAAGGAACATATATATTACCAAAAAATATGCATATTAATTACCTCTTATACTACAACTCGTATTTTAAACTACATCAGAATCCTCTTAGCATAAATAGCAAATATTTAGCTACAACAAACAAATCCTCAATTTTGAAATTAAAAAAAGAAAAAAAAACTACTAGGCCACCGGCCCGGTTCTTTTCGGGCCAGTATTTTTTGGGACCATCCTGTCCTTTAGGTCGGGTTTTTCGGGTCGGGCCCATTTTGACAGCTCTACCTATAAGCATTGAGTACTAATAATAAAATTCAAATAAGTAGGAAAGAAGGAAGTAAAATCACAATAATATAGAAAATTTTTTCCTATTTATCAATTTTCTATAAATATTAATTCTCCAAATCAGGTCATAACTATACGAGAATGTGATCGCAGCTAATAAATATTTTTGATTTTTTAACCTATGAAGTATACCATTTTTCATTCCAAAAATCTATAAAATGGAATACCAATACCAAAAACATCATTTCAAAGACATAAAAAAATGTCCACATTGCATGCCTTTTTAGTCTTCACATTTTTTTCATTAATTGTTGTGTGCAGCCGCAGCCGCACACCAGCCACATCCCTTGATCAAGCTAAGAAGGCTATTACATCGAGCATAAACTACTTGTACTTTACCTACGACGAGATTCATGTCCGCGAAATAGCAACAAGAAAAAATCCATTCTTGAAAAATAAATATAACCAATGTGGTGTTCTGTATACAGCTGCCATAAATGCTCTTCTTCGAAGCTCAAATTTGTTGAAACTTGGTGACTACCAGCAAATTCCTCCTCTTGCATCCACTGCTTCGAAAAAAATTCAAGATTGTGACAAGATTTTTACACCTCCTGGAAGTGAAACTAAATTCAAAGACCTTAATAACAAGGCTATTAATGTTTGTGTAAATCTTTTGAATGTGGTTAAGGGTTTAGTTCATTGAAAAAAATATGAAATATTTTAATGTGTAATAATGAATAAGAGTTTTTTTTTAATTAATTATAATAAAGTGTGTTTCATTTTTATTAAATATTGGGTAGATCCTCCGTCTATTGTAGACGGCTGACTTGCAATAACATGTGTCTTTTTTGTTTGGGTTACTTACATATTGGTTCAAAGAAATCACTATATTTACAAATTGGTTCAAACAATTTGCACGGTAGTATGTTTTCTTTTTTTGCACGGAAATGTTTTTTTTTTCACGGGACCAATATATAATTTTTGTCAATTTGTTGAACCATTTTGCAGTTTTCCCTTTTTATTTAAGTACATTTTCAAAAATAATAAATAAATTATTATAGTCCATGAAGAATAATTAGCAAGAAGATGTTAATTTGAATCAGTTGAATTACAATACACTTTTTTTTTCTATTGAAAATTTCAATTTACTATATAATTTTCATTTGGAGTTCATTTTTCACTCGTATCATATTAAATTTAGACTTTTATTTTAAAAGAATGTACTGATGTTCATAAGGTATGCATACATTAAAATAAAATCAGGTATGCATACATTAAAATAAAATTTCAATTTAAGGATGTGTAGTCTTTAGTTATGTATATATATCCACTATCACTATTTAAAAATATTAAATATACTTTAATTTATAACAATGATATTGATTATACATATATAATAATATGAATTAATGTGATCGGGGTTTTCACAAGAGACTTACTTTAGTTTGAACTAACTTTTCAAAAGTTAAATATGTTTATCTTTTAGGGTACCTTTATTCATATGCATTTATTTAATATTTTAGACCCAAAATACATTATACTTCAAAGTTTAAAAGGACATAAAAAAAATATATAACTCTTGAATTTATACTTGAAAAAAAAAATTGACAGTCATAATGTATGCGTACATTAAAATGATATTTCAATTTAAAGATATGCGTTTTTGGTTTGATTTGAGTTTGAATATGAGTACTCCCTCTCCGTCCATGAAATTATTTCTCTTTTTTTTGTCCACAAATTTTTTTTCTTTTCTTATTTGGAAATAATCTATACTCATGAACAAAAGTTTGGACCCCACAATACCCTGACACATTTTCTTATTTTATTCATCATTTCAATATAATACTAATTTTCATTAAATCAGTAAATCTAGTGTTACTTCTTTAAAAAAAAATTGTGAATGAAGGGAGTATCTATTATTAAGGACATTAAAAAAAAAGAGTAATGTCCATTTGCCATGAGTCAAATCCTGGCCTATTGCTTGTAAAACAATAATCCTAGCCATTGGACTATAGAGGCAATTTGTTAAGAAAATTTCTCAAATCTAAAATAAAAATAAAAATATTTTAACAATTATCAATTTATTTCAAAATAATCTTCATTCCTGTGACTCATATGGGAAATTTATGACAGTAAAAGTGTAATTCTTTTTTACATGTTGTCATCTAAATTATTGTTTATACATAAAAAGCTAAGGAGTGGTTAACTATTGTCAAAATAAACTAATGTGTTGTTAGATAAATTCCACTTGTAATTAGAAAATAGCTCAACATTAATTAGATATGTAATAGTATCCATTATAGAATTAGCTAGGCGTTGAGTTACTCTCTGTAGTTACTACTTTCCCATCTCAAATTTGTATTTTCATTCAACTATAATTACTTCCCGTATATATCTCTAAACTAAACTTTCACTAATAATTTTAAAAAAAAATTGGGTTGTTTCATTCATTCAAATAAATTAATATTCTTAAATAAATAACAATTTAATCAAATTAAAATACTGCAAATTAATTCCATTAAAAAATATTGAAAGGCAAACGGAAAAACAAACTGCAAAAATTGAACGGATATGTCATACCATATTAATTGGAAATCAATCCATGTAAGGTGATCTTATGATACAATTCTCATGGCGTATAACCATTCGCTGATCTTTCCATAAAAAAACATCTCACACAAAGTAATTAAGGCCAAAATCTGTGCATTTAATGCATAGATAAAATAAGCTTTAAAAAAATCTTAATTTGTAATTTGAACACTATAAAAAACGACTCTATAACCTTATGTTTGGGCCGAACAAACCCAACAAATCTCTCTTGCATTCAAATTTCAAAGTTTTTCAAGTATTTACCATTCTTCATTTAATGTTGTCAAAAACATTTGTTATATGATACTAATCATTAGCCACATTTAATCAGACATTTATTAGGATACAATACCTATAAGCATTGAGTACTTAATAATAAAATTCAAATAACTAGGAAAGAAGGAAGTAAAATCACAATAATATAGAAAAAAATTTCCTATTTATCAATTTTCTATAAATCTTAATTCTCCAAATTAGGTCATAACTATACGAGAATGTGATCGCGGCTAATAAATATTTTGGATTTTTTAACCTATGAACTACACCATTTTTCATTCCAAAAATCTATAAAATGGAGTACCATCCTCACTAAGAAAAACATCATTTCTAAGACATAAAAAAAAAAAAGAAGTCCACATGGCATGCCTTGTTAGTCTTTACATTTTTTTCATTAACTGTTGTGTGCAGCCGCAGCCGCATCGAGCATAAACTACTTGTACTTTACTTACGACGAGATTCATGTCCGCGAAATAGCAACAAGAAAAAATCTGTTCTTGAAAAATAAATATAACCAATGTGGAGTTCTGTATACAGCTGCCGTGAATGCTCTTATTCGAAGCTCAAATTTGTTGAAACTTGGTGACTACCAACAAATTCCTCCTCCTGCATCCACTGCTTTGAAAAAAATTCAAGATTTTTACACCTCCTGGAAGTGAAACTAAATTCAAAGACCTTAATAACAAGGCTATTAATGTTTGTGTAAATCTTGTGGTTAAGGATTTAATTCATTGAAAAAATATGAAATATTTTAATGTGTAATAACGAATGAGAGTTTTTTTTATTATATATAAATTATAATAAAGTGTGCTTCATTTTATTAAATATTGGGTAGAGCCTCCGTCTATTATACACGGCTTACTTGCAATAACCTGTGCCTTTTTTTTTATTTAAGTTATACATATTCAAAAATAATAAAAAAAATTAATATAGTCCATGAAGAATAATTAGCGTGAAGTTGTTGATTTGAATCATTTAAATTAAAATAACACATTTTTTATTTATTTTTCACATTGAAAAATTTAAATTATTATATAATTTTCATTTAGAGTTCACTTTTCACTCGTATTATATTGAATTTAGACTTTTATATTTAAAAAAAATGTACTGATATTCATAAGGTATGCATACATTAAAATAAAATTTATTTGGGGGTATGCAGTCTTTATTTTGAAGAAAAAAATTTGAACGAGGAGTTCATGGTAAATCCAAGTTTTATATATTATTACTGTTATGTATATCCATTATTAATTATATATATGACAAACACTTGTATGAACCCGAGTTCATGGTGAACTCGGGTTCTCAATTATCACTGTCATGTATATTCACTATCACTGTTATGTATATTCACTATCATTGTTATCCATATACACTATCACTGTTAAAAAATCAAGTATATTTTTATAATAGTAATAGCATATATGAATAACAGTGATACTGATTACGCATGACAGTGATACGAGTTCATGTGAACTCGAGTTCACAAGAGACCTACTCTATATATATACATTCACTATTTAAAAATTTAAGTACATTTTTATAAAAATGGTACAAATTAATGTAAACTCGGATTCACAAAAAGCCTACTCTAGTTTGAACTAAATTTTATGAATTTAAATATGTGTATCTTTTAGGGTACCTTTTTTTCATATGCATTTATTTAATATTTTATACCCAAAATACTTAGGGAGCGTTTGGTATAATTGTAAGGAATGAAAAATTAGAGTATGGAATGAAAGTCATAGTTCTCAAATAGTTGAACTATGGTAGATTACTTAGTTTTTGGAAATCAAAGTCATAGTAGAGTCATTCCAAACACACATTATGACTTTGATTACCATTACTCACCTACAAAAGTATCAAACCAAACACCACTTTATACTTCAAAGTTTATAGGACACAAAAAAATTTATGGTTCTTGAATTTAGACTTTAAAAAAATTGACAGTCATAGTGTTTGGTGAATTTGAATATGAATACTCCCTTCTCCGTCCACAAAATTATTTCTCTTTTTTTATTTGTTCACAAAACATTTTTTCTTTCATATTTGGATATAATCTACACTCACAAATAAGAATTTGGGTCCTACAATATAATACCTTCATTTTTTTCTTACTTTATCTATTATTTCAATATAATACTAATTTTTATTAAATCATGTGTTATTCTCAACCACCTTCACTATTAGGATCAAGTCGAGCTCATCAGTCTCCGGTGATGGAATGGCATTTGTCATCGCGCAACTTCTTGTTTTTTTTTTTGAAATAATCACGGATTGATACAAAAATAATGCACTATTTTCAAATAGGTACAATTTTTTTACTTAATAGTGTAAATTAAGGTTGAATAATAGAGTTATTTTTTTGCATATTGTACCTATTTAAAAATAGTGATTATTTTTGTACCAGCCTGTAATTGACCATTTTTTTTTATCGGTAAATGTTAGTTGTTAGTAGTTAGGTTAATACACCAAGTCTCCAAGCACCCCAAGAATATCTCCAAGCCAACCTTATATCTCCCTCCTCATTCGTTCCCAAAGGGAATCGAACCAGGATCACTCACTCAAGTGAGGAGCCCGGTGGCTAGGTGAGCTAACCCACCTGGTAATCGTGCAACTTCTTGTTAACACAACTTAAAAACATTTTTGGTTCCATAATTATCTCCTTTCCTCACAAACCTTCACAAGATAGTTAAAGAAAAGCTCAGTTTTAGGATGTAAATTTTATACATTACTCAATTTGCATCTAACTTTTGTAAAACGTGTCATTTTTTATCATGTACTCCTTCAATCCACGAAATTATTTCTCCTTAAAAAGGTAATAAGGGATTTAGAAAAAATTAATAATATATTGGAATGATAGTTAAAATAGAAAAAAGGTAGAGGTATTGAAACTCAAACTTTTGTTTGTGAATGTGGATTGTTTCTAAATAAAGAAAGAAAAAAAGTTTTATGGAAAAACAAAAAGAAAAAGTGAAAATAATTTCGTGGACGTAGGGAGTAACTTTTATCTTTTCACAAGCGTGTTCAATAAACTATGACAATTGACAAAAAATGGATGTAAATTTAGCATTATACAAAGTTACAGGAATAAAATTATTTTTAAGAGATTAAAGATTTGTAAGTCTCATAACTTGTCTTTATTTTGATTTTGGTCCACATGCATTACATATTTTGATATTGGTCCTGTAAATTTGTAAAAGAACCAAAATCAAAATATTTTTAAACTTATAGGATTAATATCAAAATGTGTAATCCATGTGGACCAAGTTCAATTTCGTGTTAAGTTGTAAGACTACAAAAACTTTAATCTCTTTCCTTAACTATCTTGCGTCAGATTTGCGGAAAAGGTGAAAGTTACTGGACCAAAAGTATATTTTAGCTCTGCAGAGGTCCTGTTTGTTTTTGGAAAGTTAGTGTGATTTTCTGATGTTTTGCAAGAAACTGTTCGTCGTCTTTCTTACGTGGGATTCACTGGCTCGACTGGCCTTGTGTCCAAACTGCATCAGATTCTTGATTGGAATTTCACCATGTGTGAATTGCCAGAGTCTCTAGATCATGGACTTAGTCTGAACAAATGCATGACACTTGTGCTGATTTTTGTCCCAACTTCTGTGGTTCTTCTATCAGCATGTGTTGTCCTGTTTTTGGTAATACGGAGGAGACGAAAGGCAGAGCACCAGAGACGAGACGACATGGAAATGCTGACAAAAACTGCGGCGAATGCGCCCAGGTTTTACACTTATAAACACCTTTCAAAAGCCACTCACAATTTCAGTAAAAACAATCTCTTAGGCACAGGTGGATTTGGAAGTGTTTATAAAGGTGTTGTTTCCAATTCTGATTTTTCCTCAAGTTATAGCTGTCAAGAAAATCAATGCAACTTCAAGCCAAGGTATTATTATGTTACATTCTATATCTTAAACCTCTTTTTTTTTTTTTTAATGATTAATCTTGTCCTAAAGTGCAACACTAAGTTGCAATTGGTGCACAATTAATACTATTGCACGAAAACTTGTAAATATCAACTAATAAATTTAAAAATGTGTTGATGTATAGAAGTATTCAGAGAAATTTACAAAATGGTTCACAAATTGACACTAATTACAAATAGATTCGGTGTAGAAAAAAATTATATTTTTGATTGGAGTACAAGGTACAAGATTCTATCAGGACTAGCATCGGTTCTACTATACTTGCACGAAGAATGTGACGTGAAGCCAAACAATGTGATGTTAGACTCTGACTACAATGCTCATGTAGGTGACTTTGGCCTAGCTAGCTAGATTGCTACAAAACAATGCATTTATCACAACTATGGTGGCTGGAAGCCTGGAACTATCGGGTATTTAGCCCCGGAAGTTAGTTACACGGGCAGGGCCATGCCCGAGCTAGTAAGATATATATATATATATATTTTATCGGTAAATGTTAGTTGTTAGTAGTTAGGTTTGTTCACCAAGTCTCCTTACACTCCATATCTCCAAGTCCAACCTTATATCTCCCTCCTAATTCGTTCCCAAAGGAAATCGAACCTAGGTCACCCACTTAAGTGAGGAGCCCGGTGACCAGGTGGACTAACCCACCTGGTTGCTAGTCAGATATATGAACTATGATGAGCCTTTGATTAAATTGCCCACATCTCGTCCTACGGAGGTGTGCTTGTCGTTGCCATCGTCGTCGCCTGAAAACACGTACGGCGAAGGATTTCGGAAGTTTAGCTGAAAATCTTCAAGATGAAATCTCAACGCAATATGATAGTTGTTGTACTAAGTAAAAAAGTTCACTCAAGTTGAGAGCTTGCTATTTTCTTAATTGCCTTAATATGAAATATACAATGAATTCAAACATTCAATTAGTCATACAAATTAATTCTTAAAATAGTTAATAATTATATGTAAAGAATCAATCTTTATGTAGTAGTTTTGTCAAACAACTAAAGAGTTAGATCTGTAGGTTAATGTTACATGTGAAATCATAATACTGTACGTAAATCCTAATTTTTATTTTCTTTCAATTATATATCTGCCCCATTTCCCAATTTCTTTTTTCTCACCTCCCAATTTTCGTCCTTTATCTGCTAATATGAATATGAGAAAAAGTGAATATAAAGGTAAGAAAGATAGTGAATTTGTTTGTTGTCCCCTATTTTCACTCAATTTTTTATTTAATTATAAAAATTCGAACAATTTTCCAAAAAAATATACCCAAAATTTGTTCAGATTTGTTTTTATAATTATGTCTTCTTATTCGATTTTTTCCCAAAAATGTTACATTTTGTTTAATATAATCGAAAAAAATAGTTTTTGGAATATTTTTTGACTGAACTGTAGAATTCTTTCTTTTTAAAATAAACTGGGTCATTTATTAAAAATGTTCAGTTTCTCCTTTTTTATTTGTCTACCGATATTTAGTTTTTTCACATTTTGAAATACTGTATCCGACAAATTTGGTTTTACTTTTTTGCAAATTATGAGGTAAGTGTACCTATTTTGAAAAAAGAGATATATAATGAATGTATTTATGATATTTATATACGATTTAAATAATTGAAAGGAGGCCCAAAAATTTCTCCTTGTACATGCCACAACAGTATGGCCCATCAAAAAAACTTTCCTCATGTCGGCTTACAAAATTCAATGGGCCAAAACTGTCTATTCATTACCAATTGCACTTGACTAGAAGTGTTGGTTTATTACTAATTCTAAAAATACCCGAAATATACTCAAATATTTGATTAGAAGTGTTGATTTATTACTGAAATAACAACAATTAAAATACAAGAAAGAAAGTGAATAATCCAACATTTGACAATGTACTCTTTACTTTTTAATTCATATTCTTATTATTGTTCATTATATTACATTTTTTTCTCTTTTTCTGTCACATCATTTGTATTATAGCTACTATTTTAACACTTACCTTAATCTACATGCACAAAATATATACAAAGTTTACAGTTGAAAGGAGAGTAATGGATTACAAAGTTTCTATAAATAAACAACTGAATAACAATGGATTATAAAGTTCATATTGTTGTGGTACGATTGTTATGCACCCGCATAAGGATCCTGATTTTGGTACGTGGGATCAAACCAAGTCTGTTAAATTGGACGATGTTGGACCATAGCGGGGTCTAGACTGCTCAAGATCTCGGACCCTGACTTAGCCACACGGGGTCAATCCCCAGTCCACCTAAATTAATGGACCTGTTGGACGACAATAGGGTATAAACCCGTTTAAGATTTCTGGACCCAAGTCCAGCCAGACAGGCTCAAAGCACCCCTAAAGTGAAGATTTTACCCCGCCTAAATGGATTCCAAGAGACAACGAAGATTAAGAAGAATATCTCTCAAAAGTCAATTGAATCAGTCCATATTGAGAAAAGAGATCAAAATATCATTAGATAGGATATATATATATATATATATCCATGTATATCGTATTAGGTAGAAAATCAATCCATGTAAGATGATCTTACGACATTATCCACGTGGCATATAGCCATTCATTGAGGTCTATCCATTAGGACAGATCTCATGCAGAACTGTTACGGCCAAAATATTATCTAATGCATAGATAAGACACATTTTTAAGCAAATCTTAATGTGTAACATAAACATTATATATAGCGTCTCTAGTGGCCAAACAAAGGATCACAACCTTAAGTTTAGGCTAAACAAATACAACAAATCTCGTATTTACTTGTTGCATTAATAATTTTTTAAGTATTTATAATTCTTCATTTAATGTTCATCATTTAACATTAAATGTCAAGAACATTTGTTATATCTTAATTATTAGCCACATTAAATCCTGATCTTTCACCATATTTGTTAGGATACTACACGTATAAATACTAATAATGAAATTCTAATAACTTGGAAAGTTAATTATTAGGAAATAAATCACATTAATACAAAAAAAACTTACTACTAATTAATTTTCTATAAATTTTCATTCGCCAAATCAGATCATAACTATACAATAATTCGATCTCGATTCCTAAATATTTCAAAATTTCTAAACAAATAACCATATCATTTTTCATTCCAAAAATCTATAAAACCAAATACCATCTTCTCTAAGAAAGCATAATTTCAAAGACAAAAAAATAAAATGACCACATTTCATACATTGTTAGTCTTTATATTTTTCTCAATAGCTGTTGTGTGCAGCCACAATCTCGCTCCGGCTCCATCCCCGTCCCCGTCCCGTGATCAGGCTGACGAGGCAATTACATCAGGCATAAACTACTTGTACTTTAACTACGACGAGATTCATGTCCGCGAAATAGAAACGAGACAAGATCCCATCTTGAAAAATAAATATAATCAATGTGGAGTCTTGTATACAGCAGCCGTGAATGCTCTTATTCAGAGCTCAAATTTGTTGAAGTCTGGTGATTATCAGAAGATTCCTACTCTTGCACCCACTGCTTTGGAAAAAATTCAAGATTGTGACAAGATTTTTACACCTCCTGGGACTGAAACTAAATTCAAAGGCCTTAATGAGAAGGCTATAGATGTTTGTGTCAATCTTTTGAATGTGGTCAAGGGTTTAGTTCATTAAAGAAAATGTGAAATATTTCGGTGTAATAATAAATTAATGGGAGTTTTTTTTTTAATCTAATAAAGTGTGTTTTATTTTCTCTAAATGTTGGGTAGAGCCTCCGGTAGTACACGGCCTATTTACAATAACCTGTGCATTTTTGTTTAAGTAATACATTTCTAAAAAAAATTAAAAAATTAATGTCGTTAATTAAGAATTGTTAGTGTGAAAGTGTTAATTTGTTGTCGTAAAGCTTAACATCAGGAGGTTCTCATCGTAAGAATTGAATCATTTGACTTATAACTAAAAAAAATTATTCTTTTTACCATTGAAAATTTTAAATTATATTACTCCCTCCATCCCGGTATAAGTTGATCGTTGCTTTCGGGCACACAAATTAAGATAAAATAAAAATATATAAGTGATATGATGGAAAAAGTGATAAAATATAAGTGATGTGATGGAAAAAAGTGAAAAAATATTTGAAATAGTGTAAAAGTATTAAAAATAATAATAAAGAAGAGAATAGTAGTTTTCAAAAAAAGTAAAAAAAGCAAATGAATAACATATAGTGGAACGGACGAAAATGACAAAATGAGCAACTTATAGTGGGGTAGAGAGAGTATAATTTATGTTTCGAGTTCATTTTTTGTTCGTTTTACAAATATTGACACTCATTTTGGTGTATGTACATTAAAATAAAATTTCAATTTAGGATATGCAATTTTTTAGTTTGAACTAACTTTTAATGAATTTAAATGTGTATCTTTTGGAGTACTTTTTTCCATATGCATTTCTTTAATATTATAGACCCAAAATATATTAAACTTCAAAGTTTAAAGGAAATAAAAAAAAAATTGGTGACTCTTATTATATATATTCAACTTACACTTTTATTTATTAAAAAAAAAAAGGACAGTCATAATGTATGCATAAGAGAATTTTGCATTTTTTGTCCCACAGGTAACCCATGACTGTGATTTTGGTCCCAAAGCTAAGCACTTTTGATCCCACTTGCATATTTTATAGTATTTTTGGTCCCACCGTTAACTTTTGCACTTTTGGTCCCAAACTTTCAACAAGTCATATTTTATACTTTTTGCGCTTTTGGTCCCAAATTTTCAACAAGTCACATTTTATATTTTTTGCACTTTTGGTCCCAAAATTTAATTTATTGGTTTTTTATGAATTTAATTGTATATAATACCAAATTGAATCATATTTTAAAAAATCGATTTAATTGTTTTTATTTCTAATTCATTTATATATATATATGTGTGTGTGTGTTTTTTCACCAACTTATTTTTTATTTTATAAATTTAGTAATTTAGACTATTATAAATTTATAATTTATTACTTTTTATGTATATAAGTCTTAATTGAGTCATTTTTTTTAAAATTTTGTCTATGTAATTTATTATTTCTTATTTATTTATACAAAACTTTTCACCAATTTATTTATTTTATTTTGTATATTTCATATTTTAGACTATAATAAATTTATAATTTTTTTATGCATTTAATTGTATAAAAGTTCAAATTTGAGTCACATTTTTTTAAATTTATCTAGTTATCTAATTTGTTATAAATATTTTCACCAACTTATTTTATATTATATGTTTAATATTTTAGAATACTATAAATTAATTATTATTTGTTTATATTTATGAATTTAATGGTACATAAGTTCAAATTGAGTCATATTTTTTTAAATTTATCTAATTAGTTTTTTTATTATTTTTAATTCATTTATATAAATATTTTTACAGTTTAATAGGTTGGTGAAATCATCTACGTAAATGAATTAGAAATAAAAAAAATTAATTCGATTAATTTCTAAAAAGGAATTAAAAATAAGTTGGTGAAAATATATATATAAATGAATAAGTTGGTGAAAACATTATATAAGTGAATTAGAAACAATAAGAAATTAGTTAGACAATTTAAAAAATATGACTCAATTTGATTTTATATACAATTAAATTCATAAAAGATTAATAAATTAAACTGTTGAAAATATATATACTGATGAATTAGAAATGAAAAAAATTAATAATACGAATTTAAAAAAAATGACTCAATTTGATTTTTATATACAATTAAGTTCATAAAAAGTTAATAAATTATGACTCAATTTGGACTTATATACAATTGAATGCACAAAAAATTAACAAATTATAAATTTATAATAGTCTAAAATATTAAACATACAGATTAAAAAAATAAATTGGTGAAAATATATGTATAAATAAATTAGAAACAAAACAAATTACTTAGACTAATTTTTTTAATGACTTAATTTAGATTTATATACAATTAAATTCATAAAAAAATAATAAATTATAAAATTATAATAGTTTAAATTACTAAATTTACAGAATAAAATAAATAAATTGGTGAAAACATTTGTATAAATAAATTAGAAATAATAAATTATATAGACTATTTTTTAAAGAAAATGACTCAATTTAGACTTATATACAATTAAATTCATAAAAAATAAATAAATTATAAATTTATAATAGTCTAAATTACTAAATTTATATAATAAAAAAATAAGTTGGTGAAAACATATATATATATATATATATATATAAATGAATTAGAAATAAAAAATAATTAGATAATTTTTTTGAAATATGACTCAATTTGATCTTATATACAATTAAATTCATAAAAAACTAATAAATTAAATTTTGGGACCAAGAGTGCAAAAAATATAAAATATAACTTGTTGAAAGCTTGGGACCGAAAGTGCAAAAAGTTAACAGTGTTATAACGGCGGAATAAAAAATATTACAAAATATACGAATGTGACCAAAAATTTTAACTTTGGGACTAAAACCTCGGTCATGTGTGACGTGTGGGATCAAAGATGCAAAATTCTCGTATGCATAACGAAATTTCAGTTTTAGAGTATGCATTTTTTGGTTTGATATGAGTATCTTTTACTAAAAGACTTAAAAAAAAAAAAACATTCTGTGCGTCTGCCGGGAGTCGAACCCGGGTCTATTGCTTGGAAGGCAATTATCCTAACCGTTGGACTACAAACGCTATTCGGTAAGAAATTTTGTTAAATCTATTAACAATATTCACTACTTCCCATAATAGGTTTTTCCAAATGTTCCATAGATGAAAATGAAGTATCTTCACAATCCCCACTTTATTATAAAAAGAATCATCATTCATTGACTTGAAAATCAATATAAGTATTTTTTTTAATGTGGCCCTTATATGAAATTTATTTGGTTAGAATGGGAGTAGTATAATTTTTTTGGACCTATTGGCATCAAGTTATTTTCATACATAAAAAGTTAAGGAGAGGTTAACTATTGTCAAAATAAATTAATATGATGTTAGATAAATTCCAATTGCAGTTGGACATTAGCCCAGCTTGAATTAGGTATTTAATGGTATGCATTAAAGATTTAGCTAGCTAGTGAGTTACCTTGGAATGTAGTATTTCCTCCGCCACATTATAAGTTTTTCACTTTTTTTTTTGGACGTCCTACAATAAATTTTCCATTCCATAGAAAACAACAACGACACTTCATATATTAATAAACAAATACTTCTTTTCACAACTTCTCACTATTTTTTCATAATTTTCCATTATTTTATATAAAAATTAACATGTGGTCCACTATATAATAATAAATAAATACACTTTCTTAAAAAAAAAAAAACTTAAAAAGGAACGGAGGGAGTACTATCTTCAGTGAAAAAGTGTGAAATTAACTTTTGAGGCTGAATTCCACTAAATTTATGCAATGTTTCCTTTTTCATCTGTCTATATAAAATATATACTTTATTTTTATGAAAATTATCACCTTTAATATTACTTTTATAATCAATGATTTTATTCATAAGTGGAATCCACAATACACTTACAATATTTTTTTTATTAAACATGTACATATATAATAGTGCAAAAATTTAGTGGCGAAGGGAGTATGTTATTTTTATGTGTAATTTGAATATGAATTACTATTTTTTGCAATTATATATTTAAATTTAACTATTTAATGTTAAAAATAAAACAAAGATATTGAATATATTAAAATTAATTCTAAAATATGTAGGACGGGTTTTAGGTTCTTAAATTTTCTAGCGTGAAGAAGGGTCTTGGAACATATCAAATCCTGTTGGGAAACTCTGTCCCCATTCACACCTAGGAGAAAATGAAATAAATTAAAAATAAATTCAAAATTCAAAATAATAATCAATAACATAAGAATTTATGTGGAAAGCTTCAAAATCTGATAAAAACCAGAAGCAACAAAAGAAAACATATATAAGAAATGAATTTAACTTAGAGTTGAATACAAGACTAAAGTATATTGTCCGGTATACTTGTGTCAAAGCACATAGAATTCTTAAATAACATCAGAAAGTCTTATTCCTTTTGTTCACAACTGAAATGAGATAAATTTTTTATTTATTTATATTTTAACAAAGTTCATTCCACCTTAGTCAAATAAAGAAAAACTTTATTATCTTCACCAATAATCATGATTATTAGAACCAGGAAACCATCATTCTTAAAATAGAAAACACATACCCCGCATACGAGTAAAATCATTCTAAGATTTTTCTTCGGCACATACCAAAAAAACACCGGTTGAAATTTATGGTGCAACTTGTAGTGCTTGACTTTCTTAGAACTCCTTCAGTCATTACATCTTTCACCACATACTTTGCATCCATATCATGTCAATGTGGATGCGATCCAACTAACACTGTTACATCCTCATTCATGACATATCCTTATTAATGGCAGTTGATTTAACATTAGGATGTTTATGTCTTCTCAACTAGAAAACATAATCTTCTATCATAGTGTTAGTTTTGGAGCTATTTTCCGTAACCGCTTCACTTTGATAAAAAACACCATGTATGATAAAAAATTTACCAGCCCATTCTTTCATATTTTTTCATATCAAACTTCATTGAACTCAAAATTCTTGACATGTCAACTTTCCACCCCTTACTAAATTGATGTTTCACAAGAAATCATCAAAACTTTCTCATGATTTCTTTTATGATGTAGAATATCAGACAATGCTGCAGCTACAAAGCTAAACTAAGAATACAAGTAGAATTGACCGGGCTCTTGCGCCACTATTATTCTCCTAGATAGATCTCAATCTCAATTGTAGTATGATATATAGTCTAGTTTGGATATGAGATGACACAAATTTATTTGTTATGTTCCCTCAAAAGATCTCATACTTGATAAAAATACTTTATCAATTTCTTATAAACTTCATCTTCCTGCAGTACTATTTTATTGGATTCTATTACTAACAAATCTGTCACAAACACGCCTCATTATCATTCCCGAATGTGACACAGATAAAAAAAAATATTAATCTAAAAACATTTCGATTAACTATCTTAAACATTTAAAGTTCCTGGTTGATTATTATCTCATGAATTTCTCATGCAACCAAACAAAAATAGCGATCTTTTTTTTTTTTTTTTTTCATTTTAGATAAAAGGAATTAATATAAACACCTTTTAGTTAATTATCTTAAACAAATTTTCCCCTACTCATAGCAGCCTCATCTTTGTCGTTTCCATAATTCCTGCTACATGATTTGAAATGTGAAGCGACTTATAGGGCTTAACAATAAAGAAAGCAAAACATTTTTCTTTTTTCATTTATGTGTTTTTTATTTGTTTTCTAAGACACCCCTTAACTTCAAATTTTTATTGCATCAAACCCTTATACATTTATTTCGTTTTAGTAAGATCCTGAAATTTCAAGTTTTGTATTACCTATATCCCTCTGTAAAAGTACTGGATATCATGAATACATATTATTAGGGCACAAAGGACTTACAATTTATTTTTTTTAAAGATTATGCATATGTTTTGTATGAGTTTAAGATTTGTTGTATCTGAAATTTTCATGAAACCTGAATAAATAGTAAAATTGTGTTTTTTAATTTTGTAAAGTAGGTATATTTTCATTGATGTTGGAAAAGTTCATTGTAACCCGTAAAAGAAGTGTTATTGTAAAAAATAATTTATTTAATTGTATTCGAATAATTAAAATTGTGGTAGAATATAAAAAATAGACTATTAATGTCGCCCGGAAGTATGTATACCCATTAAGCAAATATATATTATAATTTCAAATGTTACGTAGAAAAACATAACAAATTAATTGGTCTAATAGAATTAATATGTGTGTGTTTGTATATATATATTTTTGTTTGGTAAAATCAACGAAAGTCACAGAATTAGATTTATAAATCTATTTCATACAATTTTTTGTTAAAACAGACCATAAAATTGGCAGTGGGCAAAATTTCTGGGACTTCATCATTTACTCTGGTTTGTAAGTCCATCTATGTATTCTTGTGAGCTTGTCTAACATGAAACGATTAAAAAAAAATCAATTAATTAAAACAAAAAAGTAATAATACTCTCTCCGTCCATGAAAATTAGTCCACGTTGCCTTAAATAGCTGTCCACAGTAAATAGTCTACCTACCCAAAATGAAAAATTTTCAATTATTATTTTTATTTTTTATACACATATACCACTTTTACACATCACATCAAATACTTTATTAATAATTAACACTTCTTTATACTAATACACTCACTTTTACACATCAACATCAATTTTTTCTTAATAATTGTGCACAACTAAGGTAGACTAATTATCATGGACGGAGGGAGTACTAATTTTTCTACTGTTGAAAAGATATTATTTATATCGAAATATCATTCCCTGTTATATAGTATTAAGACAACTTTTCAGCGGCATTAATAATTGTTTTAGGGTGTGTTTTGTTTGAGGGACAAAATAATCAATCCCGTCAAACACATGATTATTAGGCATTTATGCATGAAAAATCATGTGTTTGGCGAGATTGATTATTTTTTCCCTCAAACAAAACACACCCTTATTATATAAACACGAATATTTGGATGTGGTTATAAACGAACTAAAAATATAAAATAAAACGAAGAATACTCTTCCTTTGAAGATAAGTTTGGGTGTTTGTAAAGAACCCCTAGCATTTGTACATAGAGTGTTTGATGCAAGCGTTGTGTGTTTTTATAATGGGTTGACTTCTACACTACAAAAAAAGCGGGTTTTACCGACAGTTTTTTAGCGACCGCCTGAAGTCGGTCGCTAATTATGTAATTAGCGACCGACGTTGTCTAATGGTCAAACCCTAAATTTTTCGACTGAATACCGACCGAAAAAGCGGTCGGTAATATAAAAATAATTTATCGACCGCCAGATCGGTTGGTAAATTGTTGACTGATAATATTACCGACCGATTAGGCGGTCAGTAGTTTATTTTTATATTAGCGACCGCTTTTTCGGTCGCTAAAATTAAAACCCGAAAAGGGGTGGGTGGACAATTATTACCCGATTCGATTTTCATGTTTAGCGACCGAAATATCGGTCGGTAAATTAAAATTGCGGTCGCCAAATTTCGAATATAGAACAATCACTGCCCTTTTCTTTCCTTTTCATTCACGAAAATTTACCCCCAACCTTAAAAATATCTCTGAAATGTGAAGAAATATTATTTCAAAGTGTTGGTTGCAATCGTTCGGGTCCATTGTCAAATTGTGCTCGTTGCTTCAATTTGACCGTACATTTTTACATTTTTACCGTTTAAGTTTAGCATTATTTGCATGTTGTACATTAATTATTTATGGATATATCTATTTTGATTGGAGATTAATCCTAATTTAATTTGTTAGAATTTTGTAGTGTATATTGATGTATGATTATATATATTGGATTTTTTGTTTTAAAAAATCGGATATGCTTGTTTATAGTCGAAACTCTGGCGAATTTTTTTATAATTCTAATGTGGTATATTCTTAATTTAAATCAGATGGAACTCCCTGATCGTCGTTGGATGTATGAAATGCCTCGTCTAATACAAGGAACGATCAACCCTGAATTTTACAAGAACATTCATGAGTTTACTAAGTTTGTCTCTCTTAATCCACACTGCATGGATAGGTATGGCCAGATTAGATGTCCTTGTGCAAAAAAAAAGTGCGGTAACAAGAGATTTTTTAGCATTGATGAGGTTCTAACTCATCTCGTGATGTCTGGTTTTACTCCATACTATTACAATTGGACCGTACATGGCGAAACCCGGTGGAATTATAATCTTGAAACAGTGGTTGCCTTCTATGATCAGTTTCGTAGTAGTGGAGGTGAGAGATTTGAGATTGGTGGTTCGAGTCGTGATTCGCCTACTCCATGCTCTGAGACACCGGTGGATGAATTCCAAAGCTATCATACGATGATTGATGAGTCTGGTTTGGGTGGTCACCACATGGAAGAGGAACCAAATCCTCGTTCGCAGAGATTTTTTGAGATGCTTAAATCTGTCGATGAGAAGCTGTTTCCTGGTTGTGATACTGAGACACAATTATCATTCAACGCTCAGATGTTGTCCATCAAAACTGAAGGCAAAGTAAGTCAGAAAGTGTACAATCAATTTGCAAAGTTGTTCAAACGGGCCCTACCTAAAGAGAACACAGCGCCAGAAAATTTCTATCAAAGTAAGAGACTCTTGAAGGATATGGGTTTACCATTTGAGAAGATTGATTGTTGTACCAACGGTTGCATGCTATTTTGGGGCGACGACGAGAGCATCGATCAGTGCAGGATGTGCAACTACCCTAGGTTCAAACCCTCAGATCGTAGGAAGAAGACATCTTTCAAGCCTATGTATTATCTTCTCACATCACTCCTTGTCTAGAGAGGTTGTATCAGTCGAGTGCCACTGCAAAAGACATGAGATGGCATGCTGAGGAGTGTTCTGATGAGAATTTCAGAGAGATGCGTCATCCTGCAGACTCTAATGCGTGGAGACATCTTGATAGAGAGTTTCCAGATTTTGCGAGTGAGAAGAGAAATGTGAGGCTTGGCCTGTGCACAGACGGATTTGCTCCATTCGGTATGCACGGGAAGAAGTTTTCGTTGTGGCCTGTGTTACTAACTCCGTACAATCTACCTCCTTGGTTGTGCATGAAGCCTCAACACATATTTCTCACTGTCTTGGTGCCTGGTCCTCAGAATCCTAAGCAAAACCTAGATGTCTACCTTCAGCCACTGATTAAAGAGTTGTTATATTTGTGGCATACGAGAGTAGAGACATATGACGTGTACAGGAAGGAGAACTTCACATTACGGGCTGCTGTTTTATGGACCATCAGCGGCTTTCCAGCATATTCTATGTTGTCTGGGTGGTCGACAGCTGGAAAACAAGCTTGCCCGTACTGCATGGATGGATCTGATGCATTTTATCTTCCACTGAGTAAAAAGGTATCATGGTTCGATCCGTCCTAACTTTGAAGTGGGAGAGTCTTCTGCTGCAGGAGCTTCTTCATCCCGACAGCATCCTTTAGTAGATACTCGGTAACCAATAAAGCCGTCTGACGGAATGTAAGTTTTTTTTATAATATTAATACATAATTGTTTTATAATATTAATACCTAATTATTTATGCAGCTTGGTTCCTAGTAATAAAGCTTCCAGCTTGGTCACAGATGCACTGAAAAGTGTTGTCTGGCCTTATGGAGTGGGATCGTGGTCTAAAGTTCCCGAGTCCAAGAAGAAAGCATTTTTTGAAGAGTATAAGGTAATAATATTAATTTTATTTAATTTTTAAAAATTATTATTGAATTTAATTTATATGTTTGTTATGAATTTTATTGCAGAAGCTCTGCGTGTGGGACCCGCAACACGAGAATGCGGTGCGTGGTCTATTCTACGAAAAAGCCCAGAACCGCATGAAAGACTTAGTACACATGATGAAAGACAAGTGGACGAATGAGGGGATCAGTCAGAATATGGGGACGGACGAAGAGGCCCGTAATATCTGGGAGGGACTACTCCAGTATTGGCTAGACCCGAAGCATGTTGCAAGGGCAGAGGCGGCCAGAAGAAATAGGATGAGCGACCCCACCGGGCAAGACATAGCCATACATCGAGCAGGCTCCCGGACGATTTACGAGCATGCTCTCGCTTTTGTAAGTATTTAATTAATTTTTTAATATACTCACATTTAAATTTATTAATTTTACTTTATTAAAAAGTTTTTTTTTTTACTCACAGGAGCATGCATACGGACGGAAAGCCACCCTCATCGAGAAGATGCATTTTGCTCACCCGGTTGGGGAGGGTGGACAGTCCACTTATGGCCGCACCACCGAGCTTCATGTATGTATTTTATTATAATTAATTATTGTTCTAATTAATTATTTTATGAATTATACTAATTAATATTAAATTATAATTATGATTATTGTTTATTTCAGAATCAGATGAGGCAGGCCCTCGATGAGGCTCAGACGGCGTCGACACCCACCCCGGAGAATCCTTCCCCCGCCCCTGTTGAAGAGGACCAAATTTTTCTGAATTTGGTCAAACCAAAGAAGGGGAAGTATATAGGATTAGACAGTCACAGTAAGGTTGTCCGCCTATCCCAGAAGGGGAGCTCTTCCTATTCCCTCGACTCTCACCCCTCTTCCGATGTAGAAAGTCAACTCTCCGACGTGAGAAATAAATTGGAGAAATATTAAACAAAGGGGAAGCAAATGAAAGATAGGATGAAGCAAACAGAGGACCTGGCACAAATGATGAAGGCTTGGGTTGAGAATGCCTCGAGAACGATGGGTTGGAAAATCCCCAAATTTCCTGAGCTTCCACCAGAAGAACCTGAAGATGATGAGGATGAGGATGAGCAGGCCGTCGATCTTGGTGACGCCGACGACTTTAATTCGTCAGAGTAGTTTTTTTTTTTTGTTGAACAATTAATTTTATTTATGTTGGATGTTTTTATATTTCAGGTTGAGTAATTTTATGTTCAATGTTTGGCCTTATGTTGAATGTTTAAGTTTTAGTAGTGTAAAATAATTAGTTTCAAATGGTTATAAATATTTATTGAAAAATATTAAAATAAACAAATTAGAAACAAAAAGAAATTATTTTGATGAGGTAATTAAAAAAAATCCAAAGAAAGTGAAAATTTTGAACGAATTGTATTTGTATTTTTAAATTGAACAAATTAATAAATTTTTGTAATGTTAAATAATAAATTTACAGCATTATAATATTTATTGAAATATATATATACATAAACAATTTAGAACCAACAAGCAATTAATTAGAAGCATTTAAAAAAAATGTGACTCAAAAATTTGGAGTTAAATACAATTAATTGTAAAAAATGAACAAATTAATAAATTCTCGTAATATTAAATAATAAATTTGTAACATTATAATATTTAATGAAATATATATATACATAAATAAAGTAGAAACAATACTCATTTAATTAGAAGCATTTAAAAAAACGTGACTCAATTTGGAGTTATATACAATTAATTGCATAAAAATATATAATAACGACAAGCGCCCGAGTGGTCACGCCACCTCTGAGACGCCCAGAGGTCGCGTGTTCGACCCCTCACAGGCGCGAATTTGGGGTTTTTAATCTGAGCCATGTATGACTCAAATAAAGGATGTGGTGCATGTGCTAATATGTTGGGGGCTTGGCCAAGTGGTTCGAGTCCTGCTGAGCCACGCTGGAGGCCTGGGTTTGAACCACGTTGGCCCCAAATTTTTTTTTCACGACAAAATTTAGCGACCGCCATATCGGTCGGTAAATATATAAATTATCGACCGACTACGCGGTCGCTAAATAAAAAAATTAAAAATTATAATCATTATTTACCGACCGCAAAATCGGTCGGTAATTTATATATTTACCGACCGATATGGCACCGACCGATATGGCGGTCGCTAAATAAAAAATAAAAAAATTATAAAATATAATTATTGTTTTAGCGACCGTCGTATCGGTCGGTAATTATAAAAGTTACCGACCGATTAATCGGTCGCAAAATAGAAAAAAAAATTTAAAAAAATAATATACATTATATGTTGTGATCGTTTAAACGGTCGGTAACATTCCAAAACGGGTCAAAACCCGGTTCTTTTAGCGACTAATTACCGACCGTTTAGTCGGTCGCTAAGTTAGCGACCGATTTGAAATTCGGTCGCTAAACGTTAGCGACCACAGTTTTACCGACCACCGTGATCGGTCGGTAATTTGGTCGGTATATATGTTTAGCGACCGTTTTTCGGTCGCTAAATCGGTCGGTAAAACCCATTTTTTTTGTAGTGCTATTTATAGAGTTTTAAGCTTAAAGACTAATCCTGATCCTTTATTTTACACATGTCAATTAAATATCGTGATTAAATCTATTTTGCATTTAAAAGTTATCTCATGTCTTGTAAAGATATCAATATTTTGATATCTTTGTTGATATTGACTCCAAATCTTTCAGTGTTAAAAGATCTTATCGAACCCAGTCTTATTTAGTGGTGACTTGGACCTCCTTGTGTGTTCCTTCGTTGAGTTGGTCCATCTTTAAATTGGTTAGCTCACCTCGTTGAACATCTACATTACCAGCGAGTTTGCTAGTGACTTTGTCTTTATACTGAGATCGAGATACTCACCCACGCTTACAAGCAAAAATGGAGTATTTCAAGAATAACTTTATGCCACAAAAAAGTAATAACAAAAATATATTTAAATTGCATGATACACTCAAAGCATACAAGGCTAGATCTATATATAAATAACTTAATTTAAAATTTATTTCACTATTCATTTTACGCGATACTATTATGTAAAAGAATATGTCATGTCGTATAAGTTGGGTTCAATTTAGGTTCAATTTAAATTTCTGTAAAAAAAAAAAAAAAGTGATTGGGTTCCAATTTATATTCATTTTGCACACTCTTTTAGTAGAAATTAAAGAATTTAACTAATGTGATTTACGTACTAATCTAGCATTAGGGGGTACAATTATACTGTGATATTGCCCTATAAAAATTGAAACACGTCATCTGCTGGTCAGAAAAAAAAAGTGTATCGAATTGAAACTTTTTAAAAGATTGAGATTTTTATAAATAATCGTGAAGCTCATAATTAAATTAAAAGTTGAGTAAAATGTGGTGTATTTATATAGAATTATCGCTTAAATTTATTATTAAGAATTACCAAACTTGTGTAGACTAATGCTTCGAGCGTGGAGGGAGATTGGGGTTTTTTATATTAAAAATAATGAAAATAACATGTCGAAAATCAAAGTATACAACACAAAGTCGGTGAAATAGTTTAATTATGATATAGGAATCGATATATATGAATATGAGTGAGGGACACATCTTTTAAGTATTAAATTCTTCATCGAAAAAGAAAACAAGAGGACAACAAATTAGTTGTCTTTTCAATTTTCATGTCCTTTACGTTTTCTAATAATAAAGATTGAGGGGAAACTTGTTCTACCAAAAGTAGTAAAAAAAAAAAAACGAGAGAGAGATCGATGAAATTTTTTGTATTTAATATAAACAAATAATTTTGTCTGTTAATTTTGTAGATCACCAATGAATGTGTGCTTTGAATCTGATGTTGGGGTCACAATTATATTATTTGTAAAATTAAATGTCAAATGGATTATGATTTCAAAATTAATAATCAAATAATTAAAACAATAAGTAATTAGAATTTTAGAAATGATAATGAGTACTTTACTATATGTGTGGATGATTTATTTACACTAAGCCAATAGTGTTGTATTTTAACATAAATAGAATAGTAATATTTTAGTGAAACTTGTTAAGTATAAAAAATATACTTAAAATGTACTTATTAATTTTGCAGTAAAATATTTTGGTAGTAAAACCTAATTATGCATTGCAAAATATTAAATACTCCCCCTGTCCCAAAAGATATTGCATATTTTCTATTTTGGTCTGTCCCACAAAAAATTTGCATATTCAAAAGTGAAAATTATTTATTAAAGTCCACTCTCACAATACACATATAATATTCATAAAAATATATATTTTATACTTTTTTCTTATATTGCGTGTTCAAAAGACACTGCAATATCTTTTGGGACGGAAGAAGTATTTACGATATCATTTGGTAAGTACATTTTGTGAAATAATTTTTATAGTATGAAATTTATTTGTATAAGTTGTAGTGAAATTGAAAATCCATTCAACAAGTTATAATAAATTTAATAAAAATAATAAAGTAAAAAATAAATTTTCCCCATTTTGCGCTCATTTAGTCGTAAGGTATGTGTGAAGCCATGTGACCCCGATTTTCGTATTGTCTTTTTTGTACCATCAAGTCATCAACCACGTGCACCCATTCCTAAATAAATCCCACTTCCCTTTTATCATAATATTCCAAAAAAATATAAATAAATCTTTTAAAATCTTGCAATAAAAATAGGGATAAATATTTTCATCACTTAAAATGGGATGTAGAGGTTTGAAATATACTCCCGTAAAAAAAAACAAAAAAAGATTTAAAATATATATCTTCTATATGAGAATGGATCCTCTGTTGGGCAATAAAACCAACAAATGGTGTTGGGGAGTAAAACTCTGACGTACTATTAATATATTTTCTTTATTCTTCAGGTTTTGACCAAGTCATAATTTTTCTACCTACCGTGATAATGAGTTAAAAAAGAAAAATAGTTATCCACACGTTAGCGTTTTATTGCCCAGCAGAGGATCCGTATCCCTTCTCTATCTAGCATTCGAAAATTTTGTGTTTTAAATAAGAAAATGAAATGTCAAAAAATTGAAAAAAATTTATATGAGACTGTCTCATATCACTTATTAATAAAAAATTATAGTAAAATTTTAATAAAAGTGATAGTCACTTTTAACAAAAATATCACCACTTTTTAATAAAAAGTCATTATTTTAAGAAAATGATAAAGTTTTAATAAAAAGGGATAGTCACTTTTAACAAAAATATCATTATTTCTTATTAAAATTTTATCACTTTTTATAAATAATAATTTTTTTATTAATAAGTGTATGACACAGTCTCACACAAATTTTTTTTCTATGTCTTCTTATTTGAGAATAGTAGCAAAAAAGTTATGTTTGTGCAAAACAGAAGAGGAATTTTGTAAGCTTTTAAAGATTAATGTTTTTTTAAGACAAACACTTATATACAAATTTCTACGGGTCAAAGATCCG